>OZ038453.1:24360116-24436627 GCA_964036195.1 Sphaerolaimus hirsutus | reverse complement strand
TGTGATGCTGTTTACTGTGTTGATAGCCTATATTATTAGCATTTGTATACATTTCCCTTGATATACATCTTTTGATAGCTCGATAAGAAAATCGAGTCATGGTATATGATATATTACTTTTGTGCATTCAAAAGCATACACATGTTTAGGTGCAGCATCCACTTTTGTTGGCTTTAGCCAATTTTAATAGGATATACTTCTTTATCTTCTTTAAAGTTATCACTTGACATTTATGACTTGAAATTACCCACTTGACAATAACTTGACATAAACCACTTGACATTTATGACTGAATGGCATCACTTGATATTTATGACTTGACATGAACTGCTTGCCATTTTTTTCACCTGATAGTTTTCACTTGACATAAACAACTTGACAGGTATCACCTGAAAATTGTTACTTGACATATTACTTGACATTTGACATGACATTTATCACTTGACATTAAACTTGACATTTCACTTGAAATTTATCACTTGATGTGAAACTTGACATTTGACATGACATTTATCACTTGACATTAAGCTTGACATTTAACTTGACATTTGACTTGACATTTCACTTGAAATTTATTACTTGACATTTCACTTGAAATTTATCACTTGGCATTTGACTTGACATTTCAATTGAAAGTTATCACTATATTCACCTTGACATTTATCACTTGACATTTGACTTGACTTGACTTTAGACTTGACATTTATAACTTGACATTTGACTTGATATTTGATCACTTGACATTAAACTTTACATTTGACTTGACATTTCTCACTTGAAATTTGACTTGACATTTATCACTTGAAATTTGACTTGACATATGACTTGATATTTGACTTGACATTTATGAGTTGACATTAAACTTGACATTTCACTTGAAATTTGTCACTTGACATTTGACTTGAAATGTGTCACTTGACATTTGACATTACATTTCACTTGAAATTTATCACTTTACATTTGACTTGACATTTGACATGACATTTATCACTTGACATTAAACTTGACATTTCAATTGAAATTTATCAGTTGACATTTGACTTGAAAGTTATCGCTTGAAATTTGACTTGATACTTTATCACTTGATATTTTATAACTATCTATCACTTGACATTTATCAATTGACATTTCACTTGAAATTTATCACTTGACAATTATCACTTGACATTTCACTTGAAATCTACCACTTGACATTTATCACTTGATATTTGACTGGATATTTTATCACTTAATATTTTATCACTAGACATCTATCACTTGACATTTATCACTTGACATTTGACTTGACATTTATAACTTGACATTTGACTTGACATCAACCACTAGACATTTATGACCTGATAGTAATCAGCATGCAAGGTCACATGCTCAGTATCACATGAAGCAGTAGTTCAGGCATGTTTGCGCATTTTACACAAAATAAGCAAACTTGAATAACTTTTGTAAATCTGTACCAAAATTGCCAAAAATTGGCTCATTTGAAAGCTCTAGTTATGGCACACATCAACAAATTTTTTTTATTGCCCCATTTGTATTCAAATTTTAAATTTATTGAGGTTTGAAAATTTCAAACAGATACCGTACCAAAGTGGGCGGAGCCTGTGAAAAAAAATCCCGAAAATAAGAAATGGCATCATATTCTCTTTCAAATGAGCCATCAACCATGAAAATCGGTCGTGTTTCAAGGAAGTTATTGCAGTTTGAAGATTTTCGGGAGAACAAGAACAACAACAACAACAACAACAAGAACACTACTTGAAAAAGAAAATGCGTAATAACTTCCTCCGAACTCAACCGTTGGATCTGAAAATTTGCATTGTGGTACTTTTCGACACGGGCTTTTTAATGGTGCAGTCGGTTCTGCACTAGCGCATTGCGTTCCGAAGTTATTGCGATTTTAAATTTGCGATTTCCGCATTTTGGTGTGTCTGACCATATTATGGGTGGGTCGCTTGCGCCCTCCCTCGGCAGCGAGGGATGGCGCTGGAGCGCCCACCCGATATTGATAGCGGATTTGGAAATTTTGGCCGGCTGCCAAGTTCTCTTCTGTTGGAACGGAGCCAACGAATGTAAAAAAACCGGTAGTTTGAATAGTAAAATGGTAGTTTGAACGGTCAAATTCTTTACGAGCAACGTCGAAAATGTAGATAACTAGGGCGCGGCACGCACGGACGCAGCGAAACGTCCATTTTTCTTTTAATATGATTTTCTTTTCCAATTTCTAGCGTCCGCGTGGGACACACGTTTCGTTGTTCGCTCTATTCACGAGCGAATTCTAACTCTCCGATTTTGTAGGGTGAAATGTCCGCCGTCTTTAAATGACAAAAGCTGCAGTTTGTGATCTGGGTAATGCCGAACACAACTTCAATACAATGACTGAGAACGTTATGACAGGACGTACACCATCTACACAGAGTTGTTAAAATACTGGTATTTTTGGAAAGTGTAAGTGTAAATACACTTTCCAAATTTTGAGTATGGATACCAAAAGTGTAAGGTATTTTAAAAATCCCTAGGAAAGTGTAAAAAAGTGTAAGTGTAAAAAAATTTTTTAGAAAGAGCTCTCACTGTTGAGCATTAGAAAACACCGCTGTTCTCACCTTAGGATCAATTTATTTATCATTTTCATGCATTATTTCACATTTTACGGTCTTTGATGAAACATTTCAGACTGTAACAAATACTGTAGTGGTATGAAGTTCCCTAATAATGGCACTTTTTCATAGTAGGTTTCTGATTGCAGTGATTTGATATATGCACTCCATTTTGACACTACATTACCATAACCCTAAAAAGGAACCCATGGGGCCAAATACTTTCAATTTGAGAAATGATACATTTTCGGGTTTCTGATAGCACTCATTTGAAATATGCACTTCATTTTGACACTACATTGCCATAACCCTAAAAATGAACCCCCTGGGCCAAACACTTTCAAATCATAAAATGATGGATTTGTGGGTTCCTGAGTGTAGCGATTTCAAATATGCCCAGGGCTTAAAAATTAGAAATTGTGAAATGATTCAATGAGGGTTTCTAATTGCACTGATTTGAAATATGCACTTCATTTTGACACTACATTACCATAACCCTAAAAATGAACCCCCTGGGCCAAAAACTTTCAAATCATAAAGTGATGCATTTGTGGGTTTCTGATAGCACTCATTTGAAATATGCATGTCATTTTGACACTACATTACCATAACCCTAAAAATGAACCCCCAGGGCCAAAAATTTAAGCCTAAAATTGAACCCCTGGGGCTAATAAATTAGAAATTGTGAAATGATGCATTTGTGGCTTTTTGATTGCCTTGATTTGAAATATGCACTTCAATTTGATACTACATTACCATAACCCTGAAAATGAACCCCCAGGGCCAAAAATTTTCAAATCATAAAATGATGTGTTTGTGGGTTTCTGATTGTAGCAATTGAAAATATGCACTCCATTTTGACACCACATTACTAAAACCCTGATAATGTACCCCTGGGCCCAAAAACTTACAATTTGTGAAATGATGCATTTGTGGGTTTTTTATTGCAGTGATTTGAGATGTGCACTCCATTTCTACTCTACATTACCATAACCTTTAAGTCTAACCCCCCGGGGCTAAAAAATTGAAAATTGATGAATTTGTGGACTGATGATAGCAATGATTTGAAATATTCATTCCATTTTGACACTACATTACCATAAACCTGAAAATGAGTTTACAGGAGTTTCCAAATTAGGGTTTGTGTTTATGGGATTTTCCAAATTAGGGGCTGAGTTTATGGGATTTTCCAAATTAGGGGCTGAGTTTATGGGAGTTTACAAATTAGGGGCTGAGTTTACAGGAGTTTCCAAAATATGGGTTGAGTTTACGGGAGTTTCCAAATTAGGGGCTGAGTTTATGGGAGTTTTCAAATTAGAGGCTGAGTTTATGGGAGCTTACAAATTAGGGGCTGAGTTTATGGGAGTTTGCAAGTTAGGGGCTGAGTTCACACGAGTTTGCAAGTTAGGGGTTGAGTTTATGGGAGTTTGCAAGTGAGGGGCTGAGTTTATGGGAGTTTGCAAGTTAGGGGCTGAGTTTATAGGAGTTTCCAAATTAAGGGCTGAGTTGACAGGAGTTTCCAAACTAGGGGCTGTGTATACAGGATTTAGAGGGGGTCCCCATGGGGTGCCATTTTTGGGGGGTCTCCAGGGGGTGCCATTTTTTGGAGGTACATATGGGGGTGCCATTTCAAGGGGGTCCCCATGGGATGCCATTTTTTGGGTGGTCCCCAGGTGTGCCATTTTTTGGTGGTCCTCAGGGGGGTGCTTTATTTTTTTTCATGAGGGGGTCCAAAGGGGGTGCCATTTTTGGGGGGGGGGGGTCCCCAGGGGGGTGCCATTTTTGGAGAGTCCCCAGGGGGAGCCAACTTTGGGTTTGCCATGTTTCATGTTTTTGAAGTGAAATGCATCAAAACAACATAAGAAGATGGTCAATGATGTTTTTTGTGATGATAAGAATATTTTTTTACAATTTCGCTGCAGACACTTTTTGTGGTGCAAATAAAATAAACTTGTAAATGCATCAAACAAGATTTTTATCATTCGGTACCAATGAATACATTTTTATAGCACCATTAACTTTGTTGCTTGTGCATGCTAATTTGGTGATAATTCACGCAATTAACATGCAAACAACCCATACATGCCAATTATAGACTATTGAAAATTTTTATTTTTTGCCAGGGACCGGTCCCTGGCCGGGACCTGTGTAAATAGCCTGACAGCACCTGTCCAAATTATGTTTAATAAAAAATGGGGATGGCAAAAAATGGAAAAAAATGGAAAAACAATGACTATTGACTTTGATCACTTTTTTCAGTAGGAAGATGACATTTCCGGGTATATGTATTGGCGATCCTGGGTTGGGGTCGTGGAAGTCGGCCAAGTCGATGGTTTTTGTGACAAGTTTATAAGCTCTCGATGCAGTGCGATACAGAGAATAAATACTACAACAGAAAGGAACACCAAGTCAGCTGAAAACCGGGAAACCCGACATCATCCCCCCTGACACCTGGGCCAAATGGGCCAATCAAAAAATCACAAATCAGAAAAAATCAACCACATCACGCATTCTCAAACATTTCTCCCACCAAAATTTTGATTTTTGATAATTTAGAGATTTTTAGTGTTTGGTAGGGGATCAAGTAAAACATTTAAAGAGGATGTAAAGAATAGTGGAAATTAGTAGGTGTTCACAGTAAGTGACAATTGGTTACAACGTATTTACTCTCCAGCAGAACCGATGTGGGATTTTTTGAACTGCCCCTTGAAACTGGACATAAACGCTAGGTCCCACAACGTCTGTCACTGATAATGGGCCAGTGAATTTTGGCAGAGTTTTGTCTGATGATAAATTACGTACCATTATAGAGTCACCAGTTTTAATAACAATTTTATTTTTAGAATCCAAATATGTTTTGTAAAGCGCCCTACTCTTGTCACTGTGCAATTTAGCTGACATTCTCACGGATTGAATATCTAACTTTTGTGCGGCCGCATAAAATAAATTCCAATGCGGCAAGTAACCAAAAGTCAAAAAGAATGGGCAACAAGAAGTGTTTCTGTTAAATGCCATATTGTGTTTCAAAACTGCCATAGGTAATATATCTCTCCAAGACAAATTAGGATAATCAGATTTAGTTAGTGCCATCTGTTCCCTCAATCTACCATTCACGGCTTCCACCATTCCGTTCGCTGCAGGATTATGGGATAGCGTAGGTGAATGAGAAGTACCATACTTCGCACACAATGTCCGGAATGATTCATTTAAATATTCTGTTCCCTGATCTGTCACAATCAAACGCGGTGCCCCAAAAATCAGGAAAACTTTAGTAAATATAGCTCTGGCCACAGTGTTTGCTGACAACGACGTGACTGGTATTGCAATCACATAACGGGTAAATGCATCTACCACGATCAGGACTTTTGACTTTGCATTTCCGTGTTCTATCTGCAAAGTGTCAATGTGCAAAATGTCAAATGGTTGGCTCGGTGTTTCAGTAGTGCCCAATGGTCCAGGGTGAAGCCTATGAGATTTATGTTGCATGCATTGCGTGCATGACAGACAATAATTCAAAACGTCGTCTTTCAACGTAGGCCACGAAAAGTAATGGCATAACAAATCAATCGTCCGTTTCTGCCCCCCGTGGCTAGCGTAGACGCCCAAATGTGCCTGTGCCAAACAGGCATCTTGCCAAGTTTTCGGGGGCCAAATCGCAAACTCATGTTCTTTCCCGGCAACTGTATAGTATAAAATATCATCAATTAGTTGAGCTCCAGTTATACTTTTAGGATCTTGTTTCAGTTGACTAATATGGGAACGTAGTTCCGGATCCTCATTCTGAATAGTTTTCCAGTCAATGTCATGCGTTATGCTAACTGTTTTTGCCAAATGTGGCGCTCGTGGAAAAGATACCCCAGTGTCAATCATGCGTGCGGGGCAACCCTTCACTAGTGAAGTTCCTTCGTCTAACTCGTGTTCACCAAAAGCTGGCTCTTCTATAGGATTTCGAGATAATGAGTCAGCGACCAAATTCAAAGCCCCCGACCGGTGGATAAACTGCGTCACACGCGAATGAATGAACATTGCCCAACGTTCCAATTTACGGTGTTGCGGGCTCTTGATGACCTGTGCTATTCCACTGTTATCAGTAATGACTATTACCTGCTGGCCTTCAATAAAATCCGCCAGCCGCCGGATTGCCCAGGCAATGCACAAAGCTTCCAATTCAGCTGCTGAAAATGTAGAATGTGGGTGAGCTAATCTTTTTGATATGAATGAAATAGGGTGAAGTTCATTCATATCATCATATTGTGATAACACTGCTCCTAAACCCAACGCGCTTGCGTCTGTTTCTAAATAAAATGGACGCCCATCACGAACTGGATGTATTAAAACTGGCGGTGAGGACATGCAAAATTTCAATGTGCTCCAAGCATCCAGCATTTCTTCTGACCACTCAAAAGGTGTGTTTCCATGCTTAGGTATTTTTCCTTTTAATATAGCATACAACGGTGCTGAAATACGACTGAAGCTAGGAATGAAATGAGAGTAGTAAACACATTTTCCCAGAAAACGTCGCAGTTCCTGTTTTGTGTGCATTTTTGGTAATGATTTCATTGCTTCCACGCGTGAAGGTGTTGGCGAAATGCCATCTGCGGAAATCTGATGACCTAGGTACTTGAGAGTACTTGTGAATAAATTGCATTTTTTAGGTTGCATGCGTAAATTGGCCCATCGCAGGCGCCCAAATAATCGTCGCAAATGACCCAAGTGTTCAGCCACATCATCACTGCAGCATAAAATGTCATCAATGTATGCGCGTACCCATGCGCTCGATAAATTTTCATTCAAACCCCCTAACATGCATTGCATGAGCCTCTGGAAAGTCGCTCCACTGTTGCATGTACCGAACGGCATTCTTGTATACCGGAATTGTCCTAACGAGCAGACAAAAGAAGTTTTCTCTTTGGAGTCCTCATCAGTCAATGGCACATTGTAGTAGCCATGCCTAATGTCTATAGCCGTAAAAATCTTCCTACCCGCAAACTCAGCTAGAATTTCTCCAATCCGTGGTAATGGATAGCTATCAATACGTGTAATCAAATTCACCATTTTAAAATCGACACAGAAGCGCCAATCATTAGTACCTTTTGGTGCAATGGTTATGGGGGAAGTCCACGGGCCGTCAGAATGCTCAATAATACCCTCCTGCAGCATAGATGCTATGGTTTTATCGATAAATTCACGCTTAAACGTGGGTTCATAGCGTGGCGCCTGTTTTATAGGTGGATGATTTGGATCAGTGATTATCGCATGTGACACCAAAGGCGTGCAACCCACGTCATAATCACTGCATGAAAATATGTCCTGGAATTCTGTAATCAAAGATTTAAAATTTTTCTCCTGGATCGGATCCAGCTCAATTCGGTTAGTCTTTGGCAAATTGTCCATGATAAACTGAACTCGCTGTTCTGTAGTCATTTTTGGTGGAACATCTTCATTTTCTTTTACATCAGGTGGTTTTGGCATCACAACTGCCCCTCCTGCAATCGTCAAAGCTTGTGTTTCCTCCAAGCCACCAAACAATGCGTGAATTTTTGGCTTGGAAAATAATGACGAAAAATCTGAACCCGGTGCAAATAGCATTTTAGCTGGAATTACCTGCACCTCTGCATACACTTCCTGGTCGGTGAGGAGTATCGGCGTTTCGGAAGGGTTGAATAATGTCAAATACGCAGTTGATGAACGAGTAGACATAGGTACACTTGTGTTATACATTTGTAAGTCATTAGCATCAATGCCTACATTTGAGTAAATAGCCACGCTGTCATTCCAAACAGTTTGCAAAACATCAGTTGGTTTTTCAGGTATCTTCACGGGTACCTGCGCTGAGCCATGCGCTGGCACATAGAGTTTTTTCCTCAGGCGAACTTTTTCATGAAATAATGTGGAAAATTGCACTTCTAAATGGCAGAATTGTTCAGCGGCATCTTTATCATCGGTGGGTTTGATAGTAGTAAACTTATCTAAAGCTAGAGGTATCAACCATGATAGTTTTAAGAAAGACATGACATCTGTCCCTAACAGAATTTGTTCCATGGCGGTAGAGTCCATATTAATCAAACAAATGACTAAAACTTTTCTGAGAACGTTATCAATGGGGGACACATGTTCTAAAAACAAGGGCATTTCAAACATCGTACCCGTGGTTGTTTTACCGTTTAACATGTGCACCTCAACATCTGTAGGTCGTAAATGTTTTTCCAAATCTAAACTGGTCTGTGAAGTTATTTTTTTTAACATGGCGATAGGTACAATTGTTCGCGTGCACCCGGTATCCAATATCACCTTGCAAGGCACACCTTCAATATTTATGTTGGCGAATATTTGTGGGCCATTTGAATGTTCTATTCTAATTGATAGTTTTTGGTTAGTTCCCACTGAAGAACAGGCGCTTATTTTACACTGAGGGTCAATTCCAAAGGTGTGGGGTTCCATTTCATGCACAGGTAAATTGTCAGCCACAGAATCACTTCTCAACACTTTATCAGCAAAATCAGAATGATATCTAGTAGTCTCAGAATCAAAGTCTGTCACCTCACTGAACTCACTTTCACTGAAAATCAAAGGTGCCGGTGGGGAAAACGGCATCAAAAAATTGCAGGACGCTGTCGTCAATTTGCGTGGCCGCGCCTGTGTAGGGAAGTGTTGGTGTAATAATTGCCAATAATTGCGCTCCCACTCTTTGGACGTACCAGGCTCATTAGTTTCATTAAGCGTAGCTGCCAGCCTATTTTTAAATTCATTACAGTAGAGACTCAATCTGTCGAATGGTTCCGACTCAAAATTTGATTCCGATTGAATAACGTTACTTTCCGCCTCAACCAAATTATTTTCAGTATTTTCTAGATCCAGATTCTCTGCAAATGCTAATTTTGCCTGTACAGACATTTTTGGCAAAGCGCCATCAGATGTGTGCGGCGGACCGTAGCGTCGCACCTGACCGAAGCCCTCCGACTTTGGCGCCACGGAATTCGGGTCTATAGAAGTTTGCCCTGTTTGCCGTTGCGTTACACGGCACTCACTAACCCTGTGACCAATGTGGTTCAGCCGTGGGCACCACGGGTCTGCCATGTTGTCGGCAATCAGTTTCTTCACAGAAAAACGATTATTTCCAGCAGGCTGTGTCTGAGAAAAAGTTTTGTTGTCTGCCTGCACCTGCGTTCTATTCATTCGTGCACCCTGAAATGTGACAGGTTTTTTCACAGACGTGAAATAATCTTCCAGCAATTGCACTGTTTGAATCAGTGGCAAAGACTTCACGCGTGCGGCATTTCGAAAGTTAGCAACGACAAAACGGTCGTATCTGCCCTCGTCGAATTTATTCCAGAGTTTCAAAGCTACCATGTTATCGATTAGCGCCCTATTATAGTTCACAGATTCCCTAAATTCACTCGGCATTTTGGAAAGCAGCCTCAAATAGAAATCCAAAAATGTCTCGGAACGTAACATTGCCGCTGCCTCCCATTCAGCAAAAGTGTATTGTTTTTTCGTGTCTTTGAAAACAGCTGCCAAATCGTCTAGTACTTTATTGAAGTCATGCAATTCTGTTGGTAAACGTAATGTCGTGAGGACCCTGTAAGCGTCACCTTTTAATTTGGTGGTAAATACCTCCACCCAAAACTGCGAAATCAAAGTAGGGTCAGAAATGGACATGCTGGCCATCTGCGTAGCGCGGCGCCACTCAGAAAACGACAGAGTGTCGGATTTGCCCATGAATGAGGGCACTTTATCCATAATTTGCGGTTTAGCCAGCATCCAATAGCGTGATAGGTCAGCATTACCGACGTGCGCCACTGCCGACGGTAATTGAGTTAGATTTTTTAACAGCCAGGGGTCTTTTTCTTTAGTCAGACCGTCAATTCCGCCTGCAATAGTACCCTGAACATTTTCTAACGTTACCGCCACCATGTTTTTACCACTGTCTACCGGTGCGGTAATCGGTGCGACATTTTGCACCGGGGCCACCGGTGTGCTCGCGGCCACCGGGCTGATCGGTGCCACCACAGGTGTGCGCGAACCTTTTTTCAGCTGTAGTAGCGCGAAACGCTCCTGCAACTTTTGGAAATCTCGGACCAGCTGCTCTGTGTCATCCTGTGTGCTGTCCGCGAACGTACTCGAACTTCCGACTGCCACCGGAACTGGAGACTGTTGCTGAAAACTAGAAGGCAATGGAAATTGTTCATTATATACACCAACATCTGCCCTTTTTTGTATGTAGATCGGTACTTTCGGGGCTAAGTAGCCTGCCAAATCGTACATTTCACCTACATGCACAACGTATGGCGCGCGTGAACGCATAAAAGCGTATAAATCGCGCCCTTGGACAACTACCGGTACCGGCCTAGGCGGCGGCCAACCCTGACCTTCAATCAACAACGGAACTACCTGCCCTTCATCTACCGGAACCGGGTGACTCCCCGCGTGAACCGACAAATCTAAAGGGAATTCAACAACGGGTCGCGCACGGGCACCACCTTGTGCTGCACGCAAGTCAGCATCCTGCACACGCCGGATTACCTCTGGATGCCAAGTGGCATCAGGCAACGTGTTCACAGGGTGGGCACGTGTGTGCCGCTGTACACCTTCAGCTACACTATCAGCCGTAGATAAACTAGTCATTAACATAGCCTGCCAAATACTGCCAAGTTTTAGGAATAAACGGCCAATAAAGTTTTAGCAATAAACGGCAATATTAATCCTTCTAAGTAGAAATGAATTAAGTCCAGCACGTCCACCAATTGGCGATCCTGGGTTGGGGTCGTGGAAGTCGGCCAAGTCGATGGTTTTTGTGACAAGTTTATAAGCTCTCGATGCAGTGCGATACAGAGAATAAATACTACAACAGAAAGGAACACCAAGTCAGCTGAAAACCGGGAAACCCGACAGTATGGAAGAAAATTTTGAGTTTCTATGTATGTAGTATCCAAAACCACGATAAAAAATGGGGGTCAGGATTTTGTGGAGTGGGTGGTTTGGTTCTTACGCAAAGCGAGTCTTAAGACTGTTTTCTTTTGTGTTTTCTTGTCAGTTGAAAATTCCAATGTTCTAGAAGTACAAATTTTGATAAAGGTCCTTCTCTTTGTCTCTCTTCGAAGTATTTCATTTACATCTCCCCAGGAAACATTTTTATGTGCTTTTTCAGTTTCTGAAGTGAGTAAATTCAAAATAAATTTCTTTACCTTTATCTATACTTTCAAAAAGTTTGGTACTTTTAACAACACTAATCAGCAACAACAATGACAGGGGACGAAAAATTTGTCCCCTGTCGGGGACTAACGTCCCCAGTCAGGGACCAAAATTGTTTGTTTACTGAAAAAATTTCTCACTGGGGACGTTTGGCCCCAGTCATGGGCATTTCTATTGCCACCGGGGACCGGAGTATACCACATTTTAGAGAAGACAATAAAAAATTATGTATCACATAGGAAAGTTGAAATCACATAAGGCCGCGTTTACAGCTTTTTTTGTAACGACTCAACAACTCAAGAAAGTTAAAAAAGCTGAGTAAAAATGTCCCATATTCATGAGAAAACGTGATCAACTATACATTTTACTTAGGCGAATATGCATGTCAAATTGCAGAATCCTGTTTGTAGCTTAAGAGTTATTTCCCATTGGATGAATTTTGTGGCACCACCTCGTGATAGGGTTCAAACGGGATCGACATTACGTGACCGGCATCTGGATCGGGATTGTTTTGTTTCAGTATTTTCTCTTTTTCGCAACGACGTGCCAAAATGTGTGTGCGCGCGCCACTAATCCACCTTGCCAACAACAAAATCGGCAGACACTTGCGTAAATGGTTGTAAAGCGACCATTATCGGTGTTTGCTTGAATAACTCTTGAACCAGTGAAGCCATCGCAACCATATTTTGTGGAAACCTTTCATATTTAGTGTCTAATGTTTACCTAAATTTTGAGTTTCATCCGACCACCCAGTGTCAAGTTATTCAAAATCTAAAGCGTTGGTCTAAATTCCGGCACCCTGTACAACAGGTAGGGTAAAAGAATACATATTGTATAAGCACTGGGTTTCTTTAAAACAGCCAAAAAATAGCAACTAAGCAGTAGTTGCTAACTTCTAATAGCTCAATGAAAGCTGCCAGTAAAAGTGATTAGCCAAAAGATTGCAGTAAATGGTTCCAGGAAATGCAGGAAATGGTGATACTGTTCCAGAAATCAACTCTGACCAATTTATACCTTGCAGATTTGTTTTTTACTTACCCCAATGTCTGGCCGCCAGAAAAGTGTGCTAGGTACAAAAGGCGCCACCGAAAAGTGTGCTGGGCACAAAGGGCGCCACCGAAAAGTGTGCTGGGCACAAAGGGCGCCACTGAAAAGTGTGCTGGGCACAAAGGGCGCCACCGAAAAGTGTGCTGAGCACCAGTGGTGCCATGGCGATGTGCCCTTTGGCCCCTCGAATGGGGCTCCAGCACTGTGGCGCCACTCCAACAGTAATTTCGACTCTACGCAGGACTGTTTAAACGATGAAAACTGGTGCGCATCATATGCTACAAAAACAAAAATTGCAAACTGCATCCATGCATTCATGCCCTTGTTTAAAAAATCTCGCATGTTACAAAAAGTAAAAAATAAGCTGAACGGATCAGATCCCCAAATCTGCCAGCTATCTATCTATCCCCGAGGCCGCTCAGCTATCTATCTATCCCGAGGCAAAATTTTTGGCTACTACCCCCAAAGACCCCCCCAAATCGCTCAGCTATCTATCTATCTGGAGTGGTTTTTGAGAAATTTTGCCCCAATTTTCACTAAAAATCACCAATTTTTGCACCTTTTTATAGTTTTTCACCTTCAAAATTGTGCTCTCCAGCTATATGCATGGTTATATGCCTGTTTTTAGCCATTTTAAACCTACTTTTGGCCACTTTTAACCAATTATTAGCGATTTTTTCTCCTTTTGGCCTTCTATGCACTGAAAAAGCCAATATATCTTGCCCCCGCGAGTCCCCCCCAAGCCCGCCCGAGAAAATTTTTTCAGCTATCTATCCCTCCGGAGGAGCGATTTGCTATCTATCCAGCCCCCGCGAGGGCCAAAATCTTGGAGACCCCTGCACCGAAAAGTGTGCTGGGCACAAAGGGCTCCACTGAAAAGTGTGCTGGGCACAAAGGGCGCCACCAAAAAGTGTGCTGGGCACAAAGGGCGCCACTGAAAAGTGTGCTGGGCACAAAGGGCGCCACCGAAAAGTGTGCTGGGCACAAAGGGCGCCACTGAAAAGTGTGCTGGGCACAAAGGGCGCCACTGAAAAGTGTGCTGGGCACAAAGGGCGCCACCGAAAAGTGCTGGGCACAAAGGGCGCCACTGAAAAGTGTGCTGGGCACAAAGGGCGCCACTGAAAAGTGTGCTGGGCACAAAGGGCGTCACCGAAAAGTGTGCTGAGCACCAGTGGTGCCATGGCGATGTGCCCTTTGGCCCCTCGAATGGGGCTCCAGCACTGTGGCGCCACTCCAACAGTAATTTCGACTCTGCACAGAACTGTTTAAACGATGAAAACTGGTGCGCATCATATGCTACAAAAACAAAAATTGCAAACTGCATCCATGCATTCATGCCCTTGTTTAAAAAAGCTCGCATGTTACAAAAAGTAAAAAATAAGCTGAACGGATCAGACAATAAAGAAGCATCGTTAAACAGCGGTACCATCAAAACAAGCCAAAACATTAATGATGTCACGAAAAAAAGTATCGATGGCACTTTACAACCTGTCTATTGCATTGTTATTGAAACGAACTTACTTTTACTCTATAAATACGTATACTCACTCGAGTACACAGTGAATACGTTTACGTTTCCTCTGAAAAAAAGTTACTGTACTCGCTACTATACTGTACTGTTAATGTATAGTTTTTGAAAGTACACGAATACAGAAAACTTAATTTTGATAGGTTTTTTAAAGACATGGACGGGAAAAAAGGGAGAATACCGTATTTCCTCGAAATACCCCCCGGGGGGTGATTGTTTCATAGTGGTCCCGAGAGGGGGGAGGGGGGTTAAACGAGGGGGGGGGTATTTCGAGGGGGGCGGGGGTTATTATTTCGCCAGAATTTTTTTTAAAATCCTAGTACAAAATCGTCGTTTGTGATGTACACTGGGGTAGAAAAATGCATCAATAACTGACATGTATAGACTCCTGTAGACTAATAGTAGTACATAGATGGTATAAACACTGTTCTAACGTGATTACGACATTGTTTTAACGTGTGTTCTGCACTACGCAGAACACAAACTGCAGTATTTGTCATGTACGTTCTCTTTACACTCAATCTGGGGGGGGGGTATTTCGAGGGGGGTGATTGTTTCATACTGGTCTCGAGAGAGAGGGGGGTCAAACGAGGGGGGGTATTTCGAGGGGGGGGGTATTTCGAGGAAATATGGTATGCTAAAAACAGGGGAAACTAGTCAAAAATGAGTATAAATAGGTATGAGCAAAAATTTTACGTTTACATTTTCTGGGGAAAAAGTACGTTTACTCATGAGTAAAAGTAGAAAAATTTAACTTTACGTTTTCTGTACTCAGGGTGTGAGTAAAAAATCTGGTCTATTGCTGAAAATACATGCCTGTCTGAAAGCTGGCATTTTTTACAAAATGTTCTGTACCGCAACAGATTAGCAGAGTTGTTAAAATACCGGTATTTTTGGAAAGCGTAAGCGTAAGCGTAAATACACTTTCCAAATTTAGAGTATGGATACTGTAAGCGTAAGGTATTTTTAAAATACCTAGGAAAGCGTAAAATAAAGCGTAAGCGTAAATTTTTAAAGCGTAAGAAAGTGCTCTCGCTGTTGAGCAACAGAAAACACCATTGTTTTCACTTTTGATGAGGTAATAAATAATTGTCATGCATAATTTCAGCAGTAGCATCACACAAGTCAATGTTTATTCATCCTTCACATAACTCTGGCCTTGCGCTGTTGATTCGACGTGACTGGCATCATCATTGAAATTCATTTTACAAGCACCAAAATTTCAAAAAATAAAATAAAAATTGAATACAGTTAAACATTTTCCATACATGTTTCCGTGAAAAACTCATGTGCACATTTTTTTGTATATTCCGCGGACCACACATTATTTATTTTTCTGAGGAAACACTCCGTCATGATAATCATCATTAATACAATCAATGTTGTTCCTACAAAACGTATACTCAGTAGACATAACATTTAGTATGGAAACCTACCATAACCCATCTGAATAATGAACCAAAAATTATACAGGTTTTTCATCATAATATATCGTTTTTACTATGAAAAATAAATTACGAAATTGATCACAAGATTCTATTCATTTAATTATGGTAGGTTTTCATACAAAGTGTGCTGTCCGCCCAGTTTATTAGGAAAAAATGAGTTGCTCGTGCATAACTCCACCTTTTTATTCTTTAAATATTTCTCTTTCTTGCATACTGTAAATGCTCTAATAATACGACAGTCGTACTATTTTTTTCAGCACATTTTTAGGTGTCGTACTATTGGAGATGTCGCATTATTAGAGAGTGTCGCATTATTGTTTTCATCAAATCAACAACTTCATTGTCGACATAACTCAAATGTGAGCATGACTTAGTAAAGCAATAAACATCAACAATCGCCCATTAAATCGCCATTAAACATCAACATTAACAAAACAATTGTCCAAAAGTGCGGAATCCACGGCTTCCGCAGATTGCGACATCATTACGCTGTTTTTTCTTTTTTTCTCGGGTGTTGCACTATTGAAGAGTGTCGTATTATTGGAGAGTGTCGGATTATTTTCACACAACGTGCCCAAACCTGTCGCACTATTGGAGATGTCGTATTATTGGAGACCTGTGGTATTATTAGAGCATTTACGGTAACTGTCTGCAATATCCCACTCGTGCTATGAATAAGTACTTTTCACTCTGCCAACTATATAAGACCCTGTTTGATGCTTTCTCAAAAAGCTACATAGGTAAACACGGTCCTGCACAAATAATTTTTACGCTTTCTGTACCCAGGTATTTTGGCTGGGAAAGCGTAACAAAGCGTAAGGGTATTTTGTAAAAGCGTAAGCGTAAGCGTAAGTATAAATACCCAAATACCCGGGTATTTCGGGTAAGCGTAAATACGCTTTCGCAACTCTGCAGATTAGACATCAAAGGATCATAAAAGAACAGAACCATAAACACAAGCAAAAACATTTACCGTAGGAAATTGAATAAACCCCCCCTTGAATTACCCCCCTCGAAACACCCCCTAAAATTTCGCTGAGGACATAATAAACCCCCCACGAAATACCCCCACCCAAGTGGAGTGTGAAGCGAATGTACACGACAAATACTGCAGTTTGTGATTTTTATGTATGATCAGGGTTGGCAGAATCTCAGTAAATAATAATAAAAAAATTAAAATAAAATGGAAAATTTAAGAATAAAATAAAATGGAAAATTTCAAGATAAAAATTTGAATTTTTGTAAAATTTTTGTAAAATTGAGTGAAAAATCGAATTTTTGTAAAAAATTTGTAAAATTGTAAAAAAATTCATATTTTTTGGTGAAATTTTATTGTGTTGCTTGAGTTTCTACCTGTCTGTTTAGGGAACTGGGGGCTGTACCAAGCCCTGTGAAGTGTTAAATGTTATGTAAAATGTCATGCAAAGTGTCAATAGTTATGACAAATGTAAAGTATAGTGTGAATTGTCATGACGAATATAAGTTAAAGTGTCAAGTGTTAAGCACATTGCATCCTCAGTTTATGTTTTGTATCCAAATCTTGTTGTTGTTTTTGTATCCAAATCTTATGTGAACATCAGATTTTGATACAACATGATTTGGATACAAAAACATAAAATTTTGATACAAAAACATAAAATTTTGATACAAAATTTTTTGATGATTTGAATGAACAATTTACACTTTGCATGGCATTTGTAATGACAATTGATGATTTGCTTGACATTTGACATGACATTTGACACTTTACTTTACATTTGTAATGACAATTGACACTTTGCATGACATTTTACACCCTGCACACTTCAGTAGTCATTGTACCAAAAACTGCAATTGTCACTGCATGCAACTTTTGCAAAGAAATGAAAAAATTTCACTTGAAAGTTTTCCATGTTTACATCTAATGATAACATTTTACTGGCCTTGCATGCAAGATTCGATTTTTTGTACAATTTTTGTAAACATTTTGTAAAATGGTTCATTTTATTATTTTATTTACATTTTGGAATAAAATAAAATAAAATGAAACAAGAATAAAATTAAAATAAAATACATTTTTATACAATTTTTATGCACTTTGTATACAAATGATTTTTATAAAACCAACCCTGTGTATGATGCAGAACACACGTTGAAACCAATGACTGAGTCACGTTAGGTCAGGGTTATACGTACAGGGTGGCGCACGTCAGGCGCACGGTTTCAATCTGCTCCCAACATGTCAATTTTTGATGAAAACTGCTCAAATTTGGTATGGCGTTGAAGTGCTTACCCATTTGCCTATTGTTGTATTGCGCTAATGGTGGTGTGGGGTGACATTTTTTCCATATGATGTGCAAATTTAATGATATGATTGCGAGTGTTTAAGTTACTAAATGGTTACTAAATGGGGCACATTTATCTACTGCCATACCGAATTTGAGCACTTTTCATAAAAAAATTGACGTGTTGGGAGCAGATTGAAACGGTGCGCCTGACGTGCGCCACCCGCTATATAAATATTACAGTTATACTCCGGTTACTTTACACCTTGCACGCGTGGTTCCCGCTGGAAGTGTGCCAACGATGGTTAATGCGTGCGAGTTTCATAAAAAGATGACAAAATTTATTGTTGTTATAATGGTATTCATTAACATATTCACATCGATGATTTTTGTCATCTTTTTACGGAAATCGCATGATTAAATAATCATTGGCACCTTTCCAACAAGAGACATAAATCAGTGCGAGGGCAGAGTATCATGTACGTCGAGTATATGTGTCTACATGTAAACCCTCCCCCTCGAACTTACCCCCCTGAAAATTTGCTGGCAAAGTAATAAGCCCACTGGGGATATTTTGAGGTAATACGGTATATGATGTCAAAAAAGAGCATCGATGCCACTTTACAACCTGTCTAGAGCGTGTCTATCGCTGAAAATGCGTGGCTTCATGAAAGCTGGCCTTTTTTACAAAACGTTCGGTACCGCAACGGATTAGACATCAAAGGATCATAAAAGAACAGAGCAGAAAAACAAGCAAAAAATTAACATGATTTCAAGAAAAAGCTTCGATGGCACTTTACAACACGTCCACAGCACTGGTATAAAACTGGGCCCTAACTGTCAATTTGCATCATTCATCAGAATTTGTCCAACCTTTGGAAAAGCATCCAGGTGCCAGCCCCAGACCCTGTAAAATGCCCTGTAAAATGACAACTGTCACGCAAAGTGGCAAAAGTCATGTAAAATGCCCGGTAAAATGGTAAACGTATGTTCGCCATTTTACCGGGCATTTTACATGGCGTTTGACACTTTGCGTGACATTTGACATTTTACAGGGCATTTTACAGGCCCCCAGATTTCAGTGATTGGAAATATGCAGCTGGTGCTTGTGCTGCTGGCGGGCTCGCTCGCAATCGTCGCAAGTAAGTCAGGCGTGTTTCACTTTGAGTCACATGTACAATGTACTATTGCAAGCGTAGTTGTCAAAACGTACCGTATTTCCTCGAAATACCCCCCCCCCTCGAAATACTCCCCTCAAAATGGATATCCAGTAGAACGGCAGATAGAAAGTACGTTTTAAGAGTGCCAAAACACAAAAATATTTGAAAAATTTGTGGCGAGAACATCGAGGGTGTTCCGAACTTCCATCTACATTGATATGTGTAAATATATCCTGTTGTATCACGTTATTACCAGCTTTGGGTATGTAAAAGCCATCTTTAATATGACCCAATTCGAAAATTTATGGGGAAAAAGTAAGAACCCAACTCGAATAAGACCGCATCAAAATACCTCCTCAAAATTTTCACTCTGAAAAAAACAAACCCCCTGGGGGTGTTTCGAGGAAATCCGGTATGTTGAGAGGAGGGGCTGAAAATGTGACACTTTATTATCAACATTTGGAACTTTACGGTGACCATGAGCGAGCATTATTGGATACGCAGCACAGGTCTTGAATTGGAAACCAAAGTTAAAATGGGATTTACTCAAAATGGCATCTTGCGGACTTGTGGACTTTTGGAATGGGGCGCCTCATTTGTCGTATGAATAACTCTTTAATCGAATGTTGCAGTGCAAGAAATCCCTGACACTGACCCGAGGACCGGTGAAAAATGCCTCTACACATGCATTGACCGGCGTAGAGAGCATAGTGATAGATGGCTTAAACATCACCCTGGCGAAAAACCGCTTACATGCATTACATCCAGAAAAGTTTGTGATGGATGGAGGGACTGTGTGGACAGACAAGATGAAAAGGGCTGCACTGCAGGTAAACTGGGACAGCACAACGAGGAGTAGAAGTTGACACGACTAACAAAATGTCACCGAAATATTTTTAGGCTACCGTATTTCCTCGAAATACCCCCGGGGGGTTTATTGTTTCAGAGTGAGAATTTTGAGGGGGGGTTAAACGAGGGGGGGGGGTATTTCGAGGGGGGGGGTTTATTATTTCGCCAGAAATTTTTTGAAATCCCAGTACTAAAATGTCGTCTGAAACGTACGCAGACGTCGAAAAATGCAACAAAAATAGCCATTTATAAGACTCTAAAGACATTTATAAGTGTGTAGACGTACAAACACTGTTCTCACATAAATAACAGAGTCATCGTTTTTAACGTGGGTTCTGCATTGCCGGGATGACAAACCGCAGCCTTTGTCATTTACGTTCTCTATACACTAAATTTGGGGGGGGGGGTATTTCGAGGGGGGGTTTATAAGTTCATAGTGTCCATTTTGAGGGGGGGTATTTCGAGGGGGGGGGGTATTTCGAGGAAATACGGTATTTAAAGGCATAGAAGGGGGAAAAGGGAGCAGATAGGCTTCAAATCGCGAAAAGTAGCTAAAAAACGTGTAAATATATCAGCACATATGAGCCAAAAATTGCCGAAAATGGCGAAAAATTATGAAAGTAAGTGATTTTGAGCAAAACTTGGGCGTAATAATTGAAAAATACTTACCATTACGTTTTCAGGGGGAGAAGTACGTTTTCTCACATTAACTTATGAGTAAAAGTAAAAAAATTTGCATTACATTTTCTGTACTCAGTGGGTGAGTAAAAATAAATACTTTACATTCATGTATACTTTGGAAAAGTTAGGTACTTTTAACAACTCTGGCAGAAGTGGCCTCGGACACCAACTCTGGACGCATACAACTCTCCAAAGTTGTTAGAATTACTGAACTTTTTTCAAAAGTATATGTCAATGTAAGTATTTTATTTTTACTCACCACAAAGTATAGAAAATGTAAAATACTTTTTTACTCGTACTCGTGCGTAAATGTGAGTAAAATACTTTTTTCCCCGGGAGAATGTAAAAGCGAGTACTTTTTCAACTGGAAAACGTATTTTTACACAAACTTTTACATGTGAGAGTGAGTTTTACACTGAAAGACACAATATATGTCATTTTTTAGTGATTAGGTATTTAGTATTTTTTAGAAAAATGATACGATTTCTTCAAAACTGTCTTATTTTAGCAACAGAAAATTGTGATTTTATCAACAAAAAATACATTTTCTCTGTACGCATGTACTTTTACAATGTACGCGTTAAAGTAAGTACATTACTTTAAGAAAAAGTATATGTAAATGTATTTACCGCGTACTCACGTACGCGTATTTTTCGAGTAAATGTACGTACATTTTAACAACTGTGCAACTCTCAGACAATTGCAAAGGCGTCTTCTGCGAGGCGGGCCTGAAGCCACGATACAAGGAGAAATTTTTTTCCGACTGCATTCCACGACGGTATAGCAATCGCCGTTATTGCTTGCATATGGAACATTAGAGAATGACAGCCCCGGTGAATAGTTCCGGCTGATGCAGACTAACATAAACATTCATGGGCATGTGTTCCTTTTGTCTATGTCCACTTTTAACAAAAATGGCTGCTGATTCTCTTAATAAAGCATATTTCATGAAATGCATTGATAGAAACATAGATCAAATTTTGGCAGAATTTCAACCCCTCCCCCACCCCTTGAATAATTCCCCCTAAGATAGTCAACCCCTAAAAAAAGGCCAACGAAAAAATTCCCCATGGGGACAAATACTCCAATAAGTATAGTGAATTTGCAGTGATACTAATACAAATCCACTTGGGGTTCAAAATTCATTGTTTCAAAATTTTCTGTTTGAAGTGAATTAAAACACAATGTACTTTAGTACGGAAATATATAATGTTCTTACACACATCAGTTTTTTACCACAGTTTTTAAAAAACTCCTAAATCAGTTTGAATGCATTTGTGTGTTTTTATTAGGCTGTCGGGAAAGTTCTTTCCGTTTCAGGATCGTTACCCCTCGGATCGTCCTGAAATTTCAGCTGGGTTATATAAAGTGGAATTACAGCTCCACGAAGAATTAAAGTAAAAGTTCATAGCGAAATTGATTACATAAATATGGATAATAATACATGTTTCCCAACTTCATGTTTCCAACTGATTTTACATTGAAATTTCATCGAAAAATCGGAGTGTCCAAAAACGGTGGATCGGTGCATGTTCAGTTCTGGACACGATTAAGAGATGGATTAGTACTGGATCTAATTAGATGTAATCAATCTCGTGGTACAATTTTGTGTTTGAATAAATTCCAGCTTATATCATTAGATGATCCAATGCGAGACGAACCTGAAACGTAAAGAACTTTCCAAACATACCAATAGTTGCCATCAATAGTATGTATTTTATTCGAGAAAACTAGTGTGCGTGGGGCTAATATTCATCCAATGTGAAATATGTTACGATTGAATAAATTTACAACATCTGCGTGATATCAGCAACTTGAGAAAAAAGAACACCTAAGAAAGCCACAAAAAATGCTAATAATAGTTTATAATTACAATATACTTGACACGCTACATGGAATAGATCTGGTGCCAATCCCAGACCCTGTAAAGTGTTAAGTAAAGTGTTACATGTCATGTAAAATGCCAAGCAAAGTGTCCAATGTCATGACAAAGGTAAAGTAAAGTGTCAATTGTCATGCAAAGTTCAGTAACGAAATCTTTATTTTTGTTCAAATTGACATTTTACATTACATTTGACACTTTACTTTACTTGACACTTTACAGGGTTTGGGACCGGCCCCTGGTCTACGCATAACTCAATAGAACATGACTCAAAAGTGAAACAAGCAATTTTTTACTGATTCATGGATGAAATACCAATTCATGCGCCAAGTCACAAATGCACTAATGTTGATTTTTATCAACAACTGAATATGCATAAAAACCTTTGAATTGGTTAATCAAAAAACAGGGGCCAGTTCCGCAAATTGATAAGTAAGAAGTGAAATCGCAAAAGCAATGTCAGATATTTTACCGAAATCCACTTTTACACACTTCGCTACAGTCGGATCTGCGCAGCTGTAGGCGGATTCCCTTGTGCCTTCTGACGCATGCACGTTGAGGTTGAGAGTCAAGCAAGTGTATCCAAATCTCATTTTTCGTATGTTGACCATTTTATACCTCAAATGTTGGGCAGAAGAAAGCTCTTTGTGGGCTTAATTTCCCTAAAAAAATCGATCGGTAATGATAGAAAAAAAAATTTGAGTTGGTAACGATGGCAAAAAAAATCGAAAATTCAAAAACGTTTTTTAATTTTTGAATGTTTTCAGACTTTTTGAATTTTTGATCACGCTTTTAAAAAATATTCATATTTTTTCAAATTTCGATTTTTTTAGGGAAATTAAGTCCACAAAGAGCTTTCTTCTGCCCAACATTTGAGGTATAAAATGGTCAACATGGTGACTGTGGCCACATATGGCAAAAGGGAATTCTGGATGACAACTGGCCCAGAGTTGTTCAAAGTACTGAACTTTTTTTAAAGTATATGTAAACGTGAAGTCAATTTTTAAGTATGACAAGTTGCAAAGTTAAAAAAAAGATTTTTAAGTATTTTTAAAAAAGCGTGATCAAAAATTCAAAAAGTCTGAAAACATTCAAAAATTCAAAAACGTTTTAGAAATTTTGAATTTTTTTGCCATTGTTACCAACAATATCCGCCAAAACAGTATGAATGTGAAGTTGGCACACGTCCAAGTTGCCTTGCGTTTTGGAACAACAAGTTTGAATGGTGCAGAGTTTCAGCTCGCGTTACCTGATAATGACTACAGAATGCAATTAAGTCAAGACATGTGTCAACTAGTGTGTGGGCCATCATTAGTGAACATTTGTGGTTGCTTAATTGAATTCCATCGTTCCGCTTACGTTTAATTGAATTCCAATTGAAGGCACGTCGGAATGGAACCTACTGCAGCCATGATTCCATGTAAACTTATTATTCTAACTTTTATGAATTTTTCCATGAATTAATTTACACTTCACATCATTGTCAATTTTATTTTACCGCCCTTTTCACATTAATCTAGTTTTTTCTTTTCGTTGCTATGTAAATGTAACATGTAGCTAGTGGGCTTAATCAAGTGTTCACATTTCAAATTTATGTAAAAGGAATGTTGTTCTGTTAAAGGGTTTAGCACTTAGAGGGGACATTTTACACCCCGCCTGACCAAATCCCTTTTTATCTATATTTAAGGGAGTGGGCGGATCAGCAGGGCAATAAATTAAGTTTGATATGCACAGACATTGGTACATACAGAGCACAAAACAAGTGAGGAGCACAAGCAGTGCCCATTAGGGTTGGGAATTTAAAAAATTTAGGTTCCGGTTCTCGGTTCCAGATAATTTCAGTTCGCATATCGGTTCTTGGTTCCTCAAAATTTTCGGTTCCGGTTCCGGTTTGGTTCTTTCGGTTACAAAATATCCAAAGTTTCGGTTTCGGGTGTTGAAATAACCAGGTATTGGGTAAGAATTTGCTGGATAATGGGAAAAACCACAATGATGTAGTGTAACCAACACCAGGGGCCAGATTTAATACTCCCTACAGATTTGTAGGGTAGGGCGTACGCCCAATAGATTTTTTAAAGTCCAGCCGCATCGACGCACATGCACCGAGAGCAAGGCGGTTTGTAAAACGAGGGGGGTATCCCAGTGAACTCAAATGCCATTCAAAGTTGATTTATGATTTCACAATTATTCGTTTACAGGCAATAAACTAGTGTGTACAGCGCCAATGCATGGAAACTCACGATAGATTTGTAGGCGACAATTTGAACGGTTAAATCTAACGTTTCACCCTCGTGAATAACGCGCTGCGAATCGTAAAAAAATCAAAATTACGCCGGAAAAATTCGTGAATTGTAAAGGGTGTGAACGTAAAAAAGTACCTTTAATCGACCAGTTGTGAGTTGAGCCATTTTGCTGAGATTTTAGCGCGGACTTTTTAGGATTTTAAGACTTTAGCGCTGGGAACTTGAAAATCAACTTCGAATGGTGTGATTTTGAATTCGTTTTCGTTGGAAATCTGGAATTTATACGTTTTCAGATTTTCTGTGTCGGTCAATTTGAACAGAGAAGCGGTCAAATGTTACAAATTGCCGAAATTAAACAAATACGAGATAACTTTATCCCATTTTTAATTATTTCTATTCATTTTAATGTTTTGTAATGGTATTTTCTAAGAAGCGATTGTACTGAAAAGTATAGTTTTTTAAACGTGTAGAAACTCGACCAAAATGCGCGCCAAAATATCAAAACAGAATACCGTATATCCTTGAATAAGACCCCAGAGGAGTTATTTTTTCGTCAGTGTTTTTGAGGGGGGAGTTATTCAAGGGGGGGTCTTATTCAAGGATATACGGTAGTATACAGAACAGTATACAGAACAGAACAGAATTCCATACACTGAACTTTTGAGAAAAGTCCCCGTTCCCCCCTCAAAATGGACACTATGAAATTATAAACCCCCTTGAAATACCCCGTCAAATTTAGTGTTAAGGGAACATAAATGACAAAAGCTGCAGTTTGTGATCTGGGGCCAGATTTAATTCTCCCTACAGATTTGTAGGGTAGGGCGTACGCCCGATAGATTTTTTAAAGTTCAGCCGCATCGACGCACATGCACCGAGAGCAAGGCGGTTTGTAAAATATACGAAACCATCCCTTAAGGTCGCCGATATTGCAATATGACGTATATCGCTTCGATTTTGGCCCGGAAATCACTATTTCGTTATTTCTTGGCCGTCTGCCAATTCACTCTTTATTTTATTTTGTCGGGTGGGTTACTGGCATAAGTCGCGCTTTTGTTCGCTCGTGCATGCATTTCTTTCTTGTCGCTGCCCTCATGGTTTTGGTTGCAGACAGTGAACACTAAAAAAGTCCTGACTACACAAAAGCGCGACTTATGCGAGTAACCCGCCCGACAAAAAAAAACAACGAATTGGCTGACGTCCAAGAAATGACGAAATCATGATTTCCGGGCCAAAATCAAAGCGATATACGTGATATTGCAATATCGGCAACCTTAAGGGATGGTTGCGTATATTTTACAAACCGCCTTGCTCTCGGTGCATGTGCGTCGATGCGGCTGATTTTTAAAAAATCTATCGGGCATACGCCCTACCCTACAAATCTGTAGGGATAATTAAATCTGGCCCCTGGGTAATGCCGAACACAACTTAAATACAATGACTGAGAACGTTATGACTAGTGATGTTAAAGGCACCGGGAAAAATGGCACCGCACCGCACCGGCACCTTTGCCAACACATGAAAAGGGCACCTGGCACCCTGGGGCACCGGCCAGAAAATGGCACCGCACCGTACCGGCACCGGTGCCTTTTGGAAAAAATGGCACTGGCACCGAAGGGCACCGGCGGGTTGCCGGTGCTAGCACCGAAAGGCACCGCACCGGGCTGGAATTTCTGAAGTAAATATCGGGCAGTTTCTCAGTGGTCTCACCTTTGGAAGTGCATATTTCCATGAATTTTCAACCGATTTTGATTGTTGAGCACTTAAAATGATCAGAATGATGTGGCAATCACTTTTATGAAGCAATTACAATGATTACAAATGAAAGATAAAATATTTCATTCATTACAATGTCCATAGCCACTATTGTCTACTGATCGGAGTCGTTGCTGTACAGAGAATGGAACTATCTCTGTCATAAACTGACAACAAATTTTGAACAAAAAAGTAAGATAAATATAAAAATGATTTAAAATTCAACAAAATTTTAGATTCGCTCATCAGATCACGTATCGGGTATAATGGATTTCACAGTAGGTATATTTATTTGATAGGGAGGTTTACAAAATAGGCAAAAACGGTTGGGTAAATACATGGTCGGGCTGATCGTCCCCAGGCAGTGCTCGCCATTTGCGCTAGGGGTACGCTACAGTTATAAAATTTTAACACATTAATATATCAGGTGTTTTGAGCTTTCACCCAAAATTTCACCTCTCTAGCTTCACCCACTGCGGAACTGTGGCGGTTACAATTTCGGTCATTTTGTACTGATGTACAAATGGTGCTCTAGCTCAACGCTGCTTTAAGTTGTGATCATGAAACTTTGGCTAGTGTAAGCCACCAGTGCTGGCAATGTGCTGATAGTATTCAACACTTTCATCAACATCATTGCTATTAAGGTAAAATTAATATGCAGATCAGGGTGATGTGCAAGAAACGTGGGAACTGTGATGGATGTTTTTGGTGATCATCTGAGATCATGTTGTATTGCAGTGATTTTAATGTTGTTTTGAAATGTGCAGTAAATTATTATGTCAATTAAATTTCATTTGTGTTTCATTACTAATCTGTAGTGGACACGTTACCTGTGTTCAACAGCAGTGTGCATGAAAAACGCCTCCTGTATTAACCTGTATTGACCAACCGTAGAGGCAGAATGATGAATTTGGTAGTGAGAGTAGTGACAGTAATGGCAATATGGACTAGGCTTATGATATCATAGCTAATGTTGGTTAGTGCTGGCACATTGCCAACACTGGTGGCTTACACTAGCCAAAGTTTCATGATCACAACTTAAAGCAGCGTTGAGCTAGAGCACCATTTGTACATCAGTACAAAATGACCGAAATTGTAACCCCCACAGTTCCGCAGTGGGTGAAGCTAGAGAGGTGAAATTTTGGGTGAAAACTCAAAACACCTGATATACTAACGTGTTAAACTTTTATAACCGTAGCTTACCCCTAGCGCGAATGGCGAGCACTGCCTGGGGACTTTTCAGCCCGACCATGTATATCGCTGTTTTTTGAAATATGAATAAGCACATACTATGGACAAAATCGCACAGCAGATGAAGCCTTGGCCGGTACCTTTCCGGGTGCCTTTTACTTTGCCCTGGTGCTAGCACCTTTGGCACCGGCAAAAAAATGGCACCGCACCGCACCGGCACCGGTGCTATTCTGAAAAAAGTGGCACCGGCACCGGCATGGCACCCCTGAAGATTGCAATGGCACCGCACCAGCACCGGTGCTGGTGCCCTTCGGTGCCCAGCACCGGGGCACCGGTGCCCTGGTGCCTTTACATCACTAGTTATGACAGGGCGTACACCATCTATAATACATACTTATATAAGTCGACGGACACTTATACGGGTCAGGAGGGGGGGGGGGGGGTGTATTTCGAGGAAATATGGTACCTTATTTTTGATTCATTATTCAGATGGGTCCGCCGAGTACTGTATTTCCTCGAAATACCCCCCGGGGGTTGATTGTTTCAGAGTGAAAATTTTTGAGGCGGGTTTAACGAGGGGGGTATTCGAGGGGGCTTATTATTTCACTAGGAATTTGTGAAATATCGATTGTGTGGGTAAACGAAGAACAATGTATGCAACTTCAAAACTCAATTTCTCGGCCATTTCTCAGCCGATTTTCACCTATGAACACTTAAAATGATCAGAATCACATCGAGATTGCATTTTTGGCCCCACGCACACTAGTTTACTGGCGTTTTCAGTTTACTGGCGGTAAACTCAATTTTTTAGTTTACCGGCTAAATTCACGCATAGTAAAAGTGGGCGGAGTTTAGGCCGCCATCTTTATTTTTTTCAAGTTTGCCAGTGATGTGAATTTACGCTGTAAACATTAATTTCTAATTTCTTTAATTGTGGAAGAACGGAGCATTGTTTATGCAATTTTTTTGCGTCATCGTGTACAGTACGTTGTGTAGATGTTGTCAAAAATTTTCAAATATTTTTAAGTGCAACATTGGATTTTTTATTGAATTTATCATTTTTTTGTGGAAATAAATTTTTATAAAATCACCTGTTACGTTTTTTCGTTTATTGAAACGTTCTAAATTATCAGTTTTCATTGCGCTATTGATTGGTGTACACAGCGGACATGAAATATAAACTTTCGATTTTTTATGATTTTATTTCAATTAAACGCAAATAAATCACTAGCACATGAACGGAAAGCCTGAATCCGGAAAAAAAAATCACACATGAAAGAGGAACATGAGCTGCACACATCACATAATTTTTTGCGGCGTGAAACGAAAGACTTTGCGAATTATGATTTAATCACAATTAAAAAAGAAAAAATCAGCCAAAAATCGAATAGTGAATGAAAATTGTCCATTCAACGACAGTGTACTACATAACAACCATTATAACCGGTTGCAATCGAAAAATGAAGTGTAGCTGTAGCAGATAGCATGAAAATGAATTTTTTGTATTTGTTACATCAGTTTACCATTCCAGTGCCACTTTAATGCTAACTGCCACTGCAACGGAAATATTTCAGTTTGATTTTTATATTCAACGTAGTTGCAAATTCAGCAGTCAGCGGGATTCACCCACAGAACACGACCGGCGTCCGTCATCATCAACTCCTTGATTGCATCCCTGATGGGGCGCGCATCTCTTTCATCAACGTCCCTTCGGATTGGCACGTTATCGATTGTATCCATGTTGTCGTACACTGGTCGCCACTGCAGCTGTGTATGGGAATGAATTTATGTGATGTTGAATTGTAACAGTGAATATGCAAGGTAAACTTACATTTCGCTCAACAGTGTCGTTCGGGTCGTCTTGTGGTTTTTCATCGCCATTTTCATAAAATTGGTTGGCAGCACTTTCCCCGCGGATATCACGCAGCCAATTGTGCAGGTGGCAACAGGCCATAACCAGTCTTTGTACGCGTGGCGGTTCCATCGCGATACAGGTCAGCAGTATGCGCCATCTGCCGGCCAAAATACCAAAGACGCATTCGACAGTACGCCTAGCTCGGGATAAGCTGCAGTAGTTGCAGTCAAATTTAGATTTCAGTTTAACCGAACAACGCTTCTTTCAGAATATTCAAACACACCAATAGTTGAAGTGTCGCTGGCTGTCATCTGCATGCAGCGCATATGGCACCATACACCACTTGCGCAACGCGAACGCTTGATCACCCACAAAATAACTCGGAATGGTATTTGCAGGTTCGTTGGCATCTGCACCGGGCAGCAAGCAGGGTGGCGCCATCAGCATTCTGCCATGTCTGTGTAAATGTATCACTTTTATCATGTGTAAATGTATAGCACCTCATTGGAACATGTCAAAAAGGATGTAAACTCACATCAAATCCTGCCCGAAATCAGATGTGATCAGCACAGCACCATCTGCTTGTGACCCCGGCATACCGATGTCCACGTACTGAATTTTCAAATCCGCGCTGGCGCTGATGAACAGTATAATCGACGAGAAGCCCTTGTAGCACCAGTACCTCGTTCCACCCTCTGCAAGGCATTTTTCATTTACTTTTGTAACTGTAAACATTTCCACCTCACTGCACAGTTTCCCATCACTGTGAATTTAGTCATTTTTCTACAGTTGCCAGACCGTCGCCAGACCGTCGCCATTTCATCGCGCAACTTGGCCCTTTTTTTAAAAAAATCATAACTTTTTTTTAGATAACTTTTATGAGAAGCCAGGTACGTCAGAAGAAGCGCAATTTTTTTCTCTACAAGTACATCCAAAAATCATTTGCACAACATTCCCATGACCCAAATGAAGTTACTTTGAAATCGGTGGGGGTTGCGGTTAAACTCAAGCAAAAGCGACGATTTTGCGACGTTTGCGACGCAAAATGTGACGAAAAGCGACGTTTTCACAAAAAAAATTGCAACCTTGGTAAACTGGTGACTATTTCTGATTGAAGGCGACGCACGCGTCGCAAGCGTCGCAAGCGTCGCAAATGCGACGCTTAGTTTACCGTGACCTTGCATACGACTCACCATGTTTATGTTTACTGGAAACAACACACATGAGGGCAAAAGTACAATGTGTAAAATGATATGTACTTACCAGCGGGTTTGCGAATACGTATTCTTCCGTATACAATTGTCAAATTTCGCATTCTGAGATAGGTAAACAAGTTTTAAATTTTGCTCAAAAGTGTAACTCTTGTCAACAGCAATATAGTCTTCTTTTTGTTTTTTCTTAGTTTTTGTTACAGCGAGAAGGAGAATGATTTCTTTTTACAGTTTTAGATTTAAATTGAAAATTGGCGAGTACAAAGTTTGCATTTTTTTTTGTCGCACTTCCTTGCATTTCTTTTTGTCGAACTTCCATACAAATCACGTGTCCATGTAATCTTTAATTTTTCTATCCATAACAACATGATGAAATCACGCAATAAATCTGTTGAGTAGATTTCAATTTGTAAATTGAAGTAAAAAGTAACAAAAACGAATTATCAACAGTCACAATAAAACACGAAATATCAACGGTCACGATAAAGAACAAATGTTAGCAGACACACACAAATGTAATTGTCACGTCTAAATTGTCTACGTTTCGCAACAAAGATACGTTAGGGAATTTGAAAAGTCTAAAAAAATTAGTTTACTGCTCACCTGATAAGTCTCGGGGAATAAATCCTTCCTTATTTTTGGCTGTACGACGCGTCGCGAGTCGCATACGACGCGTAGCGCGACGGAAGCGACGCGTCGCATAATCGTCACTTCCAGTTTACCCAGCTGTGTCACATTTGTGTGTAATCGTGCGACGCGTCGCACTTTTGTGACTTGCCGAAACCACTAACCCCAGAAAGTGAAACACCAACGTAAACTAAAGTACACACGTCGATCAAAAATGTAAACCGACGCGCGACGCGTTGCGTTTCAGTTTACATTTTTGATCGACGTGCCGTGTTGGTAAACTAGCGTGTACAGCCACATTATGTTCAGATTGAATTTGGTAAACTCATGGTAATTGTGACAGACAAATCCCCAATATACTTCAGACAAAATGCCAATGCAACACAGGCAAAACCCCAATGGATCACAGACAAAACATCAATGCAACACAGACAAAATGTGAATGCAACACAGACAAAACACCAATGCAACACAGCAAAATGCCAAAGCATTTTGTCTGTGATCCATTGGTGTTTTGTCTGCATGGCATTCGCGTTTTGTCTGTGTTGCATTGGTGTTTTGTCTGTAGTATATTGGCGATTTGTCTGTCATGATTACCATGATTTTACCAAATTCGTAATAATCTGAACATAAAAATGCAATCTCCATGTGATTCTGATCATTTTAAGTGTTCATTGGTGAAAATCGGCTGAGAAATGGCCGAGAAATTGAGTTTTGAAGTTGCATGCATTGTTCTTCGTTTACCCATGCAATCGATAATCGATGCCAATAGCCCTAACAGACGCATGCATAATTGTGGCGTGCCACACGTCAATAAATATTTTTGATCTGATGCAAGCAGTGTTCTTGCATCGCAATAAATAAAAGGAAATATAAAACACATTCCCATGGCCCAACAGTGTAATTAGATATTTTGTATGGAGGACTACATCATCCCACGTTATAAAAGTCAGGCCGAAGCAGTCCTCCGGGTGAAGTAGTCCTCGAGGGCTATATCAACCCAGGGGGTAAGAAGTCCATGGGGGGATAGGGTACGTAGCCGAAAAATGCAACAATAACCAATATATATATATATAAGAGTCTATGGACTTATATAAGTACCGTAAATGCTCTATTAGGACAACACCCCTCCAATAAAGCGACCCTCTCCAATAATCTGACCCCCCAAAAAAAATCAAAAAAAGGAAAACAATGTGGCAATCTTCGGATGCTGCTAATTTGACAAATTGGCGGCCAGTTCGCCAGAGCCAGCGGACAATTCACAAGAGCTGGCGGCCAGTTCGGAAGGGTCGGCGGCCAGTTCGCAAGAGGGCAAAAAGCTGCACCACCGCCACTATTCACTGGAGGAGAAGCTGCAGCTGGTTGAAGAAACCGAACGCACATCAAAGCATGCGGTGGCGCGACGTCACAAGATTCCCCATTCGCTACTACCCCCAAAGACCCCCCCCCCCAAATCGCTCAGCTATCTATCCATCTGGAGTGGTTTTTGAGAAATTTTGCCACAATTTTTGCTAAAAATCACCAATTTTTCACCTTTTTATAGTTTTTCACCTTCAAAATCGTGCTCTCCAGCTATATGCATGGTTATATGCCTGTTTTTAGCCATTTTAAACCTACTTTTGGCCACTTTTAACCGATTATTAGCGATTTTTTCTCCTTTTGGCCTTCTATGCACTGAAAAAGCCAATATATCTTGCCCCCGCGAGTCCCCCCCAAGCCCTCCCAGAAAATTTTTACAGCTATCTATCCCTCCGGAGGAGCGATTTGCTATCTATCCAGCCCCCGCGAGGGCCAAAATCTTGGAGACCCCTGCACTGAAAAGTGTGCTGGGCACAAAGGGCGCCACCGAAAAGTGTGCTGGGCACAAAAAGCGCCACCGAAAAGTGTGCTGGGCACAAAGGGCGCCACCGAAAAGTGTGCTGGGCACAAAGGGTGCCACCGAAAAGTGTGCTGGGCACAAAGGGCACCACCGAAAAGTGTGCTGAGCACCAGTGGTGCCATGGCGATGTGCCCTTTGGCCCCTCGAATGGGGCTCCAGCACTGTGGCGCCACTCCAACAGTAATTTCGACTCTACGCAGGACTGTTTAAACGATGAAAACTGGTGCGCATCATATGCTACAAAAACAAAAATTGCAAACTGCATCCATGCATTCATGCCCTTGTTTAAAAAATCTCGCATGTTACAAAAAGTAAAAAATAAGCTGAACGGATCAGACAACAAAGAAGCATCGTTAAACAGCGGTACCATCAAAACAAGCCAAAACATTAATGATGTCACGAAAAAAAGTATCGATGGCACTTTACAACCTGTCTATTGCATTGTTGTTGAAACGTACTTACTTTTACTCTATAAATACGTATACTCACTCGAGTACACAGTGAATACGTTTACGTTTCCTCTGAAAAAAAGTTACTGTACTCGCTACTATACTGTACTGTTAATGTATAGTTTTTGAAGATACACGAATACAGAAAACTTAATTTTGATAGGTTTTTTAAAGACATGGACGGGAAAAAAGGGAGAATACCGTATTTCCTCGAAATACCCCCCGGGGGGTGATTGTTTCATAGTGGTCCCGAGAGGGGGGAGGGGGTTAAACGAGGGGGGGGGGTTATTATTTCGCCAGAATTTTTTTTTCAAATCCTAGTACAAAATCGTCGTTTGTGATGTACACTGGGGTAGAAAAATGCATCAATAACTGACATGTATAGACTCCTGTAGACTAATAGTAGTACATAGATGGTATAAACACTGTTCTAACGTGATTACGACATTGTTTTAACGTGTGTTCTGCACTACGCAGAACACAAACTGCAGTATTTGTCATGTACGTTCTCTTTACACTCAATCTGGGGGGGGGGTATTTCGAGGGGGGGTGATTGTTTCATAGTGGTCTCGAGAGAGGGGGGGTCAAACGAGGGGGGGGGAGGGTATTTCGAGGAAGTATGGTATGCTAAAAACAGGGGAAACTAGTCAAAAATGAGTATGAATAGGTAGGTATGAGCAAAAATTTTACGTTTACATTTTCTGGGGAAAAAGTACGTTTACTCATGAGTAAAAGTAGAAAAATTTAACTTTACATTTTCTGTACTCAGGGTGTGAGTAAAAAATCTGGTCTATTGCTGAAAATACATGCCTGTCTGAAAGCTGGCGTTTTTTACAAAATGTTCTGTACCGCAACAGATTAGCAGAGTTGTTAAAATACCGGTATTTTTGGAAAGCGTAAGCGTAAGCGTAAATACACTTTCCAAATTTCGAGTATGGATACTGTAAGCGTAAGGTATTTTTAAAATACCTTGGAAAGCGTAAAATAAAGCGTAAGCGTAAATTTTTAAAGCGTAAGAAAGTGCTCTCGCTGTTGAGCAACAGAAAACACCATTGTTTTCACTTTTGATGAGGTAATAAATAATTTTCATGCATAATTTCAGCAGTAGCATCACACAAGTCAATGTTTATTCATCCTTCACATAACTCTGGCTTTGTGCTGTCGATTCGACGTCACTGGCATCATCATTGAAATTCATTTTACAAGCACCAAAATTTCAAAAAATAAAATAAAAATTGAATACAGTTTAACATTTTCCATACATGTTTCCGTGAAAAACTCATGTGCACATTTTTTTGTATATTCCGCGGACCACACATTATTTATTTTTCTGAGGAAACACTCCGTCATGATAATCATCATTAATACAATCAATGTTGTTCCTACAAAACGTATACTCAGTAGACATAACATTTAGTATGGAAACCTACCATAACCCATCTGAATAATGAACCAAAAATTATACAGGTTTTTCATCATAATATATCGTTTTTACTATGAAAAATAAATTACGAAATTGATCACAAGATTCTATTCATTTAATTATGGTAGGTTTTCATACAAAGTGTGCTGTCCGCCCAGTTTATTAGGAAAAAATGAGTTGCCCGTGCATAACCCCACCCTTTTATTCTTTAAATATTTCTCTTTCTTGCATAACTGTCTGCAATATCCCACTCGTGCTATGAATAAGTACTTTTCACTCTGCCAACTATATAAGACCCTGTTTGATGCTTTCTCAAAAAGCTATATAGGTAAACACGGTCCTGCACAAATAATTTTTACGCTTTCTGTACCCAGGTATTTTGGCTGGGAAAGCGTAACAAAGCGTAAGGGTATTTTGTAAAAGCGTAAGCGTAAGCGTAAGTATAAATACCCAAATACCCGGGTATTTCGGGTAAGCGTAAATACGCTTTCGCAACTCTGCAGATTAGACATCAAAGGATCATAAAAGAACAGAACCATAAACACAAGCAAAAACATTTACCGTAGGAAATTGAATAAACCCCCCCTTGAATTACCCCCCCCCCTCGAAATACCCCCTAAAATTTCGCTGAGGACATAATAAACCCCCCACGAAATACCCCCACCTAAGTGGAGTGTGAAGCGAATGTACATGACAAATGATTTTTGTGATTTTTATGTATGACCAGGGTTGGCAGAATCTCAGTAAATAATACAAATAAAATAAAAATAAAATGGAAAATTTAAGAATAAAATAAAAAGGAAAATTTCAAAATAAAAATTTGAATTTTTGTAAAATTGTATGAAAAATCGAATTTTTGTAAAAAAATTGTAAAATTGTATAAAAAATCACGTTTTGTATAAATTTTTGTAAAATTGTAAAAAAAATTCATATTTTTTGGTGAAATTTTATTGTGTTGCTTGAGTTTCTACCTGTCTGTTTAGGGAACCAGGGGCCAGATTTAATACTCCCTACAGATTTGTAGGGTAGGGCGTACGCCCGATAGATTTTTCAAAGTTCAGCCGCATCGACGCACATGCACCGAGAGCAAGGCGGTTCATAAAATACACGAAACTATCCCTTAAGGTCGCCGATATTGCAATATGACGGTTTTCGCTTCGATTTTGGCTCGGAAATCACGATTTCGTCATTTCGTGGCCGTCTGCCAATTCGTTTTTTATTTTATTTTGTCGGGCAGGTTACTCGCATAAGTCGCGCTTTTGTACGCTCATGCATGCATTTCTTTCTTGTCGCTGCCCTCATGGTTTCGGTTGCAGACAGTGAACACTAAAAAAGTGACCCCCTGACTACACAAAAGCGTGACCTATGCGAGTAACCCGCCCGACAAAATAAAATAAAAAACGAATTGGCAGACGGCCAATAAATGACGAAATCGTGATTTCCGGGCCAAAATCGAAGTGATATACGTCATATTGCAATATCGGCAACCTTAAGGGATGGTTTCGTATATTTTACGAACCGCCTTGCTCTCGGTGCATGTGCGTCGATGCGGTTAAACTTTAAAAAATCGGTTGGGCGTATTAAATCCGTCTGCCCTACCCTACAAATCTGTAGGGAGTATTAAATCTGGCCCCTGGGGCTGTACCAAGCCCTGTGAAGTGTTAAATGTTATGTAAAATGTCATGCAAAGTGTCAATAGTTATGACAAATGTAAAGTATAGTGTGAATTGTCATGACAAATATAAGTTAAAGTGTCAATTGTTAAGCACATTGCATCCTCATTTTATGTTTTGTATCCAAATCTTGTTGTTGTTTTTGTATCCAAATCTTATGTGAACATCAGATTTTGATACAACGTGATTTGGATACAAAAACAAAAATTTTTGATACAAAAACATAAAATTTTGATACAAAAATATTTGATGATTTGAATGAACAAGTTACACTTTGCATGACATTTGTAATGACAATTGATGATTTGCTTGACATTCGACATGACATTTGACACTTTACTTTACATTTGTAATGACAATCGACACTTTGCATGACATTTTACACCCTGCACACTTCAGTAGTCATTGTACCAAAAATGCAAACATTGTTATCAATAATTGTAACTTTACATTTTCAACTAGTTAACAATACCTACTGCATGCAACTTTTGCAAAGTAATGAAAAAATTTCAATTGAAAGTTTTCCATGTTTACATCTAATGATAACATTTTACTGGCCTTGCATGCAAGATTCGATTTTTTGTACAATTTTTGTACAATTTTTGTAAAAATTTTGTAAAATGGTTCATTTTATTATTTTATTTACATTTTGGAATAAAATAAAATAAAATGAAACAAGAATAAAATTAAAATAAAATACATTTTTTACAATTTTTATGCACTTTGTATACAAATAATTTTTATAAAACCAACCCTGTGTATGATGCAGATTGCAGAACACACGTTGAAACCAATGACTGAGTCACGTTAGGTCAGGGTTATACGTACAGGGTGGTGCAGGTGAGGCGCACGGTTTCAATCTGCTCCCAACACGTCAATTTTTGATGAAAACTGCTCAAATTTGGTATGGCGGTGAAGTGCTTACCCATTTGCCTGTTGTTGTATTGCGCTAATGGTGGTGTGGGGTGACATTTTTTGCATATGATGTGCAAATTTAATTATATGATTGCGAGTGTTTAACATACTAAATGGGGCACATTTATCTACTGCCATACCGAATGTGAGCACTTTTCATTAAAAATTGACGTGTTGGGAGCAGATTGAAACCGTGCGCCTGACGTGCGCCACCCGCTATATAAATATTACAGTTATGTGTCTACATATAAACACGGATACGTCTCTGTACCTAATTGTTTGACTTTTCTATGTCTGAGTACATGGAATTTCAAAAAAATTTCTGGTGAAATAATAGACCCCCCTCGAATAAGCCCCCTCCCCCTCGAACTTAACCCCCACCCCCTGAAAATTTGCTGGCAAAATAATAACCCCCCTGGGGATATTTCGAGGTAATACGGTATATGATGTCAAAAAAAGCATCGATGCCGCTTTACAACCTGTCTATAGCGTGTCTATCGCTGAAAATGCGTGGCTTCATGAAAGCTGGCATTTTTTACAAAACGTTCGGTACCGCAACAGATTAGACATCAAAGGATCATAAAAGAACAGAACCAGAAAAACAAGCAAAAAATTAATATGATTTCAAGTAAAAGCTTTGATGGCACTTTACAACACGTCCACAGCACTGGTATAAAACTGGGCCCTAACTGTCAATTTGCATCATTCATCAGAATTTGTCCAACCTTTGGAAAAGCATCCAGGTGCCAGCCCCAGACCCTGTAAAATGCCCTGTAAAATGACAACTGTCACGCAAAGTGGCAAAAGCCATGTAAAATGCCCGGTAAAATGGCAAACGTATGTTCGCCAATTTACCGGGCATTTTACATGGCGTTTGACACTTTGCGTGACATTTGACATTTTACAGAGCATTTTACAGGCCCCCAGATTTCAGTGATTGGAAATATGCAGCTGGTGCTTGTGCTGCTGGCGGGCTCGCTCGCAATCGTCGCAAGTAAGTCAGGCGTGTTTCACTTTGAGTCACTTGTACAATGTACTATTGCAAGCGTAGTTGTCAAAACGTACCGTATTTCCTCGAAATACCCGAAATACTCCCCTCAAAATGGACATCCAGTAGAACGGCAGATAGAAAGTACGTTTTAAGAGTGCCAAAACACAAAAATATTTGAAAAAATTGTGGCGAGCACATCCAAGGTGTTCCGAACTTGATTCAGGAGTTGTTTTCACACTTGGATGGCTGCTCTGATAATTATAAAAACATCGCACATGTTTCACTAAAATACTATGCTCAAATGAAAATCGTGAAATTAGAACGGCAGCCTCCAATAGCCAATAGTTTGTGTAGCCATCTACATTGATATGTGTAAATATATCCTGTTGTATCACGTTTTTACCAGCTTTGGGTATGTAGAAGCCAAATATAATATGACCCAATTCGAAAATTTATGGGGAAAAAGTAAGAACCCAACTCGAATAAGACCGCATCGAAATACCTCCTCAAAATTTTCACTCAAATAAACAAACCCCCTGGGGGTGTTTCGAGGAAATCCGGTATGTTGAGGGCAGGGGCTGAAAATGTGACACTTTATTATCAACATTTGGAACTTTATGGTGACCATGAGCGAGCACCATTGGATACGCAGCACGGGCCTTGAACCAAAGTTAAAATGCGATTTACTCAAAATGGCATCTTGCGGACTTGTGGACTTATGAAATCGGGCGCCTCATTTGTCGTATGAATAACTCTTTTATCGAATTTTGCAGTGCGCGAAATCCCTGAGACCGACTCGGATGAAGAATGCCTCTACACATGCCTTGAAAAGCGTAGATGTCAAAATGATAGATGGTATAGACACCATCCTGGCAAAAAATTGCGTAAATCGTATGCATGCATTACATCCAGCGATGTTTGTGATGGGCTAACAGACTGTGTGGACGGCCGAGATGAAACGGGCTGCACTGCAGGTAAACTGGGACAGCACAACGAGGAGTAGAAGTTGACACGACTAACAAAATGTCACCGAAAATTTTTTAGGCTATTTAATGGCATAGAAGGGGGAAAAGGGAGCAGATAGGCTTAAAATCGAGAAAAACAGCTTTAAAAAACGTGTACCGTATTACCTCGAAATACCCCCATGGGGGTTTATTATTTCGCCAGCAAAATTTGAGGGGGGGTTAATTCGAGGGGGGGGTTTATTCGAGGGGGGGGGTTTATTATTTTGTCAGAAATTTTCGTGAGGATTGTAGTAAATAGTAGGCCTTTTCATACCCAAAACAGGTAATAAATGTGTCTAAACAGGATATATTTGGACATAAAACCGTAGATAACTACACAAACTAGTCTATGTGTAGCTGCAATGCAAATAAACAGTAATATACATCATGTACATTACATACATGACGTATTTATTGTGTACATAACGTACATCATTCCGAAGGTGGGGGGGTATTTCGAGGGGGGGGGGGTTATTATTTCCCCAGCCCATTTTGAGGGGGGGTTAATTCGAGGGGGGGGGGGTTAATTCAAGGGGGGGATAATTCGAGGTAATACGGTATATCAGCACATTTGAGCCAAAAATTGCCGAAAATGGCGAAAAATAATGAAAGTAAGTGATTTTGAGCAAAACTTGGGCGAAATAATTAAAAAAATATTTACTACCTATTACGTTTTCAGGGGGAAAAGTACGTTTTCTCACATTAACTTATGAGTAAAAGTAAAAAAAATTGCATTACATTTTCTGTACTCAGTGGGTGAGTAAAAAATAAATACTTTACATTCATGTATACTATGGAAAAGTTGGGTACTTTTAACAACTCTGGCAGAAGTGGCCTCGGACACCAACTCTGGACGCATACAACTCTCCAGAGTTGTAAGATTTACTGAACTTTTTTCAAAAGTATATGTAAATGTAAGTATTTTATTTTTACTCACCACAAAGTATAGAAAATGTAAAATACTTTTTTTACTCGTACTCGTGCATAAATGTGAGTAAAATACTTTTTGTCCCGGGAAAATGTAAAAGCGAGTACTTTTTCAACTGGAAAACGTATTTTTAACTAACTTTTACATGTGAGAGTGAGTTTTACACTGAAAGACACAATATATGTCATTTTTTAGTGATTACCTATTTAGTATTTTTTAGAAAAATGATACAATTTCTGTAAAACTGTCTTGTTTTAGCAACAGAAAATTGTGATTTTAACAACAAAAAATACATTTTCTCTGTACGCGTGTACTTTTAAAATGTACGCGTTAAAGTAAGTACATTACTTTTTGAAAAAGTGTATGTAAATGTATTTACCGCGTACTCGCGTACCTACGCGTATTTTTCGAGTAAATGTACGTACATTTTAACAACTGTGCAACTCTCAGACAATTGCAAAGGCTACTACTGCGAGGCGGGCCTGAAGCCACGATACAAGGAGAAATTTTTTTCCGACTGCATTCCAAGAGCGAGAAACTTTCGCCGTTATTGCTTGGATAAAAAACATTAGAGAATGACCGCCCCGGTGAATAGTTCCCGGCTGATGCAGACTAACATAAACATTCATGGGCATGTGTTCATTTTGTCTATGTCCACTTTTAACAAAAATGGCTGCTGATTTTCCTTATAAAGCATATTTCATGAAATGCATTGATAGAAACATAGATCAAATTTTGACAGAATTTCAACCCCCCCCCCACCCCTTGAATAATTCCCCCTAGAATAGTCAACCCCTAAAAAAAGGCCAACGAAAAAATTCCCCATGGGGACAAATACTCCAATAAGTATAGTGAATTTGCAGTGATACTAATACAAATCCACTTGGGGTTCATAATTCATTGTTTCAAAATTTTCTATTTGAAGTGAATTAAAACACAATGTACTTTACTACGCAAATATATAATGTTCTTACACACATCAGTTTTTTACCACAGTTTTAAAAAAAACTCATAAATCAGTTTGAATGCATTTGTGTGTTTTTATTAGGCTGTCGGGAAAGTTCTTTCCGTTTCAGGATCGTTACCCCTTGGATCGTCCTGAAATTTCAGCTGGGTTATATAAAGTGGAATTACAGCTCCACGAAGAATTAAAGTAAAAGTTCATAGCGAAATTGACTACATAAATATGGATAACAATACATGTTTCCCAACTTCATGTTTCCAACTGATTTTACACTGAAATTTCATCGAAAAATCGGAGTGTCCAAAAACCGTGGATCGGTGCATGTTCAGTTCTGGACACGATTAAGAGATGGATTAGTACTGGATTTAATTAGATGTAATCAATTTCGCGATAAAATTCTGTGTTTGAAAAAATTCCAGCTTATATCATTAGATGATCCAATGCGAGACAAATCTGAAACGTAAAGAACTTTCCAAACTTACAAATAGTTGCCATCAATAGTATGTATTTTATTCGAGAAAACTAGTGTGCGTGGGGCTAATATTCATCCAATGTGAAATATGTTACGATTGAATAAATTTACAACATCTGCGTGATATCAGCAACTTGAGAAAATAACACATAAGAAAGCCACGAAAAATACTAATCATAGTTCATAATTACAATATACTTGACACGCTACATGGAATAGATCTGGTGCCAATCCCAGACCCTGTAAAGTGTAAAGTAAAGTGTCACATGTCATGTAAAATGATGAGCAAAGTGTCCAATGTCATGACAAATGTAAAGTAAAGTGTCAATTGTCATGCAAATTTCAGTAATGAAATCTTTATTTTTGTTCAAATTGACATTTTACATGACATTTGACACTTTACTTTTCTTGACACTTTACAGGGTTTGGGACTGGCCCCTGCTCTACCCATAACTCAATAGAACATGACTCAAAAGTGAAACAAGTGTCATGAATTTTCACTCAACTACTTTTTACTCAACCAATTTCTATTCTGGCACTGTGCCAAGTTTTACCAGTCTCACACTTTCACACTTGATTGAGCTTCAAAGTAAGGCAACGGAAAATCGATTACAAATTGAATTGCGACCACACAATGGTGAATCCACCGGGATGAATTCACAGGTGTATGTCACGTCAACTTAGTTAGTTAATTAGCGAATGGCGTATTTATCAACGCAGTAGATTAGTTGGATGTCTAATTTACACCTTTTTTTAGAAGAGATTTTATTTAGATGAAATTATAGACTCAGAATTCACACATTAGAAAGGTAGAGCATTGGAAACAACTTAGAGCAAGTTCAAAACCAGCAGCACAAAACTTTCGAAAAACTGAAAACAAAGTAATTCGACAGAATCGACCCTTATTCCAGGTAACAGTAAGCTTTTATACGCATCAACATAATACCAATCCAGACTACACTTCCACATACCACCAGACAATGACCCACAAATGATTTGATAGCCACACGGAATTTCAATTCAGGCATACCTAAAATTATTCACAGTGTCAGTTTTACGGATATGTCAATCAAAAACACACAAAGAATTCACATGGAACGAGTGCGAGAAAAATAGAGAGAAAAGGAAAAACGCTATAAAAACAAACTTTAGTGCAAAAAAATGGCGCGCGATTCAAAAATTATTCGGCAAACTCAACGGAAAATCCAAATCCACCACCACGCACGGGAAAACACACAGCGATAATAGAAGCGAATAAACCAGCGAACAATAATCCCATTAGCAAAAAGAGCACATAATAAACGAACACAACGTTGATATCCAAAGCGTAAGAACCACACATATTATTTATGCACAATGACAAAATGTTGTAAGGGGGATAATCCATAGTAAAATTAGGATACCGGTAAAGCGAATGAAATTCTATTCACACTGACTGTCAAGGAAATTATGAAAACTATGGTACATTTATAAAGAACCCTAACGGAAATTCCATTTAAATGATAAAATATAAAATCAAATCGAATCACCTTTCCAGTATCAAAAATACTTAGAAATGAGTGGCATTATTATTTCAACTCTTTGTGAACAAAGATCGGCCACCAAATTTGCATAAAAATTCCTACATATCCAAATGCCAACGTATCAGTTTAAGGAAAAGGAAATATGCATTTGAGAACTGAGAACGATCTGGGATTAGGTAAATAAAACTAGCAATGTTGCCAAAACAAAAAAAAAACAAAATATCAGATGAAAATGAGAAAAAAATTGAGTTTTACCTATCTTCTACAAAATATACTTCCGAAAACGGGAATAGATATGGAACTGGTATAATGCAAAACACAAATGATTGGCAACTTATTAATTCAAACATTTTTATCCAATAAACTCAAAGGCATGTCCAGATCGCATTTTAATAGAAAAACAAACTCAATTAAAATCAGGTGAATCCATTGCCACATGCCAAAATGCAACAGCCATTAACAACCCAAGACACTTTTTTCTTAAAACCATTTTTGCTGCTACCACTCATCTGCTACCAGCTAAGGCAACTCAACCATGACTGTCAATCCCATGCGCACTGTACAAAACCACACTCCCGAAACAACCAAACTTTCAATTAAAGAAAAATGAGTACACTTGTCACTGTATGGGTGCTTGTTTTGATGAGATCGGCGGACTGGGCTGCTCTCACAGCAAGCCAAGGGAGTAGGCATTTAAACATGGGGTCATGTTTGTTGAGTTAAACTCAATTCTTTTAATTACCTCTCATCTCAACGCTAATCATCACAGCACCAACTATATTTCAGTGTACTCAGTAAAATTGCAATGGAATCAATTTTGTCTCTCAAGCGGAAATGTACAGTCCACACTAGACTCACAGTCACGGCACTAACAACCCAAATTTTGCAGCAAAAGTCATAAATATTATGTGTCCTCAGTCACCACTGACCATTTACGCACTACAGCATGAAACAACAGCGTCACCTTTCTTTTTAGCTAATTAATTTAGAAAAAACTACACTCTTTTATGCGATCTAGACTGCATGCAAATAACTTTTTAGCTAGCTAAATAAATTGTTGCCACACCATTTTTCAAAATACTTCCATATCTATACGAATACTTTCAAGTTGGTAAAAAAATAGTAAAATACATATTTGCACTACATCACAGACAACTTTGACAGATCCTCAATACCTCCATTTTATCCCTCCTTGGCCGAGTTGACACACACACAAAAGTGGGGCACAGGAAAAACTTCTGCCAACGTAGCACCACCGTGTAGATGCAGACGCGATGCCACTCGCACGCACGTACATGCTAACACCACGTTCGCCCACCGAATCGCCCAAAACCAACGTCGAAGTAGTGCTGGAATGTTTAAATACTATAAGCTCGGAAGTGTAAACAAACATCAACATGAATTCACCAGGTAAACATACATAACTTTTTAATCTAAATTTTCAAAATTTTACAAATTTTTGGACACCCAATTTTACCCACACAAGCAATTTTTTACTTATTCATGGATGAAAGACCAATTCATGTGCCGATGAAGTCACAAATGCACTAATGTTGATTTTTACCAACAACTGAATATGCATAAAAACCTTTGAATTGGTTAATCAAAAAACAGGGGCCAGTTCCGCAAATTGATAAGTAAGAAGTGAAATCGCAAAAGCAATGTCAGATATTTTACCGAAATTCACTTTTACACACTTCGCTTCAGTCAGATCTGCGCAGCTGTAGGCGGATGCCCTTGCGCCTTCTGACGCATGCACGTTGAGGTTGAGAGTCAAGCAACTGTATCCAAATCTCATTTTTCATATCCAGATCTTATGTTTTTGTATCTAAATCTTATTTTTGACATAAGATTTGGATACAAAACATAAGATTTGGATATAAAAAAATAAGATTTGGATACTCTTGCTTGACTCTTAACTTTACTCTTATCTCTTAACTAATGATTTGTCATTTAAGTCAACTCTTAAATTTTAACTTTTCTGTTAAACTTTAAGTTTACTCTTCACTCGCCATTTGCAATTTTACTCAACTCTTATGTTTTAACTAGTAACTTGTACACTTGCGGAACTGGCCCCTGATCACCCTAGGTGATGGGATGTTAATTATGGGCACTGTGCTCCTCACTTGTTTTGTGCTCTGTATGTACCAATGTATAACACTATGTGTGTATAACACTTAATTTTTTGCCCTGCTGATCCGCCTACTCCCTCAAAAAGATAAATAGTGATTTGGTCAGGCGGGCTGTAAAATGTCCCCTCTAAGTGCTAAACCCTTTAACAGAACAACATTCCTTTTACATAAATTGAAATGTGAACACTTGATTAAGCCCACTAGCTACATGTTACATTTACATAGCAACGAAAAGAAAAAACTAGATTAATGTGAAAAGGGCGGTAAAGAAAATTGACAACAATGCAAAGTGTAATTTAATTCATGGAAAAATTCATGAAAGTTAGAAATATAATTTTACATGGAATCATGGCTGCGGTAGGTTCCATTCCAGCGTGCCTTCAATTGGAATTCAATTAAGCGTAAGCGGAACCATGGAATTCAATTAAGCGACCGCAAATATTCACTAATGGCAGCACACACACTATTTGACACATGTCTTGACTTAATTGCATTCTGTGGTCATTATCAGGTAACGCGAGCAGAAACTCTGCACCATTCAAACTTGTTGTTCCGAAACGCAAGGGAACTTGGACGTGTGCCAAGTTCACATACATACCGTTTTGGAGGATATTGTTGGTAACGATGGCAATAAAAATTTGAAAACGTTTTTGAATTTTCGAATGTTTTCAGACTTTTTGGATTTTTTATCCTGCTATTTTAAAAATACTTAAAAATCGATTTTTTTTAACTTTACGACTTTACGTTTACATATACTTTGAAAAGAGTTCAGTACTTTTAACAACTCTGGGCCAGATGTCATCCAGAATTGCCTTCTGCCGTATGTGGCCACAGTCACCATGTTGACCATTTTATACCTCAAATGTTGGGCAGAAGAAAGCTCTTTGTGGCCTTAATTTCCCTATAAAATCGAGAAAAAAAAAATCGATTTTCAAGTATTAAAAAAAAGTGTGATAAAAAATTCAAAAAGCCTGAAAACATTCGAAAATTCAAAAACGTTTTCGAATTTTCGAATTTTTTTGCCATCGTTACCAACTCAAATTTTTTTTGCCATCATTACCAATCGATCAATCGTGCCCATTAGGGTTGGGAATTTATAAATTTTCGGTTCCGGTTCTCGGTTCTCGGTTCCAGATAATTTCAGTTCGGGTATCGGTTCTTGGTTCCTCAAAATTTTCGGTTCCGGTTCTCAAGTTCGGTTCCGGTTCGGTTCTTTCGGTTCCAAAATATCCAAAGTTTCGGTTTCGGGTGTTGAAAAAACCAGGTATTGGGTAAGAATTTGCTGGATAATGGGAAAAACCACAATGATGTAGTGTAACCAACACCAGGGGGGCAGTCCCAGAGCCTGTAAAATGCCCTGTAACACGTCATGCAAAGTGTTTAACATCATGTAAAACGTGCACGAAAATGGCAACTGACTACATACATAAATAGTGATGGAAAAGCACCAGGAAAAATGCAGGCACAGAGTGCAAAAAGGCGCTACCGTATTTCTCCGATCAAAGCACCCCCGTTCAAAGGTCCCGGGGTGCTGTGCAACATGTTCCAAGTAAAGCACCTGGGTGCTTTACTTTTCATCAGAAAATTTTTTGGTGATCATCTCTTATCGTAAATAATATTGCAGTGAGGAAAGATCACAAGACCATTTGTTGCATGAGAATTTGTTTGCATGGCACCCAGCGTTGTTTTGCATACATTGCACACTTATTCAATTGCATGCTGCGGCCACATCAAACGCTTCTGTTGTAATTCACCAGAGCAACTTAGTGTCACTTGTGTTCAGTGATTTCTGGGTCATGGGAATATTGCCGAAATTCATCAAAAGCATTTCAACTCTGCCATAGTATAGCACCCCATGGGGCAGTCCCAAGCCCTGTAAAGTGTAAAGTAAAGTGTCAAATGTAAAGTCAAATGCAAAGTAAAGTGTCAAGCAAAACAAAAAAGAAAAGATTTTATTACTGAACTTTGCATGACAATTGACAGTTTACTTTGCATTTGACTTTACACTTGACACTTTACTTTACACTTTACAGGGCTTGGGATTGCCACCATGATTTGCATTGCACCAGGGTGCTATAAACGGCACTTGAAAAGTAGTTCAAAAAGTGCTCTAATTTTGTAAAGCACCAGGGGTGCTTTGATTGGAGAAATACGGTAATGAAAATGACGCCAAAGGGTGCCAGAAACAATGCTGGTGCTAGGATGGCACCAAAATTGAATGTTTATATTTCAGCGGATCACCGATACAAAAAACATAAAACAGTGTTATGTAGGTACAGTCATCCCTGGGTTATCGGGTGACGTGAAATTTTCAAAATCTCACCGATAATGCGGGGAACCCGATAACCGGGGATGTAACAGAGTTGCAAAAGCGTTTCTACGCTTACCCGAAATACCTGGGTGAATGGGTATTTACCGTAAATCCTCGAATAAGTCCCCCCCTCGAATAACTCCCCCCTCGTATAACTCCCCCCTGTAAACTGACTGAGGAAAAAATAACTCCCCCCCTCGAATAACTCCCCCTTCTTTTATGGGTGGGAACAAAGTCCACGTATAAAAAACGTACATATGTATATGATCATTAAAAGCATTCGTTATTTTGCAGTTGATGCACACTAGCATTGATTTTATTGCATGAATTACGGGATTTCTATTCTGGCTCACACGTTTATGCAGCCTACTTAACTTCATTCAGATGATATACTGATCAAGTATTTTACTCAATATTCCGACGAAGAAATAACTCCCCCCCTCGAAAAACTCCCCCCCTCAAATAAGTCCCCCTCAAAAAATTCTGAGGAAAAAATAACTCCCCCGGGGACTTATTCGAGGATTTACGGTATATTTACGCTTACGCTTACGCTTTCATAAAATACCCATACACTTTATTATGCTTTCCCGGCCGAAATACCCGGGTACTAAAAGCGTAAAAAACGTTTCACACGGTCCAGGCTTACGCTATTGAAAAAGCGTAAAACCACAAAAATCAAAGTGAACGAGAAGCGAACAAGGAGGCGTACTGAAAAAATGACTGCGTGCATGCAATAACGCACTGAACATAGCGGCACATCAGTAAAAAAATGGCTAAAGCCAAACAAAAAGTGGACGCTGCCTCCACAGCAAATAGACATGAAGTGTGTCTCTCAAATGGACATGAAGTGCATCCCTCAAATGGACATTAATATATATTGGATGCACAAAATAAATGTATCATTGCTTAGAAAATGGCATATACTTCACTGATAACACACTTTACTGTGGTTACATATTTACTTTTATTTATTCAATAGTTTTCAAGGCAGATTACAGTGTTAGACGTACACATCCATGTAAAAAAAGTTTCACACCCTTCAACTATCTGAGACAAAAAAAAAAAAAAATTCACTCAAGTTTATCATAGCAGCGTGAGCTTTTTGGTTTTAAACACACACATAGCACAGCTCACGCAGCTGTGATAAATTTGAGTGAATTTTTTCTCCTTTTTGTCTCAGATAGTTGAAGGGTGTGAAACTTTTTTTACATGGATGTGTACGTCTAACACTGTAATCTGCCTTGAAAACTATTGAATAAATAAAAGTCTGGGTTCCATGTGAGACATTTCTCACAATGCAGATGTAATTATATATTGCTTTTGTGCATTTAACAGTCAATACATGTAACTCTTGCGATGCAATACAAATAGTTTCTTTATTCAGGTGGGATATGTAACCACAGTAAAGTGTGTTATCAGTGAAGTGTATGCCATTTTCTAAGCAATGATATATTTATTTTGTGCATCCAATATATATTAATGTCCATTTGAGGGATGCACTTCATGTCCATTTGAGAGACACACTTCATGTCTATTTGCTGTGGAGGCAGCGTCCACTTTTTGTTTGGCTTTAGCCATTTTTTTACTGATATACTTCTTTTGTGTGGCCAGTGGCCCAGGCTTCCCCGAATGACACCCAGTAGGTGTCTTGCTGATCAATATATATATGCTGGCGAGTAGATGGTGCCACTCCACAAAAATGGTGCCATTTTGGAGTAGATGGCACTGCCGTTTTGGAGTAGATGGCGCCACTCCATGAAAATGATGCCGTTTTGGAGTAGTTGGCGCCACTTCATGAAAATGGAACCATTTTGGAGTAGATGGCACCACTCCATAAAATTGCACAATTTGAAATCATAACCCTTGAAGACCCATATAGTGGCAGTATCACATCAAACAGCACTATATTTTGATCAAAAATATGCAACCCATAACTTGGATGAGGGCCAAGTTTATATGTGACTGGGTGAATTTCATCCTACAAATATCGGCTGGCATGGTGCCAGCGCGTGCCAATGATACTTGCATATGCGTTGTGTTAAATGACATATCCAAAACTCATTGAGAAATGTCTCTTAAACCAATATGGTCCGCCATTAAGAGTTAAGGAGTGTATCATAATTCTATGTACAACTATATTTGTGACAATAGCATTATGTGATTGTTCACAAAAAAATTAACTAGAAATATGGATCACAGTTCAGTATCCATTTATCAAAGTTTTTCAATTTAATTTTTTTCTTGCCATTTCTATTCTCATTTGACTTTTGTTGATTTTCGTTGCAATTCACTTCTCACTTCTCTTTTTACTTGCCATTTGACTTGACTTGAGACTTGACATTTATAACTTGACATTTGACTTGATATTTGATCACTTGACATCTAACTTTACATTTGACTTGACATTTACCACTTGTTATTTGACTTGACATGAAATTTGTCACTTGACATTTGACATGACATTGATCAGTTGACATTAAACTTGACATTTGACTTGGCATTTGATATGACATTTATCACTTGACATTTCACTTGAAATTCATCACTTGATGTAAAACTTGACATTTGACATGACATTTATCACTTGACATTAAGCTTGACATTTAACTTGACATTTGACTTGACATTTCACTTGAAATTTATTGCTTGACATTTCACTTGAAATTTATCATTTGGCATTTGACTTGACATTTCAATTGAAAGTTATCACTTTGTATTCACCTTGAAATTTATCACTTGACATTTGACTTGACTTGACTTTAGACTTGACATTTACAACTTGACATTTGACTTGACATTTATAACTTGACATTTGACTTGATATTTGATCACTTGACATTTAACTTGACATTTGACTTGACATTTACCTGACATTTATCACTTGACATTCAACTTGACAGTTAACTTGAAATTTATCACTTGATGTTTAACTTGACATTTGACATGACATTTATCATGTGACATTAAACTTGACATTTCAGTTGAAATTTATCAGTTGATATTTGACTTGAAAGTTATCACTTGATATTTGACTTGATATTTTATCACTTGATATTTTATAACTTGACATCTATCACTTGACATTTATCACTTGATATTCATCACTTGACATTTATCAATTGACATTTATCAATTGACATTTGTCTTGACATTCATCACTTGACATTTAACTTGAAATTTATCACTTGATATTTACCACTTGACATCTATCACTTGACATTTTTCACTTGAAATTTCACTTGAAATCTACCACTTGACATTTATCACTTGATATTTGACTTGATATTTTATCACTTAATATTTTATCACTTGACATCTATCACTTGACATTTATCACTTGACATTTGGCCTGACATTTATTGCTTGACATTATCACTTGACATTTGACTTGACATTTATAACTTGACATTTGACTTGACATTAACCACTAGACATTTATGACCTGATAGTAATCACCATGCAAGGTCACATGCTCAGTATCACATCAAGCAGTAGTTCAGGCATGTTTGCGCATTTTACACAAAACAAGCAAACTTGAATAACTTTTGTAAATCTCAACCAAAATCGCCAAAAATTGGCTCATTTGAAAGCTCTCGTCATGGCGCACATCAACAAATTTTTATTATTGCTGCATTTGTATTCAAATTTTAAATTTATTGAGGTTTGAAAATTTCAAACAGATACCGTCCCAAAGTGGGCGGAGCCTGTGAAAAAAATTCCCGAAAATAAGAAATGGCATCATATGCTCTTTCATATGAGCCATCAACCATGAAAATCGGTCGTGTTTCAAAGAAGTTATTGCAGTTTGAAGATTGTCGGGAGAACAAGAAGAACAACAACAACAACAACGAGAACAACGACAACAACACTACTTGAAAAAGAAAATCCGTAATAACTTCCTTCGAACTCAACCGTTGGATCTGAAAATTTGCATGGTGGTACTTTTCAACACGGGCTTTTTAATGGTGCTGTCGGTTCTGCACTAGCGCATTGCGTTCCGAAGTTATTGCGATTTTAAATTTGCGATTTCCGCATTTTGGTGTGTCTGACCATATTATGGGTGGGTCGCTTGCGCCCTCCCTCGGCAGCGAGGGATGGCACTGGCGCGCCCACCCGATGTAAAAAATGTCTTGAAACACAAATGTCTGGTGAAATTTGTGCTGTCAAGCGTAGCTTTATATAAGGAATATTGGGGCCAATTTAGGATTACAACGACGATTTTTTCACTGTCGACAGGACTTAGTCTGAGTTAGAAGGTGAAGCATTTTCTGGGGGGGGGGGGGTGGCTGAGTGTCTGGGGTTTCTGGGAATCAATAAGTAGCTGAGCCTCAGGAGGATCGATAGCTGAGCAATCTCTGGGATAAAAAGTTGGGTTTGGGCATTTTATTTGGGCAACCCACAATCCCCCTACTAGACTGCTCAACAGCAAGACCACTTCATAAATTTATTTACGCTTACGCTTTTTTTTACGCTTTCCTAGGTATTTTAAAAATACCTTACGCTTACAGTATCCACACTCAAAATTTGGAAAGTGTATTTACGCTTACGCTTACGCTTTCCAAAAATTTTATTTTACAGTATTTTAACAACTCTGGGGTGTAATAGAGAAGCCCCATGGTGCTGGCGTATGGCTTCACAATCATTTCAATCACGTTTGATTTCACTCACACATTACATCCATCCAGATAAAAGATTTATGTTTTATCAATTGCGCAATGTTATAATTTGCTGTGCGGAATGTGTATTTCATCAGATTTATGAAGGTTTTATGAAGTCTTGTAAATAAAGGTCTTATTCAATGCTAAAATACCCTATAACTGAAGCCGTTTTGTATATGAAAATGCAGGATATTTTCAGAAATCCCACCCAATAACCGGGAATGCGGGGAAACCCTCAATCCGGGGAATTTACTTCCCACGTGTCTCTGCTTTTCACAACTCCAACCATTAACCTGGGGAACCCTATAACCGGGGGAACCGTTAACCCGAGAACAACTGTATTTATGTATGTAAGAAAAATCATATGGAGTGGCATCTGCAATGATGCACATTGCATTTTGATCAGGCTTTATAGATAAATTTTGGTTCTTTCAGGTATTAAAGTCAGTTCCGGATATTAGTGCTAGTTCTAGGTTCCGGTTCGGGTATTTTTTTTGGTTCCGGTTCTTGGTTCTCGGTTCCAAAATATGCTTGGAACCGCGCTTCGGTTCGGTTCGGGTCAGTTTGGGGTCCCAACCCTAGTGCCCATAATTAACATCCCATCACCTAGGGTGATCTGGTAAACTCAAAAGTGCTAGTATAAACTAAAGTGCAGCAAGGGTGCCCGTTAGTGATTTTCCGGCTATTCCCGCAGCAAACTTTGAAACCCACCAATGCATTCTTTCAATAACCTTGGTCAGTTGGGAGGCACAAACGTAAATAGCAATAGTGCATATAGCAACAATGGCCATGTACTAATTAGCAATACTGCATCTGTTTTTCCGGTGGTGTACTATGTACGATTTAGCAACATAATGATGTACAATATAGCAACTCTTTTGTGCATTTAGCAACATATTTATTTGTATTACACTATGCAACCCATATTTGATATATGCATATTTGATACACAAATTGTTTAAGAAAGTTGAGTTGTAAGGTCTTAGGTCGGATCTTATCGTCGCACTCCCAACCTATTCCTCCAAAAAAGGATGTATAAACTGATAATTGCATCCTTGCTGCGTTTTATATGAACATGGTAAAAGACACAAGATTTCCATTCACATCAACAACAATGACTGCAGAATCCAATCAAGTCAACACATTTGTCAACTCAAGGGTGGGCCGCCATAAGCAACCAATTGTGGTCACTTAATCACATTCCACAGCCATTTTTGGTGATGCAGACTAAAATCCTGCGTCTTTCATACTCAGTAACATTCGCGCAAATGGTAACTTGGACATTTGCCAAGTTGATATAATACACTTGTATGAAATTACCTTAGACCATTGACTTCCATAATGTATGTCGAGTTTATGTGCGGTCATTGTGGCATGAGCAAATACACATTAAATATATTCTCATGTGCTGCACTTATTAGATGTGTGTGGCACCTCTGACGAGCAATTTTGCATACTTTCAAATGTGTTGTTTCTGCTGGCACACATGTGCAATAGGTATTAATTACGTTGTGGCTGTTGTAGCTATTGTTGTGTGACATAGCAACCTTATGTATTGATAAGCAACTTAGGATATTTTTCATGTACTATTTAGCAACAACTTGGTTGCTACATGTCCTTGTTGCTATTTGTGCAGTTGCTATACGTCATGCAGACTAAACATTTTGTCTCGAGGTGCAATGTGATAACAGACAACATGCCACCAGTTTATTGGAATTACCGTAACCTAGGATTAGAAGCCCATTGCTGGAATTAATGTAATTGAATATCTGATCTATTGATTTGACAAAGTTTTTAAGAAATAAAAGTAGCATAAAAGGAGTCCAATCAAACCAGGTTTTACAAAAAAGCGAAAAAATGATCCAAAAGCAGTCTGGAAAAATCACATGGTGCACTCCCAAGCACCTCCAGACTGTATACCCTGTTTCGACCCTTTCGAACAGACAGGGGATTTTTTAGGTTTGGGTGTCAGGGTCTCATCAGTGCTCAACACCCTCTTAGAAGTACCTAGATAGGGAACCTACTTGACCTATAAACTTACTGGTGCGCGCGGGGCGCCAGCGCCTGTCGGCGTGGTGGCATTTGATGACGACATTTCTTGGGCAGGCGAGAGTGTTGCGGCGCGGCGTTTTGTGCCGATTTTTGGCATAATGAAGTGAGCGTGGAAAAAACTCACGTATTTGTACCCACGTGAACATTTGAATTTCCCGCCTTTGTGTCTTACTTGAGATTCAGGGTAATGTGCAGATTACCCGATCACTAATTTGCGTATCTCTTCCATTGTACTGTGATCTATCTGCTTTCCTAATTTCCATAATAATTCTCTATATTTTACTGAACAAGTTAGAGCAATTTCAAACAATAAATCTGTTCATACAAATAAATTGTAGAAAATTACACTGTCATTCTAACGTTCTTAATTTTCCTGTTTTGTCAATTACTTTTTATGTGCGAGAGTGATTTCATTTCATTTTACATCCAGTATTGTTTGTGATATGAATTACATTTTTCCCCGACTATTTGTATTTTTATTCATGATTTTATTGTAAGTCTATTAGGTTTTAAAACGTGACTGTTTTGCAACTTTTACACCGTTTAGTGGTTCTGCGACTTCACCAGTTTTATTGAGTTGCCTCCGGACTAAATCGACAAATAAAGTTCTCGGTAAAAAGAACTTGGACCCCCCTGCCCCTGCGTATAATTGCTAACAAATCTAACTGCGGCTTTTTACTAATTAACAGAGCAACTTGTAATTGAGGAGTTTGGTTCCGAAACTCGATAACTCCATGTTTTTCAGTTTTGTGAAAATTGCATTTGAAACTTTGAGAGTGGCCTGAGTGGATACGCTTTGAGTGACAACCCTTGCCCAATACTTTTTGAAAAGCCAATGAATTTCTCTACATTTTCCATATTTACAATCCTCTAGCCGGCAAATATGGCTAGAGTTAGGTCCATTTGACTGTCATTACGGCAACAAATTTTACTAACAAAATTTTATAACGAGTTTCGGATGCAAACTTCATTTTTGTATGGGGGGATAGCCAGGATAATCGTCATTTCGGTAAAAATTTATAACGAGTTTCGGATGCAAATTTTTTTCAGTGAAGATATCGAGTTTCGACTGAATAACATGAAGAATTTTTTTTTTAGATTTTGGAGATATTGAGTTTCGAGTGAATATTTACCTATGTTGGTGTGGAGATATCGAGTTTCCGATAAATAATTGCATTTTTTTCAAATCGATGTCTCTGTATCTTGGGAACGGTATGAGATATTTACGTAATTTTTGTTATTTTGAAGAAAAAAGTATATAAGTATCAGATACACACCTAACTCATTTTTTCCACTGTGGTCTTTATCGAGTTTCGGAACCAAAAGCCTCAATTATTAACCCCGGTCGGAGCAAGCGTTTGGTAAGTGGTGCGTGTTTGTCCCCGGGAACGTGCCAGAACCCCACAGGGGCTCTGGTGATTGTTCCTGTATTGCCTGTATACTTCCCTGTACATGAAATAAATACCATCTTATCAACGCGCAAACGTGCACGCGTCAGAAGGCGCAAGGTCCCGATTTGCGCTTGTGACATTCACAGTAGCCTAAATTTCCTCTTATGACACCTGTTTACCAGAGCCTTTATGTGAAGTTGGCAGCCAGCCAAAAAGATCAAAATTGCTATAAATATAACAAATATTGGCTAAAAATAGATATATAACCATGTATATAGATGAAAATAGTGATTATAAAGGTGAAAATTGGCAAAATGGAGACAATTGAAGCAATTTTTGGCTAATTTTGAGCTTTCACTCTCATTTGTACAATACACGCTTGTGAATGTCACAATGTGACAGTGAAATTTCTGCTTGTGACCAGGGTTGGTTTTAGTAAAATTCTTTTTACTAAAATTGTATTTTAATGCTTATATACCTATTTTTTCCCGATATTAACCTTTTTCAGGCTGTTTTTCACGTTTTTAGCAATTTTTTTCACTTTCTACATTCAATCAATTTATATGGCAGTGATTGTCACCGCGATGACGTGCCATTTTGTCGCGGTGACACCTGGAATCTAGGCGGTGACAATCACTGCGTCACCGCCACATTTTTCGTCACTGTATCAGATAACGCGAGCAGAAACTCTGCACAATTCAAACTTGTTCTTCCGAAACGCAAGGCAACTTGGACGTGTGCCAAGTTCACATACATACCGTTTTGGAGGATATTGTTGGTAACGATGGCAAAAAAAATTCGAAAACGTTTTTGAATTTTCGAATGTTTTCAGACTTTTTGAATTGTTGATCACGCTTTTTTAAAAATATAGTCGGCAGACATGATATTACACAGGTTTGGTCCACTTATGTTTCGCTTCGCTGAGCGTCAATGAAATTCAACATCTTACTGAACAGCGAAGTGCGATACATCTTAAATACAGTAGAAAAACGGTGCACAGTGGGTCGTAAATATGTCAATATGTATAGTCGACGGACATCTCATTCTACAAAATTGGAAAGTTATATTTTGTTCTTGTAGAGCGAACGAGAAAGGAATTTAGTAAAAAAGAAAATATAAAGATAGTAAGAAGGAAAATAAAAATGTGCTGTTCTTTACGCACTCGTTTACTCCAATTTTTGTGCCGATAAGTGCTGCAAATTTTTGATTATACGTTTACCTACGTTTAATCTAATTCATATTTAGAAAAGTTACACGCTATCGATTCATTTTGATGAAAACTTGTTACGTTCAAAATTTTGAATTCAGAAAACGTTCCCGCTTTGTATTTATTCAGATCCAGATGATGCTTGGATGGCATCATGCCAAAAAACTCAACTACACTTTGACGGGGGTTTGAATTGTGCGGGCACAATTGAATAGTTTCGTTCCGTATATGCGTAAGCACGAGTCACCAAAACAGAGTTCTACGGGTTGGATACAGCGTGCATGATATGACATCATGCGACTCATTGTATAGTATCATGTCTGCCGAGTATACTTAAAAATCGATTTTTTTAACTTTATGACTTGTAATACTTTAAAATCGACTTTACGTTTACATATACTTTGAAAAAAGTTCAGTACTTTTAACAACTCTGGGCCAGATGTCATCCAGAATTCCCTTTTGCCGTATGTGGCCACAGTCACCATGTTGACCATTTTATACCTCAGATGTTGGGCAGAAGAAAGCTCTTTGTGGCCTCAATTTCCCTAAAAAAATGGATTGGTAATGATGGCAAAAAAATTTGAGTTGGTAACGGTGGCAAAAAAAAATTGAAAATTTGAAAACGTTTTTGAATTTTTGAATGTTTTCAAACTTTTTGAACTTTTGATCACGCTTTTAAAAAAATACTTAAAAATCGATGTTTTTCAAATTTCGATTTTTTAGGGAAATTAAGTCCACAAAGAGCTTTCTTCTGCCCAACATTTGAGGTAAAAAATGGTCAACATGGTGACTGTGGCCACATATGGCAAGAGGGAATTCTGGATGACAACTGGCCCAGAGTTGTTAAAAGTACTTAACTTTTTTCAAAGTATATGTAAACGTGAAGTCAATTTTTAAGTATGACAAGTTGTAAAGTTAAAAAAAACGATTTTTAAGTATTTTTAAAAAAGCGTGATCAAAAATTCAAAAAGTCTGAAAACATTCAAAAATTCAAAAACGTTTTCAAATTTTTGAATTTTTTTGGCATTGTTACCAACAATATCCTCCAAAACAGTATGTATGTGAACTTGGCACACGTCCAAGTTGCCTTGCGTTTCGGAACAACAAGTTTGAATGGTGCAGAGTTTCTGCTTGCGTTACCTGATAATGACCACAGAATGCAATAAGTCAAGACATGTCAACTAGTGTGCGGGCCGCCATTAGGGAACATTTGCGGTCGCTTTTATGAATTTTTCCATGAACTAATTTACACTTCACATCGTTGTCAATTTTATTTTACCGCCCTTTTCACATTAATCTAGTTTTTTCTTTCCGCTGCTATGTAAATGTAACATGTAACCAATGATGGGTGAGTTCTCAAAATAAAAACACTTTCTGTATTTTGAGTTTTTCAAAAATGAATATCTGTGTTTTGAGTTTTTTCACAAAAAAAAAACTTGAGTTTCTGTGTTTTATTTCTGTGTTTTTTGAAAAAACTTGAGTTTTTTGGTAAAAACTCAAGTTTTTTAATAAAAACTCAAGTTTTTTAGTAAAAACTCAAGTTTTTTTGGTAAAAACTAGAGATGTTTTACAAAAAGTTGCATTTTACCATTGAAACAGTGGTTTTCTTATCAAATACTGGTTTTGCATATGTTTTGTTGTGTACTGGAAAATTTTCATTAGTTCACTGGAGGTAGTACCAAATGGGTGACCACTACCTTTGACAGCTTGGGAGGTGAGGAGCCCTCAGCTCAATTGTGTGAGCTAGCAGACCCTGGTGGACACTCCTCAACACGATCACAGTCCCTAATATTGTTGAAACCACCAGGAGATGCGGACACCATTATTTTTTGGATACTTATTTCATCGTGAAACTTGGATACTATGTACATATTTACACACTATACATACATGCATACCTTATGTATGCACATACACACATTGTTCAGTTAAAATCTTGTGCCTTCAATTGCTTGGATAAAAAAACTCAAAAAACATTTCCGTATTTTCTGTGTTTCTGTGTTTCCGAGTTCTCCAAAAACGAACTCATTTGAGTTTCAGTGTTTTGCAAAATTCTTGAGTTTCCGTGTTTCTGTGTTAAACAAAAACACAGAAACTCAATGAGTTTCCGTATTTAATATGTGTGTTTTTGCCATCGTTGCATGTAGCTAGTGGGCTTAATCAAGTGTTCACATTTCAATTTATGTAAAAGGAATGTTGTTCTGTTAAAGGGTTTAGCACTTAGAGGGGACATTTTACACCCTGCCTGACCAAATCACTTTTTATGTATTTGAGGGAGTAGGCGGATCAGCAGGGCAATAAATTAAGTTTTATACACACAGACATACAGAGCACAAAACAAGTGAGGAGCACATGCAGTGCCCATAATTAACATCCCATCACCTAGGGTGATCAGGGGCCAGTTCCGCAAGTGTAAAAGTTACTAGTTAAAACATAAGAGTTGAGTAAAATTACAAATGGCAAGTGAAGAGTAAACTTAAAGTTTAAGAGAAAAGTTACAATTTAAGAGTTGAGTTTAATGACAAATAATTAGTTAAGAGATAAGAGTAAAGTTAAGAGTCAAGCAAGTGTATCCAAATCTTATTTTTTTTGTATCCAAATCTTATGTTTTGTATCCAAATCTTATGTCAAAAATTAGATTTGGATACAAAACATAAGATCTGGATCCGAAAAAAATGAGATTTGGATACAGTTGCTTGACTCTCAACCTCAACGTGCATGCGTCAGAAGGCGCAAGGGCATCCGCCTACAGCCGCGCGGATCCGACTGTAGCAAGATGTGTTTTCTGTGTATGGCTCAGGTTGCTACACAACGAACCGAGCGTACACTGTTGACTGCACTTCAGGAGGAATGGCGAGAGAACCTGCTTGACTGCAACTGATAAGGTGAGATGTTGTTCACTTTAGCGCGCTTTAGTTGTAGACAGTGGGTTCAATGCAACGATTAGCTGAGTTACAGAATACCAGCACAAGCGGACGTGGCCCGGCACCTCGTTTATTGAATGCAAATAGACACATAAATATAGAAATACTCAGCAGACAGGGCAAAGGATTCACTTGCCACCTTGACTGCTATTCCGGGTTAGTCTTCAAAAGACACAGCTACTATTCTCAGGCCGCAGCTTAGCCAGACTAGTCAACTATTTATAGCTCCTTCACAACTCCGGTAGACTACCCCGAATAGCCCTCAGGCAGCTACTTTTATACTCAACCCTCAATGGCTTACAACCAATCAGCATGTTCCTACAAACCACGATATTGATTGCTAGAAAATACAAAACATAACTTCATCAAATATAGACATAAGTTCACCACTTTGTCGCCTAAACATTTGGGTACATGGAAATATTGACCTGACTTCGTCACCTCGCAGCACAAAGTATAGAATACATGCCGAAGCACTGAATACATGACTTAAGCACATAACAGAATCACCCCTTAATTTGAACTTTTGCTTCCAGCAAAACAAAAGAAAAAAGGGCAATGAATCAGCGACAACAAAAAACTGAAGAACACAGAGGGTACCGGGGTCTACACTACTAGGATTCTATTCTACTTAGCTTAAGATACAGCTTGACACTAACTGGGTAAATGAAACTGACCACTGAAAGGAAAACTAGTATACTGCACAAAATGAAATTTGAACTGAGTTCCAAATGAAAACACTAAATAAAAATACATAAACTGTTTTTTTGTAAAATTTTGAATTTTGTAAGACTGTACACATGACTAGAATGAACACTTAAACTAAACACGCAATACACCCCATGGGTGGGAACTGAACAAAAACTTGGAATTATTGAACAGTGGGAATCAAGTATAAAATGAGCAAAACAATGAGATTTATAAAAACTGACAAAAAAACAAATGAAATTGAGATTTTACCCAAGATATTAAATCTAAATAAAGTGATGAAAGTAGATTTGAAATTTTGATTGCTTATAATGTGCTTATGATGTGGTCACCCCTTAATTTTTAACTTATGCCTCTCCTGAGGCCCTAATTTAAATCTTAAACAAAAACAAATAAAGACAAAACTAGACAGTAAAACCTGTGCCGCCCCACTCAATCTACCCTTATATCCTTCGGCTCCTTGGCTGTTCCACTGATTCCCCAGACATCTGATTTCGTAATGGTTCTGGACCTCACTTGGGGGTGCCTGCTCGACCGAGCTGATGGTGATGGTACTGCCTCTGTCATGGGCAGATGCAAATACCTCTGTCGAGCCATTGTGAGCACACTGTTGTTCCAGGTAACACTGGCCGGGGCAAGGCTCTCGCTGATGTAGATTTTGCTCTTTGCCCTGACTGGAATCATAGACATGCTGGTGCTCATCTGGTCTGGTCTGTTGACATTTGGGCTGCTGGGCATCAGCGCTTGACCCTCCTCACTGAGTTGATGGTAAATTAAGGTCCGCTGGATACTGGGAAAACAGAAAGTCTGAGTGATGATGGTGTTGTTGATGTTGTAAGGGCAATTGTTTTATGTGGTTTGGCACTTTGTACTCATGTGGGGAAAAATGATGGAATGCAGTAGACGATACACGATTTTTTGATTATTGAATATGTGTTTTTTTGTGTTTTGAGTTTTATTTAGAAGTTATAAAAAAAGGAAAGATAAACTAACCAAGAAGAGAACCATAGCAAACGCTGGACTGAAAAAATGCTAAATTAAATAAAAGATTCAGCATTTTCCCGGCCCCAGCCAAAAGTGGAAAACACAACGTCCCACCAAAACACCACCACCAGGCAGTACTACTAAAGTTGGACAAAACAAAACACAAACACACAGAAAGTCAGTGGTCACAGTTTCATTTGTGGCAATTATTTGCCCAGTAATGACGATGGCATGCACATCAGTGTCTCTCCAGCCTCCCTGCTCCACGAGGAGGTTTAGCATAGCCTCGGTATTTTGAGCGCTGCGGTTGCACATTGCCTCCAGGGTGCTGTGGGGATGACTGTTCTGATGGCAATAATTGAGACATGACTGCACTCATCACATCAGTTTTAATTTCTTGAGCAAGCTGTTGAACATTATTTTTAACCCGGGTGTAGCGTGACTCACGATCAGCTACCGTACCACTACTGGTACCAAAAACACAGTTTGCTGCCTTGTGTGTGGTCACCCTACACCTGGGACAAAACCTTCCACTCCTACACTGGTGTTGCTTGTGCCCCTGTTGGCCACAATTATGGCAAGTAACCATTTGTCCCACAAACCGCCTGCTGCTGCTGCGAGGAGCAATCGGGCGAAACTCCTGCAACAAAATCTTAATAATTGAAAAATAACCCAGTTAGAGACAAGTGTATCACATCACGTATGTTTTTAACTATTTTCTCACCTAAATTTTTACTGACAAACTCATTTAATGTAACTAGGATCAGTTTTGCAAAATTGTCAGCTGAGCCACCCTTATCATACAATTCAACAACTCTAAAAAAGCTAGTATACTTACCACTGGAACTGGTTCCAGCGGCTGCGGGTGGATGGGTGGCAACTCCCTCTCGCCCTCATCACTGGCTAGCCCAGAGGCTGGCCACGGCCACATCAGGGCCTCTGGGGTACCAGCGCTTGCGCTTGGCGCAGCGGCGCCCACATCCATCACTTGACCCAACTTCGTGAACCTGGGGTCCAACCCCACTGCTGGCATGTTGAAAATCGCTTGAGGTGGCCGGAACGCCGCACCCTTGTCGGCCGGCCAAGTCAGACTGCGGTCGTGCCATGGATAGTTCAGGGTGCGGTACAGCGCCCCGAATGGCAACACTCCGCCCTCCACACGCATCCACAAACACTGCAAAAATTTGACCTCGTACGGCAGGATGCAGTGACACATTTCTGTCACCCTTTCTGACAAGGTGGGCCACTTGGCGCACTCCACCATGCCCACCAGGGCTCCGTCGTGAGTGACCTGCAGCGGGACCAGCTGCGTCACCACCAGCGCAGTGAAGGGCAGGTACTCCAAAAGGCGGGCCTTGCCCTTTGGCACTGCCTCCATATGCAGGGGATTCTTGTAAGAGGTCTGTCTGTCCAACACCACAAATCTCTCACCCTCCACTGTCTGCGCAATGCGCGTGATCATGTTGCTGGTTGCCAGCGCACACATACCTTCCACTGTCATGCCATAGGTCACCAGCGACAAATCTGCTGTTCTCGAAGAGTAGGCAACTGCGGCCACAACTTTGGTGACTCTCCAACGCAAGTTGAGACAGATGTTGTGCACACACTGGAGGATTTTGTTCCTGTTCAGCAGCTTGACCACTGTTTGGGGGACTATCTCCATAGTGAGCACAGCTTTCAATGCCTCTGAAGCAGCCATCACCGTCACTGGTGTCATCTTCAACACATGTGTCATGGTCAAAAATTCCACGGCATCCAGATATGTCAGCGCCATGACGCCACAGGCTGGAATCCTGCGTTTGATCTGCTCTGGTGTCACCAGAAAATTGAACTGGTGCTGAGGGCAAACCATCGCGATGTGGCCCATTACCACCGGCGGGCGTATCACCAGTTCTGCGGTGTCAACAGCATTATCTTTAACATCATTTTTGACATCATTTCCAACATCATTCCTAACATTCCCTGTGTGTGACCTGCTTTGATACTTAACTTTTCCTACATCGTCAGCACATTTCATATGATACTTGTTAATACTACACTTAACAACACCATCCTTAATAATTCCACATTTAACACCTCCACTCTTGTCACTTCCACTTTTGTCAACTGACTCACCTTTCAACAAATGGTCATTCTCCAGACCCTTACACTAAGTTGCGAAGCCCACAGGCCGCCATCTTTATTTTTCAAGGAAAATTCAGTTTTCCATCTAAACAAGTCTCGGGGACGTATTTCAGAATGATCCACGAGGTTTCCCTTTTGGCTCGTGAAACGATTTTTTTGGCTTGTAAAACAGTTCTTTTGGCTTAGAAAACGAGCCCTTCGGCTTGACAAGTGGCACTTTTGGCTTGTGAAACGATTTTTTTTGCTTGTGAAACAATGTTTCCCCTTTTTTTCAACAATGGCTCCTGCCATTGTGTTTTTCTTACTTTTTCTCATTACGTACACATTTTGAAATGTCCGTACAATACGTAACAATTTTGGAAAAGGGATATCAAGCTCACTTTTGTTCAGCTTGTATTCTTCTGTGGGGGCTGGCGATGGGGCCCCAACAATAACCATTTTCTTGAGAGGACCTGTGAACAAGGGTTCAGAAATGCTTTTGTTATGATGCATTACTTGAAAACTGTGTTCACCTTTGGGGTAGGGGCCAGCAGCCTTCTGCGCGCTGTGCCCAGAACCTGCATGTTTGGTTCGTACCTTATGAATGAAAACGTAAGACACTGTACCGAACACACTTTGTTGACTGTGGTCTTGATAACTGTCCACCGACTGAGTGTCCTCAGACGGGTCATCGCTCGGCGGATCGCCCGACTCGCTGGTGTATCGGGTGGAGGAGCCTTTGTGCACCCAATCCCATACACTAACTTTATAGTTTGCAATGTACGAGATGTGGTACCAACTGGAATCATTTCCGGGTCCCAATTCTGGCGAGTGTGAGGGGGACCTGGGGGGTCCTCGTCTCCCTCAGAGTGGACGTCACCATTGTCCTCTTGGATGACGTTTGCCGCAATGACCGCAGCGGCCATGTCTGCATTAAAGGGATATTTTTCATATTTTTCATTCCCTTCTAATATGGGACACGCTTTTCCCATCTTTTCAAAGCTATTTAATAAACGTAAAGTGCCATTTTTCAAATTCAAGGAATTTTAAGTTTTCAAATATGTTTTTCCCTTTTGAAAAGTGTAAAAGGAACAGTGAAATCTACAAGAAATCACGATGAACTGACTCATTTCACAGATTGCAGTGTGGGCGGCGGTGTGAATGTTCTCCTGGTTGAATGCCAGGAAGGACCCCTCCGTGTGGATGGGCAACGAGGGCGCCATGGGCACCACCAACGGTGTGAAAGTGATGCAAGCCTCCTCGCTGGGCACCGGCGACACCGGTTCTGTGTTATTTATTTCTACACGATTTTGTTTATGCACTAAGTCATATAGCCACCTTTCGGGCCTCTCAGACACTTCAAAAGGGGACACAATGTCATACCAACCGTAAAGGGGGCTGCAGGACCTGGCCTCAACTGGCCCGGCGGTGCTGGATGCACTTTGGTCGCCTGGGGCGACACCGGTGGTGCTGGAGACACCCTGCTGTTGTTCAAGGGCGTGCTGTCGCTCTTGCACGTGTGGTGGCAGGTCTGCGAACAGGTTCGTGAGCACCTGCGCCACGTCATTCTCCTGCTTGAGCTGCTCAAGGTCATGATCCACGCCTGCGTTGGGTGGAAATGACTTTGCATGCTGACTAGCGACACATTTCCCCCTTTTTTTGGCAATGGCAGAAGGTAAGCAGGTAATATGTTGTAAATATCTACACATAAACATGCACATTTTGTTACAGTGGCTTTTGTTTTCATGACCATTCTGCAGATGCTTGATCATATAATAGTGCTTTTGCAAACACTGGCGGGGCATTTCAGACAAGATTAATGAGCATTTGCTTACTTGACAAGTAACTTGACATGTCTCATTTGATCGCAATACTGCTGAAATAGTCGTAATTGACATTTTTAGGGACACTTTACTGGTCAATTCACTTGACATTTTACTTGTCATTTCACTTGTCATATCACTTGACATTTTACTTGACATTTTACTTGACATTTCACTTGACATTTCACTTGACATTTCACTTGACATTTCACTTGACATTTTTATGATTGAATCACCTTTTATCTCACTCATAAGAGCACTTGTCAAGTCACGTGTCAGGTTACACGGCATTTTACATAAAGTTTTACATGAAAGCGCATTCTCACAAACTCCAAGTGCACTACTGCAGCAACATTTTTGCCCTAAATAAAAGCAAATTTTTACGCAAGTGTTTGCAGAGGCGCCTGTTTTCAGCAATGACAAGTGTTTTATTTGATCGGTGTCACCTTTGTCAACAAATTTTAGTATTTTGTCAAATTTTCTAAGCTTTTCACACAGTTGCCAAATGTCAATATTTATTTGACAATGAAAACGTTGCTTCAAAATCGCGTATTTTTCAGCCATAAAACACTTGTCACTGGCACTGGCAAGTCGCCAAAGATGTCCAAAATGTGCATGTTCACCTTGCAAGGGGCGCGGGGTGCCAGGGGACAACTGCAAGTCGCGGGCTAAGGCGTCAAAGCCTGGTACATCGTCGTTTAGGCCCATCAAATTTAGGCCCAGAATATCGGGCGTCTCGAACCGAAAATTTGGGTCCGGCTCGGGGTAGGATGTGTCATTCGGGTTATCCATTTTCTTAGAAAATTTTGGACTTTTAGTATAAATTTTAGCTGCCCCTAATTTTGCACTGAAAAGAAATAAGGGCCTGTCAATATCTTCCAAGAAAAACGCCCCTCCAAACAGTGCAAAAACAAGTCCAAAAATAGCCAAAATGGCTACTAATAGCTTTACATCAAATAGTTGCTTATGAAAAATGACAGTGCCTAAGTTTCTGCACTGTTTGGATCTAGTAAAGTTACTGCGGCTAAGCAGTGATAAGCTCACTGCTAGCCACAACAATACTTCCCACTTTTCAGCAAACAGTGCGGATGTAATGTCAAGGGGAGCTGGAGCTGGATCGTGTGCAGTTGGGACATTGCCAATGGGGATGGCAAGGCGTTTGCGCCAGTCCATGGCGTTTGTGCCAGTGATGCCATAATATTGTGGCATCTTGCCAAAACTGATCTGGTGTACAGGGTGATTCGGGTTTGAGCGAATCAGTTTACGTTTACGTTTTCGTTTACGTTTTCGCTTCCAAATTTTTTGGTATTTTATTTTTTGAAATGCCTTTTTCAGTCCCATTGTCAACTCTAGGCTAGCCCATCTGTTTTTCTTTTCACTTTCAAACACTTTATGAGTTTTTGTTTGACAAGATCATGCATAATAAGTTTTTGGCTCATTAAGCAATTTTCGCATGAGCGATCTGAACAAGTATATGTCTCACAGGTGGGTCTGTCTGGAATTGACAATGTAATTTTTGGTAAAAATACATGTGCTTTGTCATGAATTTTTGTTTTTTTCACCTTTTCCCTCGAAAAACGCTTCAATTTTTCAGCAGAAACAGACTCACTTTGAGCTGAAATTTCCTTCACCGATTGCAAATCACGTGACATATTTTGGAGTTCATCACTTTTCAATTTTTCTGAAAAAAACTTTTCCATTTCCACATTACCTTGTGCGCGGTTAACCTGCGCAGCCGGCCCCTCACAAGCACACGGATTTTTATTTAATGCACACCCAAGCACACAGTTTTCTTTATAATTCCCTATTTTTACGCAGGGGCCCAGGTCAAATTTTGCCGCATTTGACCTGGGGCGTGTGCCAATTTGCTGCGGGACTATTTCCTGGACACTTTTTGGGACATTTTTTGGGTCATTTTTTTCAAATGACTTGGAGACTCCATTTTTCATCGATTCAGTCACCTTTGACGCAAAAAATGTTGTCGGGACCAAACATTTTGTCGGGACCAAATGTCGGGTAAGTGACACCGATCGATAAGGAGCCATTTTCAGCGGATTTTCTTGCAATTTTTTTCCGCAAATAATTTTGGGCAACAACAGCGTCGGTTTATCGAGAAACAATTTGTCGGAACTTGCGCTACGAGTGTTATACACACTACAAATAGCCTTGAAACACATTTTTTTATCATATTTTTCATTTTTTTCACTCAAATCAGCGATTATAGAAAACAAATGTTCCATGGACAGCTCATTTTCTCTGGCTTCTTCATAATCCACACCGGCCGCCATGGCTGAAATAGAATGGTAAATGCCATTTAATCTCTCAGGTGGCTCATTTTGAACATGCGGCGCTGTACAATTTCGCGCTACATGACCTGTGCGGCCACATTGAAAACACGTGCGCGGTGGGCCTGCGCCCTGGGGCGTATTTACTTGGCCCTGTGAGCGATAAGGGGAACTCTACCCAGAACTGCGCAGATTTTGTTGGTTTTGTTGATTTTGCTGGCCGTAATTTGGTGTGCTGGGGGGTGCAGGTGCAAAACTAGCGTTAAGGTTAGAATTTTGGCCGTTTGGGTTCTGAAAATTTTGAGCACTTGGGTTTCCCCCCCTGCAAAAAGTTGCTCCACGCACCTGCGTGGTGCCAGTTGCCACCTTTTGACCTATTTCTAAAATGGCACGACGCATTTCCGCATTTTCGTCGCGAAACTGCGTCTCTAATTTATCTACACGTTCTGTACCCTTCTTTATTTCGGCAGAAATTTCATCTAACTTTTTCATTATGTCCACGCCACCACGGCGTGTTTCATTTTCTGAGCCATTTTTCTCGGCTGGGGACATTGCTCGTGCTGACTGAAGCACTTCAGTGGACCTTTCTAACTGACTTAGGGGGTCATTTGCCGTTTGATTTGAGGTGGCATTGTTGTGGTCATTATATGGGCGCCTATCAAACCGCCGCCTACCTAACATATATCGGCTGTGTGGCACAAAGCCATTACCTCGCCTAAGTTGATCACCCGGTGCACTGGGGTGACCCTCAAATGTCACATTTGCATGCTCTTGTGACACTTGGCTCTCATAGACAGAAAGGCGTTCGAGCAGACCGGAAAATCCAAATTTTGCTCAGCTGGGGACAAGGTCCTATAAAATATTTGCAATTGGGGGGAAATGCAGTTGGCGAAAAGTATACGAAAGTCTCGCTCCTTTGTTTCATCATCTAAGTGGGCAAATGCAGATGCGTGCGTATCCCTCAAGTTATAATAAAATTCTTTCACTGATTGATTTTTTTGTTGTTTTGTTTGCGAAAGTTCATTCCTGGCACGCATTTGCACTTCAGTGTTTTCATAAGTACGCAGAAAATCATTTTTCAAAGCTTGATAATCAGACCTGGTCGCATCAGTGCAACCAGCCAGCCATCTAAGGGGTTCACCGCGGAGGCGGAGGGACAGGCACAGAGGCCATTTCTTTTTTGGAATGCAAAGTGAATACAATGCCACCTCTAATTGTTTTATCCACACTGACAGGTTCATGGCACCGTGGGAGCGATCGCCAGAGTACTCTGGGCACTTTTGACTTAATACAGTTATATAGGGGCCACTAAGAATTTGATCTTTCCCACTAGCTATTTCATAGGGGTTTGCATTGTTATTTATGGCCGCTAGTTTTGCATGTTCAACCTCTAGCTCTAAACTTTGCAGGCGCTGATTGGTGGCATGGCGCAAATATTCTACAGTTTGTTCGCGATCATCTAAATACCTCTGGTGCCAATCTTCACCTACTGGGTTGCTTACTAAATCTACATGAGCAGCGGGTTGGCTACCAGTACCACTTGGATTTGTTACCCCATTTACACCACTTCCGGCCACCTGTGCCGACAACACTTGCCCCTGTGTATTTCCCACAGAATTTGATGGACTAGGTGAGGCCTGTGCTGCACCTGGCTGATTTTGTCCACTATTTTGCAAACTGGGCGCAGTTACAAAATGAGAATTTAGTGTCATGGCTTGTTGTAAGCTGGGCACTACACTTGCATTCACATTAGAACCACTATATGCACGGCGACGGGTTGTTGTTGGCATGGGTGTCCGGGGTGGCACAGAACCTCCAACCATACCTTGTGTTGATGCTGCAGACACGGCTGGCTGGGCTGATGGAGCCATTCCTGATCCTCCCGGCAGCGGGGTGCGCGGCAGCGCAGAGCCCCTCGGCGGTGGCGTGGCGCCAGTTGATGGCGGCGGACCATTTGAGTGACCGGCTGCCGGGGGTATAACGGCAGCAGCCCCCGTTCCAGTGCCATCGTCAACAGGTGGGTCTGAAGTTGGTGGAACGGTGTTTTGACTTGGGGCACTGGGGTCAGCAAGATTGGATGTGTTACCCCTCAATGCTTCAGCTGCACGTTTTTGCACTTCATCAGTAGCAAAAGTTTTTCTCACAGCCTTCAGCTGTGCCAGCAAGCCATCCAATCTTGCTAAATACCCACGCAACTGCACACGCAACCCCCTATCCTCAGTAAATGAATACGCGGGTGCACTCAATATTGTCCTTTGTTGAATCAGATTTTGGGTTTGCTCCTCCAGCTCAGCCATAGTCAGAACATCTAGCACCCTGTCAGGTAATTCAGGCAGAACCAGCCTGCCCTGATCATCAAACTGTGGCTGTTCTGGTGGCAATTCAAACACCATTTTGATGCTTGTTGTTCAACACTGTGGGTCCAAAAGTCAACTTGCTTAGTGTCAATTGGTACTGGGCACCAATTTTCACTAGCACTGCGGTTTCTCAGGCACCAGGTGCCTGCTGCTATAACCCCAGGGGTTATCTGCGGTGTTTAAAGCTTCAAAAGCTTTCTGCGGTTTGCCTCACTTAGGCACTGCGGTCGCCACAATGGCTTCCCCCCTTGCAAAAGAAAAAAATTGTCCCAAATTTTACCACACACACATTCACGTACCAGGACACGGCGGTTGTGTGGTACCACAGACAATCACCACTTTTCTGTGTATGGCTCAGGTTGCTACACAACGAACCGAGCGTACACTGTTGACTGCACTTCAGGAGGAATGGCGAGAGAACCTGCTTGACTGCAACTGATAAGGTGAGATGTTGTTCACTTTAGCACGCTTTAGTTGTAGACAGTGGGTTCAATACCACGATTAGCTGAGTTACAGAATACCAGCACAAGCAGACGTGGCCCGGCACCTCGTTTATTGAATGCAAATAGACACATAAATATAGAAATACTCAGCAGACAGGGCAAAGGATTCACTTGCCACCTTGACTGCTATTCCGGGTTAGTCTTCAAAAGACACAGCTACTATTCTCAGGCCGCAGCTTAGCCAGACTAGTCAACTATTTATAGCTCCTTCACAACTCCGGTAGACTACCCCGAATAGCCCTCAGGCAGCTACTTTTATACTCAACCCTCAATGGCTTACAACCAATCAGCATGTTCCTACAAACCACGATATTGATTGCTAGAAAATACAAAACATAACTTCATCAAATATAGACATAAGTTCACCACTTTGTGGCCTAAACATTTGGATACATGGAAATATTGACCTGACTTCATCACCTCGCAGCACAAAGTATAGAATACATGCCGAAGCACTGAATACATGACTTAAGCACATAACATGTGTAAAAGTGGATTTCGGTAAAACACATTTTCGGTAAATTATCTGACATTGCTGTTGCGATTTCACTTCTCACTTATCAATTTGCGGAACTGGCCCCTGTTTTTTTATTTACCAATTCAAAGGTTTTTGTGCATATTCAGTTGTTGGTAAAAATCAACATTAGTGCATTTGTGACTTCATCGGCACATGAATTGGTCTTTCATCCATGAATCAGTAAAAAATTGTTTGTTTCACTTTTGAGTCATGTTCTATTGAGTTATGGATAGACCAGGGGCCAGTCCCAAACCCTGTAAAGTGTCAAGTAAAGTAAAGTGTCAAATGTCATGTAAAATGTCAATATGAACAAAAATAAAGATTTCATTACTGAACTTTGCATGACAATTGACACTTTACCTTACAGTTGTCATGACATTGGACACTTTGCTTGGCATTTTACATGACATGTGACACTTTACTTTACACTTTAGAGGGTCTGGGATTGGCACCAGATCTATTCCATGTAGCGTGTCAAGTATATTGTAATTTTGAACTATTATTAGTATTTTTCGTGGCTTTCTTAGGTGTTCTTTTTTCTCAAGTTGCTGATATCATTCAGATGTTGTAAATTTATTCAATCGTAACATTTTTCACATTGGATGAATATTAGCCCCACGCACACTAGTTTTCTCGAATAAAATACATACTATTGATGGCAACTATTGGTATGTTTGGAAAGTTCTTTACGTTTCAGGTTCGTCTCGCATTGGATCATCTAATGATATACCGTATTACTTCGAAATACCCCCATGGCGGTTTATTATTTCGCCAGCAAAATTTGAGGGGGGGTTAAAACGAGGGTGGGTTTATTCGAGAGGGGGGGGTATTATTTCACCAGAAAATTTCGTGGAATTCGTAGTAAAGAATACGCTTTTTCTCAGAGTTGTTAAAATACCGGTATTTTTGGAAAGCGTAAGCGTAAGCGTAAATACACTTTCCAAATTTTGAGTATGGATACTGTAAGCGTAAGGTATTTTTAAAATACCTAGGAAAGCGTAAAAAAAGCGTAAGCGTAAATTTTTTTTGAGAGAGCGCTCTTGCTATTGAGCATCGGAAAATACCCTTGCTTTCACATTTAGATCAATGCATCACAGATTCTGTTCATTTTTGTAAAGTGAATACTTTCACAATCAAGCTCTCAGCGACATTTTTTCCACTTGGTAGTCTGCTGTTTGATGTAGATGGCAACTTATGGACAGCGACACTCAATTCCTCCTCACCTTGTAACTCGGAGTTGGTGCTGTCGATGGCCACAACATCGTTGTCGGAATCCATTTGCACCCCAAAAATTCCTAATCTGAAGCCACGATATTGCAAAGCGATACAATTTTTACCACACATTTGTATTTCGACACAAATTGTGCATGTGCCGCTATTTTCAGTGTTTTACTGCACACACGCAGTAATTTTTTTGGTACGCGTTGTCGTTCATTTTCATTTTTGTAGTTTTACTCTTTTTCAAAAGCGTGAAACTGGACCGTGTGAAAAGTTTTTTACGCTTTTAATATCCGGGTAAATTGGCCGGGAAAGCGTAATAAAGCGTACAGGTATTTTATGAAAGCGTAAGCGTAAGCGTAAGTATAAATACCTATTTACCCGGGTATTTCGGGTAAGCGTAAATACGCTTTCGCAACTCTGCTTTTTCTTACACAAAAACGGTAATAAATGTGGGAATATATGTTATAATTCGAGGTAATACGGTAAGCTGGAATTTATTCAAACACAAAATTTTACCACGAAATTGATTAAATCTAATTAGATCCAGTACTAATCCATCTCTTAATCGTGTTCGTGGAGCTGTAATTCCACGTTATATAACCCAGCTGAAATTTCAGGACGATCCAAGGGGTAACGATCCTGAAACGGAAAGAACTTTCCCGACAGCCTAATAAAAACACACAAATGCATTCAAACTGATCTATGAGTTTTTTAAAAACTGTGGTAAAAAAACTGATGTGTGTAAGAACATTATATATATTCGCGTACTAAAGTACATTGTGTTTCAATTCACTTCAAAAAGAAAATTTTGAAACAATGAATTTTGAACCCCAAGTGGATTTGTATTAGTATCACTGCAAACTCACTATACTTATTGGAGTATTTGTCCCCATGGGGAATTTTATTGTTGGCCTTTTTTTAGGGGTTGACTATTCTAGGGGGAATTATTCAAGGGGTGGGCGGAGGGGTTGAAATTCTGTCAAAATTTGATCTACCGTATATCCTTGAATAATACACCAGGGGCGTTATTATTTCGTCAGAGGTTTTTTTTGGGGGGGGAAATATTCAAGGGGGGTATTATTCAAGGGGGGGGGGTATTTTTTCCTCAGAACTTCCAGGAAAACTTTCACTTTATTCATTGTTTGTATGCATTCCGTCAACACATCTAATGCAGAAAATGACCAGTTCAACAAGAACAAAAACAACGTATCCATCCTAAAATTCGTGTTCATCCGCGTCTGAATCATTCAAATACACATTGTCGTTTTACCCAGAGGGGGGACTTATTCAATAGGGGGGAGTTATTCAAGGGGAGGGCGTTATTTTTTCCTCACCTGGCCAACAGGGGGGGGGTGTTATTCAAAGGGGGGTATTATTCAAGGGGGGATCTTATTCAAGGATATACGGTATGTTTCTATCAATGCATTTCATGAAAAATGCTTTATTTAGAAAATCAGAAGCCATTTTTGTTTAAAGTGGACATAGACAAAATGAACACATGCCCATGAATGTTTATGTTGGTCTGCATCAGCCGGGAACTATTCACCGGGGCGGTCATTCCCTTCGGGACTTCCGTAGGCACCGGAACGATCCTCGCCGGCCGTCGCGTTCCTTTGGAGCGCAGTCGGAAAAAGATTTCTCCTTGTATCGTGGCTTCAGGCCCGCCTCGCAGAAGACGCCTTTGCAATTGTCTGAGAGTTGCACAGTTGTTAAAATGTACGTACATTTACTCGAAAAATACGCGTACGCGAGTACGCGGTAAATACATTTACATATACTTTTTCAAAAAATAATGTACTTACCGTATTACCTCGAATTAACCCCCCCTTGAATTAACCCCCCCTCGAGATACCCCCCTAAATTTCGGCTGAGGAAATAATAACCCCCCCCCCCCTCGAAATACCCCCCCCCCTAAAACTGAGTGTAACGTGAACGTACATGACAAATACCGCAGTTTGTGTTCTGTACAATGCAGAACACACGTTAAAACTGATGATTTAGTGACGTTAGGGAAGGGTTTTTGTGTACCTATATACAGTTAAAGATGCCTATAAACACACATACATCTATGTAATTGTTCGATTTTTCTACGTCTGCGTATGGGGAATTTTCGAAAATTTCTGGCGAAATAATAGACCCCCCCTCGAATAAACCCCCCCTCGAATTATCCCCCCCTCAAATTTTGCTGGCGAAATAATAAACCCCCTGGGGGTATTTCGAGGTAATACGGTACTTTAACGCGTACATTTTAAAAGTACACACGTACAGAGAAAATGTATTTTTTGTTGCTAAAATCACAATTTTCTGTTGCTAAAATAAGACAGTTTTGAAGAAATCGTATCATTTTTCTAAAAAATACTAAATACCGTATTACCTCTAATATAAGGTATACCTTATATTGTTTTCGTCAGATTTTTTGAGCCAAAAGTTATACATAATATTAGAGGGTACCTTCAATTTTTTTCGCCAGATTGTCGTCTGGTCAACAATTCAAAGTTTCTCTTCGAGTGAACGGTGTCGCCGTATTCTGACACATTTTTCAGCGGCGGAAATCGACGAAGAGTTATCGCAGTGCCCTTCGGCACCATTTTCATAATTTTCCGCCATGTTTAGCAACCGTTTGTATTATTTTGTGCATTTTGGCACACAGCCAGCTATGCCTTATTACAGGTATGCCTTATATTAGAGGGTACCTCATATTTATTTAATTGCGTTCAAAATGGCCAAAATTTATACCTTATATGAGAGAGTACCTTATATTAGAGGGATGCCTTATATTGGAGGTAATACCGTAATCACTGAAAAATGACATATATTGTGTCTTCAGTGTAAAACTCACTCTCACATGTAAAAATTAGTGTAAAAATACGTTTACCAGTTGGAAAAGTACTCGCTTTTACATTTTCCCGGGGAAAAAAGTATTTTACTCACATTTACGCATGAGTACAAGTAAAAAAGTATTTTACATTTTCTATACTTTGTGGTGAGTAAAAATAAAATACTTACCGTATTACCTCGAAATACCCCCAGGGGGTTTATTATTTCGCCAGCATAATTTGAGGGGGGGGATAATTCGAGGGGGGGTTTATTCGAGGGGGGTCTATTATTTCGCCAGAAATTTTCGGAAATTCCACATACGCAGACATAGAAAAATCGTACAATCACATAGATTTATATGTGTTTATAGGCATATATTACTGTATATAAACAAAAACCCTTCCCTAACGTCACTTAATCATCAGTTTTAACGTGTGTTCTGCATAGTACAGATCACAAACTGCAGTATTTGTCGTGTACGTTCACGTTACACTCAATTTTAGGGGGGGGGGTATTTCTAGGGGGGGGGTATTTCTAGGGGGGGGGTATTCTAGGGGGGGGGGGGGGTATTTCTAGGGGGGGGGGTTTATTATTTCCTCAGCCGAAATTTAGGGGATGGGGGGTATTTCGAGAGGGGGGGGGGTTAATTTAAGGGGGAGGATAATTCGAGGTAATACGGTACATTTACATATACTTTTGAAAAAAGTTCAGTAATTCTAACAACTCTGGAGAGTTGTATGCGTCCAGAGTTGGTGTCCGAGGCCACTTCCGCC
>OZ038453.1:24118250-24359916 GCA_964036195.1 Sphaerolaimus hirsutus | reverse complement strand
TTACACAATTTGAAACCTTTAACCCTCCTCTATAAATCATTGTAAACCAGCAGTTCAAGTGTCTGATAAAAAAGTTGTAAAAAGTGATTTTTTTGTCACCCACTTGGGGGGAGGGGTTCATGTGGTGGGCAGTTTTAGGTCGGATAAGATATTTTTAGAGGATATTTCATGCTTATTTCACATTTTCAACCACATGAGTGTTAAAACAACACAAAAGTGTCCATTTTTTGAAATTCAATTGGATGCTGTACTTGTGTGGGACAGTAACATTTTAATAAATTTTAAACTTTGCACCCCACACTGTGGTGAGTTGCCAAAGTCCGCCTGGCCAGTGTATAGTAGGGGAGGATTGTTGGCGACACATCCCCAAAATTTCAGATTTATACCCCTCCCACAGGTGGAGGTACGGCACCCGCAGTGAAAGAAATCAGTGGGGGCCGGACTTGTGTGGGACACTAAAAAAGCTGCAAATTTTTTTTCCACTCGGCGACCGACCCTGTAGGGGGTCGCCGCGACCCCTTCAATTCATGCGAAGACGAGGGGGGTTGCGCCAATATCTACCCCAAGTTTCAGCTTCTGGCGCGTCCTAGAACAGGAGATAGGACATCAGAAGTAAAATAAAAAATGGGGGGCCGGACTTGATCGGGAAGGTGTTTACTATTAGTCTACAGGAGTCTATACATGTCAGTTTTTGATGCATTTTTTTACCCCAGTGTACATCACAAACGACGATTTTGTACTAGGATTTGAAAAAATTTCTAGCGAAATAATACCCCCCCCTCGAAATACTCTCCCCCCCTCGTTTAACCCCCCCCCCTCTCGGGATCACTATGAAACAATCACCCCCGGGGGGTATTTCGAGGAAATACGGTATTGCGATATGAAACCGCACTTTCAACACAACAAATTGGGTACATTTATCTACCGCCATACCAAATTTGAGCAGTTTTCATCAAAAATTGACATGTTGGGAGCAGATTGAAACCGTGCGCCTGACGTGCGCCACCCTGTACGTATAACCCTGACCTAACGTGACTCAGTCATTGGTTTCAACGTGTGTTCTGCAATCTGCATCATACCTATCACAAACTGCGGTATTTGTCGTGTACATTCTCTTTACACTCAACTTTGGTGGGGGTATTTCGAGGGTTTTTTAATGTTCTCAGCGAAATTTTAGGGAGTATTTCGAGGGGGGGGGGGGGGGTAATTCAATGGGGGAGGGTTCAATTCAAGGCCCTACGGTAAATGTTTTTGCTTGTTTTTCTGGTTCTGTGCTTTTATGATCCTTTGATGTCTAATCTGTTGCGGTACCGAACGTTTTGTAAAAAATGCCAGCTTTCATGAAGCCATTTTCAGCGATAGACACGCTATAGACAGGTTGTAAAGTGGCATCGATGCCCTTTTTTGACATCATATACCGTATTACCTCGAAATACCCCCAGGGGGTTTATTATTTTGCCAGCAAATTTTCAGGGGGGGTTAGTTCGAAGGGAGAGGGGGCTTATTCGAGGGGTTTCTATTATTTCACAAGAATTTTTTTTTGAAATTCCACGTACTCAGACATAGAAAAGTCAAACAATTAGGTACAGAGACGTATCCGTGTTTATATTTATGTAGACACATAACTGTATTTAATTTTATACCAGGTGGCGCACGTCAGGCGCACCGTTTCAATCTGCTCCCAACACGTCAATTTTTAATGAAAAGTGCTCATATTCGGTATGGCAGTAGATAAATGTGCCCCATTTAGTATGTTAAACACTCGCAATCATATCATTAAATTTGCACATCATATGCAAAAAATGTAACCCCACACCACCATTAGCGCAATACAACAACAGACAAATGGGTAAGCACTTCACTTCATGCTAGGGAACATTTCAGTGAACTGTTGGACAATCATATGGTTCAACTGTTCAATGTCCATCATTTTGGGCCACTTTGGAGCGTTGACCCTCTCCTTCAAATAGCCCCAAAGGAAGAAGCCGATTCACTGTACTCCCTTTTTGTCATTGACCATTCCTACATAAACATATTGCGATATGAAACCGCACTTTCAACACAACAAATGCCTGGCATTTATCTACTGCCATACCAAATTTGAGCAGTTTTCATCAAAAATTGACATGTTGGGAGCAGATTGAAACCGTGCGCCACCCTGTACGTATAACCCTGACCTAACGTGACTCGGTCATTGGTTTCAACGTGTGTTCTGCTATCTGCATCATACCTATCACAAACTGCGGTATTTGTTGTGTACATACATTCTCTTTACACTCAACTTTGGTGGGGTTATTTCGAGGGTTTTTTTTATGTTCTCAACGAAATTTTAGGGGGTATTTCGAGGGGGGTAATTCAATGGGGGGGGTTTAATTCAAGGTCCTACGGTAAATGTTTTGCTTGTTTTGCTGGTTCTGTGCTTTTATGATCCTTTGATGCCTAATCTGTTGCGGTACCGAACAGTTTGTAAAAAATGCAAGCTTTCAGACAGGCATGTATTTTAAGCAATAGACCAGATTTTTTACTTATCCCCTGAGTACAGAAAACGGTAAAGTTAAATTTTTCTACTTTTACTCATGAGTACGTACTTTTTCCCCAGAAAACGTAAACGTAAAATGCTCAAAGTTTGCTCAAAATCACTCATTTTTATAACTTTTTGCCTACCGTATTTCCTCGAAATACCCCCAGGGGGTTTATTTTTTCAGAGTGAGAATTTTGAGGGGGTATTTCGAGGGGGGTAATTCGAGGGGGGGGGTAATTATTTCGCCAGAAATTTTTTGAAATCCCAGTACTGACTCATTGTTTGTAAGGTACGCAGACGTAGAAAAATGCAACGATAATCGACAAGAATAAGTGTTTCTATACTTATATAGGTATGTAGATGGTATTTATAAACACTGTTCTAACGTCACACAGTCATTGTTTTAACGTGTGTTCTGCATTGCCTGAATAACAAACGGCAGCTTTTTTATGTACGTTCTGTTTACACTCAATTAGGGGGGGGGGGTATTTCGTGGGGGGAGTCTTTTAATTCATAGTGCCCATTTGAGGGGGGTATTTCGAGGGGGCCAGGCCTCCTACGCACAAACGCCCGGCGCGCACAAACGCCCGGCACGCACAAATTGAGCCCGCCACGCACAAATGCCCGGCACAAATCTGATGCTCTGTGCATACCGGGCATTTGTGCGTACCGGTAGGGTTGGGACGATATATCGTATCAAATATCGAATATCGGATATCGACCATTTTTTCATATCGAATATCGATATCGATAATTTTTAAAAAATATCGAATATCGACCATTTTTTCGATATTCTGACAGTCATTTTGACATATTTGTGATCCCCCAAAAATGGCTGAAGCCAACAAAAATTGGACGCTGCAGCAACACATGTGTATGCTTTTGAATGCACAAAGTAATATATCATATAAATACCATACCATTTTCACATTGAGCTATCAAAAGTAGGATATCATTTCACTGGTAATGTATACACATTGTAACAAAATGTAGGCTACTAACACAGCAAACTGCAGCATGAGGAAGCAATTTCATCAAACCTTTGCATGGCAGCGTGGAAATTATTATTAATGACAACCTTCTAAACCTATATATTTTCGAGAGAACTGCGTGCAAAGGATGCCTAATGCAAAAGATAGGGGCACAATCACAGCCTCATTTTTTGCCCGATTCATGTGTGTTTTTGCACACAATGCAGTCACTATTTATTAGTACAAAATGCCCTTTACAAACACGTTACAATCTTGACAAACAGGGTTAGTAGATGGCAAAGTTGCTTCCCAAGAATGCAATTGCACATGTAAAGGGGGTGAACTTGAGTTTTTAGGCCTGAGTTTTCAATTCAGGGTTGAGTTGATGGGTGTTTATAAATTAGGGTTGAGTTGACAGAAGTTTAAAAATAAGGGGCTGTTGACACAGGTTTACAAATTAGAGGCTGAGTTTATGGGTGTTTGCCAAATTAGGGGCTGAGTTTGTGGGAGTTGACAATAACATTACCATAATCCTTCAGTGAGGCCCCCAGGGCTAAAAAATATAAATTGTGATATGATGCATTTGTGGGTTACTGATTACAATGATTTGAAATATGCACTCCATTCTGACAGTACATTACCATAACCCTGAAATTGAATCCCTGGGGCCAACTTTCAAATTGTGAAATGATGCATTGTGGGTTTCTAATTGCACTGATTTGATATATAATGCACTCCATTTTGACACTACATAACCCTGAAAACTACATGACCATAACCCTGAAAATGAACCTCTGGAACCAAAAACTTTCAATTTGTGAAATCATTCATTCTTGGGTTTCTGATTGCACTAATTTAAAATATGCACTCCATTTTGACACTACATTACCATAACCCTAAAAATGAACCCATGGGGCCAAATACTTTCAATTTGAGAAATAATTCATTTTCGGGTTTCTGATAGCACTAATTTAAAATATGCACTTCATTTTGACACTACATTACCATAACCCTAAAAATGAACCCTTTGGGCCAAAAACTTTCAAATCATAAAATGATGGATTTGTGGGTTTCTGAGTGTAACAATTTCAAATATGCCCAGGGCTTCAAAAATTAGAAATTGTGAAATGATTCAATGTGGGTTTCTGATTACACTGATTTGAAATATGCACTCCATTTTGACACTACATAACCCTGAAAACTACATGACCATAACCCTGAAAATGAACCTCTGGAACCAAAAACTTTCAATTTGTGAAATCATTCATTCTTGGGTTTCTGATTGCACTGATTTGATATATGCACTCCATTTTGACACTACATTACCATAACCCTAAAAATGAACCCATGGGGCCAAATACTTTCAATTTGAGAAATAATTCATTTTCGGGTTTCTGATAGCACTAATTTAAAATATGCACTTCATTTTGACACTACATTACCATAACCCTAAAAATGAACCCCCTGGGCCAAAAACTTTCAAATCATAAAATGATGGATTTGTGGGTTTCTGAGTGTAACAATTTCAAATATGCCCAGGGCTTCAAAAATTAGAAATTGTGAAATGATTCAATGTGGGTTTCTGATTACACTGATTTGAAATATGCACTCCATTTTGACACTACATAACCCTGAAAACTACATAACCATAACCCTGAAAATGAACCTCTGGAGCCAAAAACTTTCAATTTGTGAAATCATTCATTTTTGGGTTTCTGATTGCACTCATTTGAAATATGCATTTCATTTTGACACTACATTACCATAACCCTAAAAATGAACCCCCTGGGCTGAAAACTTTCAAATCATAAAATGATGCATTTGTGGGTTTCTGATTGTAGCAATTTCAAATATGCACTCCATTTTGACACTAAATTACTAAAACCCTGAAATTGAACCCCTAGACCCAAAAATTTCAAATTGTGAAATGATGCATTTTGCAGGTTTCTAATTGCACTGATTCGAAATGACTCAATTTCAACTCTACATTACTGTAAGCCTTAAATTGAAAATTGAAAATAAATTAGAAATTGTGAAATGATGCATTTCTGGCTTTTTGATTGCCTTGATTTGAAATATGCAGATCATTTTGACACTACATTACCATAACCCTGAAAATGAACCCCCAGGGCAAAAAATTTTCAAATCATAAAATGATGTGTTTGTGGGTTTCTGTTTGTAGCAATTTCAAATATACACTCAATTTTTACACCACATTACTAAAACCCTGATAATGAACCCCTGGGCCCAAAAACTTTCAATTTGTGAAATGATGCATTTGTGGGTTTTTTATTGCAGTGATTTGAGATGTGCACTCCATTTCTACTCTACATAATTATAACCTTTAAGTCTAACCCCTGGGGCTAAAAAATTTAAGATTGTGAATTGATGCATTTGTGGATTGATGCTAGCGATTATTTCAAATATTCATTCTATTTTGACACTACATTACCATAAACCTGAAAATGAGTTTACAGGAGTTTCCAAATTAGGGACTGAGTTTATGGGAGTTTCCAAATTAGGGGCTGAGTCTATGGGAGTTTCCAAATTAGGGGCTGAGTTTACAGGAGTTTCCAAACTAGGGGCTGTGTTTACAGGATTTAGAGGGGGTCCCCATAGGGTGCCATTTTTGGGGGGTCTCCAGGGGGTGCCATTTTTTGGAGGCACATATGGGGGTGCCATTTCAAGGGGGTCCCCATGGGATGCAATTTTTTGGGTGGTCCCCAGTGGTGCCGTTTTTTGTTGGTCCTTAGGGGGGTGCTATATTTTTTTGTGGGGGGGGGTCCATAGGGGGTGCCATTTTGGGGGGGGGTCCCCAGGGGGTGCCATTTTTGGAGAGTCCCCAGGGGGAGCCAACTTTGGGTGGGTCCCCAGGGGGTGCCATTTTTGTGGCGGTTCCTAGGGGGTGCCATGTTTGAGGGGTCCCCAGGGGGTGCCATTTTTGGGGGGTCCCTAGGGGGTGCTATTTTTGGGGGGTCCCTAAGGGGTGCCATTTTTTGGTGGTCCTCAGGGGGTGCCATATTTGTGGGGCCCTAGGGGGTCCCATTTTTGGTCAGTTCCCAGGGGGTGCCACTTTTGGGGGGTTCCCTGGGTGATGCCATTTGGAGGGGGGTCCCCACTGGGGTGTCAGTTTTTGCAAGCCTCTGAGTAGTGGGTACCTATAGCAGGATTCTCTCCAACCTTCAGTTGGGTTTTGTGGTTCTCTGCAATTAATACCACAAGGATTTACAAACACAAAAAGAACAGCAAAGCACAAATGTAACCAATTTAAAATAACAACAAGGTTTGACACCTTGCAAAAACCACACTATCATATCACAAAACCTATACCACACAAAATGCACACTGCCCAACCATTTTACAGAAGTTTACAAAAAATCCATTCCAAAACATTGCATCTTTGGTATTGGTCTTGTTATTGTTGGTACATTACATACCACATTTCAAAACACATGCCTAGCATGTGGGCAAACTTAACTAAACTATCATATTTCCTCCAATGGTATTAATTGTAGAGAACCACAAAACCCGACCAAAGGTCGGAGAGAATCCTGCTAGTTCAAAAATATAAGCCAGCTACCCTTAGGTGGAAAATTATTCAGCAGACACTTAAATACAGTTCATCTTTTTAACTGATATAATTTGATTGGTAATGTTTTTATTTCATTCTCTCATTTTGATTGTTGTGAGCCTCATTTAAAAAGATGATATGACATATATGCACATATATGACCGGCGCGCACAAACGACTGGCACGCACATTGTGCGCGGCACGCACACAGCTACAGTTTTGTGCATACCGGGCGTTTGTGCGTACCGGACTTTCATTTTGTGCGTGCCAGGCATTTGTGCGCGCTGGGCGTTTGTGCGTACAGGTGCGGAGCCTTTCGAGGAGGGGGGATACTTTAAGGAAATACGGTATTTTAAGCAATTTTTGGCTATACCAATATTTGCTCATATTTATACTCATTTTCGACTAGTTTCCCCTGTTTTTAGCATATTCTCCCTCTTTCCCTTCTATGTCTCTTAAAAACCTATAAAAAACGTTTTCTGTATTCGTGTACTTTCAAAAAGTATACATTAACAGTACCGTATAGTAGCGAGTACAGTAACTATTTTTCAGAGGAAATGTAAACGTATTTACTGTGTACTCAAGTATATGTATTGATATAGTAAAAGTAAGTACATTTGAACAACTATGCAATAGACACGCTATAGACAGGTTGTAAAGTGCCATTGATACTTTTTTTCATGACATCATAAATGTTTTGACTTGTTTTGATGGTACCGCTGTTTAACGATTCTTCTTTGTTGTCTGATCCGTTCGGCATAATTTTTACTTTTTATAACATGCGAGATTTTTTAGACAAGGGCATTAATGCATGGATGCAGTTTCCAATTTTTGTTTTTGTAGCATATGATGTGCATGACATTTGATCATTTTAACAGTCCTGTGCAGAGTCGAAATTACTGTTGGAGTGGCGCCACAGTGCTGGCGCCATTTGAGGGTCCAAAGGGCACCACGCCATGGCACCACTGGTGCTCAGCACACTTTTGGGTGGCGCCTTTTGTACCCAACCCAGCTCACTTTTCTGTGGTGCCCTTTGTGCCCAGCACACTTTTCGCTGGCACCCTTTGTACCCAGCACACTTTTCGGTGGCACCCTTTGTGCCCAGCACACTTTTCGGCGGCACCCCTTGTGCCCAGCACACTTTTCAGCGGCGCCCTTTGTGCCCGGCACACTTTTCGGTGGCGCCCTTTGTGCCCAGCACACTTTTCGGCGGCACCCTTTGTGCCCAGCACACTTTTCGGTGGCACCCTATGTGCCCAGCACACTTTTCGGTGGCGCCCTTTGTACCCAACCCAGCTCACTTTTCAGCATGACATTTGATCATTTTAACAGTCCTGTGCAGAGTTGAAATTACTGTTGGAGTGGCGCCACAGTGCTGGCGCCATTTGAGGGTCCAAAGGGCACCACGCCATGGCACCACTGGTGCTCAGCACACTTTTTGGTGGCGCCCTTTGTACCCAACCCAGCTCACTTTTCAGTGGTGCCATTTGTGCCCAGCACACTTTTCGCTGGCACCCTTTGTACCCAGCACACTTTTCGGTGGCGCCCTTTGTGCCCAGCACACTTTTCGGCGGCACCCTTTGTGCCCAGCACACTTTTCGGCGGCGCCCTCTGTGCCCGGCACACTTTTCGGTGGCACCCTTTGTGCCCAGCACACTTTTCAGCGGCACCCTTTGTGCCCAGCACACTTTTCGGTGGCACCCTATGTGCCCAGCACACTTTTCCGCGGCACCCTTTGTGCCCAGCACACTTTTCGGCGGCGCCCTCTGTGCCCGGCACACTTTTCGGTGGCGCCCTTTGTGCCCAGCACACTTTTCAGCGGCACCCTTTGTGCCCAGCACACTTTTCGGTGGCACCCTATGTGCCCAGCACACTTTTCGGCGGTGCCCTTTGTGCCCGGCACACTTTTCGGTGGCGCCCTTTGTGCCCAGCACACTTTTCGGTGGCTCCCTTTGTGCCCAGCACACCCTTTGTACCCAGCACACTTTTCGGTGGTGCCCTTTGTACCCAACCCAGCTCACTTTTCAGTGGTGCCCTTTGTGCCCAGCACACTTTTCGCTGGCACCCTTTGTACCCAGCACACTTTTCGGTGGCGCCCTTTGTGCCCAGCACACTTTTCGGCAGCACCCTTTGTGCCCAGCACACTTTTTGGTGGCGCCCTTTGTGCCCGGCACACTTTTCGGTGGCACCCTTTGTGCCCAGCACACTTTTCGGCGGCACCCTTTGTGCCCAGCACACTTTTCGGTGGCACCCTATGTGCCCAGCACACTTTTCGGCAGCGCCCTTTGTGCCCAGCACACTTTTTGGCAGCACCCTTTGTACCCAGCACACTTTTCGGTGGCACCCTTTGTACCCAGCACACTTTTTAGCGGCACCCTTTGTCTGTTTTAAAGAAACCCAGTGCTTATACAATATGTATAATTTGACCCTTCCTGTTGTACAGGCTGTGGCAATTTAGACCAACGCTTTAGATTTTGAATAACTTGACACTGGGTGGTCGGATGAAACTCAAATATTAGGTAAACATTAGCAACTAAATATGAAAGGTTTCCACAAAATATGGCTGCGATGGTTTTACTGGTTCAAGAGTTCTTCAAGCAAACACCAATAATGGTCGCTTTACGACCACCTTGCTTTACAACCAATTACGCAAGCGTCTGCCGATTTCCTTGTCGGCAAGGTGGAATAGTGGCGCGCGTGCACACATTTAGGCATGCAGTTGCGAAAAGAAAACGAGAAAATACGGAAACAAAACAATCCAAATCCAGATGCCGTCACCTAATGTCGATCCCGTTTGAAACCTATCACGAGGTGGTGCCACAAAATTCATCCAGTGGGAAATAACTGTTGAGCTACAAACAGGATTCTGCAATTTGACATGCATATTCGCCTAGGTAGAATGTATAGTTGATCCCTTTTTCTCATGAATATGGGATATTTTTACTCAGCTTTTTCAACTTTCTTGAGTTGTTGAGTCGTTACAAAAAAAGCTGTAAACACGGGCTTAATTATGTGATTTCAACTTTCTTATGTGATACATAATTTTTTATTGTCTTCTCTAAAATGTGGTACACTCCAGTCCCCGGTGGCAATAGAAAAGCGCATGACTGGGGCCAAACGTCCCCAGTGAGAAATTTTTTGTCCCCTGTCAGGGATGAACATCCCCGATCGGGGACCAAAATTCTTTGTTTACTGAAAAACATTTTTTCTCACCGGGGATGTCTGTATTGTGTGTTGTACAGTTAAAGAAAGCTGATCAATGTGCCCACACTGACATCTAGTGTATGAAACATCATTCCCAATGTATTCACCTTGCCTTCTCAACTATTCTTCACACCATTTCTCAGCTAATTTCAGTTGTAGGTAACAAACTTTCATTTGAATTTGACATAAATCAAAAGTAGCAACTCAACACAACATTTTTTTTGTAAAAACGACCAGTTCAATGCTATCTCACATCTAGTCATGTAAAAGCGCCATGGCGCTGGCGCCAAAGCAAAAAGCGCCATGGCGCTTTTGGCGCTTGGCGCCTTTTTCCTGTGGCGCCATTGGCGCTTGGCGCTGTGCTATGGAAGCTTTTGGCGCTTGGTGCTATGATGCCGTGGCGCCATTGGCGCTTGGCGCTAGCGTTTTAAAAAGCGCCAAAAAAGCGCCAAGCAGTTCAACAAATATTTCATTATTTTCTACAAAAAGAGCTTGTGTGTAAAATTTAAATATGTAAACGTGCTACTGTAAGTGTATTCCAGGAAAAAATCCCTCTTCTTGCTTATTTTGTCAAACATGTCAATGGAATTCCAAGGATATTCAACATTTGCCCCATATAACGGCCCTCCACACACTAGTTTTCAATGACACCCAATGGCAAATAGTTCCCAACCTACTTCAAAGCTTGCTGACGAGCCGACGAACAACGTTCAAATGCAAAGTGTTACATTATGTTGCAATTGAAGTTGAAGTGTTGAAAACAATATACCTAGTTGTATTATATGTGCAATGCACGGCTGGTATCAAGCATGTTTACAACAATGGTTAGTGTTACTCATGAGCAAGCTTTGAATTATTGGTTTACATTTGATAGGAACTATTGGTTTACATTGAGTGTCATTATCCCTGGTGTGTGTACACAGCGACCCACAGAACACTGACAGTTCACTGACAGCTCGCTGACAACCACTTGTTTACGGTTGTCAGCAAGCTGTCAGCGTTTGGCAGCGAGCTGCAGCTATTTCTAAAAGCAGCAGGTTCGCTGTCAGCGAACTGTCAGCTTACTGACTGTATTTTTTCACCACATACATCTTCTTTATTCACAGCAAAAAATAGGTGTGTGATGCGTCGTGAAGCTTCTTGAAGTGCCTTCACGGTTCGCTTCCCAACGCTTCACGACGCTGGTCCGCGCTTCCCGACGCTTCACAAAAATAGTTGTGAAGACACTTCACATAGCAAAAATGCTTCATGAAACTGCACAATGTTGGTGAAGGGTCTTCACTTCTGACGTCCCACTGTGATGTGTCTTCACAATGTCATAGCTGTAGTGAAGGCACTTCACATGAAAAACGTGTGGTAATTTTAGAATTAATAGGCTGATTGACTTCAGAACTTTATTATGAGGATGCGACAAATTGAGCGAAAAACTCCATTCAAACAAGAAAGCTCGCACCAAATGAAAGTGAACGTATTTGTGCAAAATTTTTGTCAGTAAAGCATCCTAAAATACTTGTTGTGATAGCCGTTGTTGAGTTTTTGTTTCAATAAACATCCTTGGCATTTGAATAATTTTTTTGCAGTAAAATACAATTGGAAGTGTCTTCACTGTGATTATTGTATGTGAAGTGCCTTCAAAAATCTCTTTTTTTCTGAAGTGGCTTCACCAAGTATCACAACGCTTCCACTGGAACTCGGCATCGGTTTGATGCGTGTGGAAGCGTCAGCGTCGGGAAGTGCGCTTCACGACATTACAAGCTTCGTGAAGCTAGGTGAAGTGAGTGGAAGACACTTCACCGAAAACTTCATGAAGTGTGTGGAAGTGAGTGGAAGCGCCTTCACAGAGCGCGCTTCCACACACTTCACGAACTTATTTTTTGCTGTGATTCGTGTCTGCATACACAAGCATCACACTAATCTGGCAAGTAATAACATGTCTAGGGTTTGACAACAGTATGTTTTGGCAAGTAAAATGGAGTATTTTACATGTAAAACGTGAGCTTGACATCAGTTTGGGATGAAAAATGGAACACACTCGGAAAGTACCCACCACTGACCACTAACGATGGCAAAAAAAGATTCGAAAATTCGAAAACATTTTCGAATTTTAGATTTTTTTCATTATTTCACCCCTGGAAAAAACACTTAAAAATCGATTTATTTTTAAAAAAATTCAAAAATTCAAAAATTCAAAAATTCGAAAATAGTTTTCAAATTTTTCAGGGAATTCAAGGTGACAAAACGCAGTTTTAAGTTCAGAGTGCTAAATAAAGTGACAATTGCTATGTGGTGGGTCTGGAAATGTCTCATGAAATGAAATACCAAACAATGAGAACCACGGCCCTCTACTTCCGCGGATACAGACTCCGGTCCATCAAAGAAATCTCTTGCGGGTCTTCCGAGGGGCAGTCACAAGACGTTTTTGGAAGGCATTCAGCCCCAGCGAAAATGGTGAAAACTGATCCACATAAGTGTTTCTACCATTTGTCATGTTAAAGTTAAGTGAAATTAAGGTTAAAAGGGGCTCCAAACATAAAGACAATCCAAATACTGTGTTTTAAGCTTCAAATTCAATATTTTTCTAAAAAAATTCGAAAATTCCCAAAAAAGATTTGAAAATTTGAAAATTCGAAAATTAAATTCGAAATTCGAAAATTAATTTCGGAAAAAATTCGAAAATTCGAAAAAACACTTAAAAATTTAAATACTTTTTTCTGGAAGGTTTGCCATCGTTACTGACCACACAGTCACAACAAGATCAAGACATCAACTACTATTGAACTATTGAACCCTTGCACACTAGTTTACCATTATGACATGTCCATCATTTTGCTAAACTGTTTCACAAAACAATATGAAACACTGTACAACTCTGTTCAGTGTTTCACACTGTTTTGTCAAAACAGTTTACCAAAATGGTTGACATGTCATAATAGTAAACTAGTGGGCGGGGGTTCAATAGTTCAATAGTAGCGGTAGTAGAGCATCGTACTTGCAATAGATCGGGTTGCTTGATGCATTCCCAAATGGATGTGTTGTTGTCTGCTACAAATGCCATTTCAACGTTTTTGATGTTTTTTTTCCATTACTTTACGCTTATTCAGAGTCAGACACACCAAATATCAATTGCCAATTGGTTTATGACCTTTAACGTTTTGTGGCCTTGAATTCCCTGAAACATTATTTTTGAATTTTCAAATGAAAAAAAATCTATTTTGAGTGTTTTTTTCAGGGGTGAAATCAAATTCAAAAATTCCAAAAAAATTCAATTTTTTTTTAATTTTCGAATCTTTTTTACCATCGTTAGTGGCCACAGCCACCATTTTGACCATTTTATACTTCAAATGTTGGGCAGAAGAAAGCACTTTGTGGCCTTAATTTCCCTAAAAAAAATCGATGTCTTTCTGAATTTTTTTGAAAAAATCGATTTTTACGTGTTTTTAAGTGTGATCAAAAATTCAAAAAGTCTGAAAAATTTGAAAATTCAAAAACGTTTTCGAATTTGCGAATTTTTTTTGCCATCGTTACCAACAATATCCTCCAAAACGGTATGTATGTGAACTTGGCACACGTCCAAGTTACCTTCCGTTTCGGAACAACAAATTTGGACGGTGCAGAGTTTCTGCTCGCGTTACCTGATAATGACCACATAATGCAATAAAGTCAAGACATGTGTCAACTAGTGTGCGGGCCGCCATTAGTGAACATTTGCGGTTGCTTAATTGAATTCCATGGCCATTATCGGTGACCCGAACAGAAATCCTCAGTCTTTCAAACACATTGGTATGAAACGCAAGGTAACTTGGACGTGTGCCAAGTTCATGTACGTGCACTCGTACAAAAATCCCGTAGACCATTGACTTCTAATAAGTCTGTTGAGTTTTATTTAAGTGTATGTTTGTTCCATTGCTGACAGGTCACTCTGCTGGCACACCTAAATCTCTCCCTGCTGGTTTTTAATCAACCATTTCAAAGGTTTTTGTGCATATTCCATTGTTGGCAAAAATCGACGTTAGTGCATTAGTGAGTTCATAGTGGGCATGATGAAATGGTCATTCATCCACGAATCAGTGTCAAATTGCCTGATTCATATTTGAGTCAAGTTCTATTGAGTTACGGATAGACCAGGGGCCAGTCCCAAACCCTGTAAAGTGTCAAGTAAAGTAAAGTGTCAAATGTCATGTAAAATGTCAAAATGAACAAAAATAAAGATTTCATTACTGAACTTTGCATGACAATTGACACTTTACTTTACTTTGGTCTTGACATTGGGCACTTTGCTTGGCATTTTACATGACATGTGACACTTTACTTCACACTTTACAGGGTCTGGGATTGGCACCAGATCTATTCCATGTAGTGTGTCAAGTAAATTGTAATTATGAACTATTATTAGCATTTTTCGTGGCTTTCTTAGGTTTTCTTTTTTCTCAAGTTGCTGATATCACGCAGATGTTGTAAATTTATTCAATCGTAACATATTTCACATTGGATGAATATTAGCCCCACGCACACTAGTTTTCTCGAATAAAATACATACTATTGATGGCAACTATTGGTATGTTTTGAAAGTTCTTTACGTTTCAGGTTTGTCTCGCATTGGATCATCTAATGATATAAGCTGGAATTTATTCAAACACACAATTTTACCACGAAATTGATTACATCTAATTAGATCCAGTACTAATCCATCTCTTAATCGTGTCCAGAACTGAACATGCACCGATCCACCGTTTTTGGACACTCCGATTTTTCGATGAAATTTCAATGTAAAATCAGTTGGAAACATGAAGTTGGGAAACATGTATTTTTATCCATATTTATGTGATCAATTTCGCTATGAACTGTTATTCTCTAATTCTTCGTGGAGCTGTAATTCCACTTTATATAACCCAGCTGAAATTTCAGGACGATCCAAGGGGTAACAATCCTGAAACGGAAAGAACTTTCCCGACAGCCTAATAAAAACACACAAATGCATTCAAACTGATTTATGAGTTTTTTTTAAAACTGTGGTAAAAAACTGATGTGTGTAAGAACATTATATATTTGCGTACTAAAGTACATTGTGTTTTAATTCACTTCAAATAGAAAATTTTGAAACAATGAATTTTGAACCTCAAGTGGGTTTGCATTAGTATCACTGCAAATTCACTATACTTATTGGAGTATTTGTCCCCATGGGGAATTTTTTCGTTGGCCTTTTTTTAGGGGTTGACTATTCTATGGGAAATTATTCAAGGGGTGAGGGGAGGGGTTAAAATTCTGTCAAAATTTGATTTATGTTTCTATCAATGCATTTCATGAAATATGCTTTATTAAGAAAATCAGAAGCCATTTTTGTTAAAATTGGACATAGACAAAATGAACACATGCCCATGAATGTTTATGTTAGTCTGCATCAGCCGGAAACTATTCACCGGGGCGCTCATTCCCTTCGGAACTCATAGGCACCGGAACGATTTTTGCGGGCCGTCGCCGCGTCTCTTTGGAGCGCAGTCGGAAAAAAAGTTCTCCTTGAATTGTGGCTTCAGGCCCGCCTCGCAGTAGTAGCCTTTGCAATTGTCTGAGAGTTGCACAGTTGTTAAAATGTACGTACATTTACTCGAAAAATACGCGTACGCGAGTACGCAGTAAATACATTTACATACACTTTTTCAAAAAGTAATGTACTTACTTTAACGCGTACATTTTAAAAGTACACGCGTACAGAGAAAATGTTTTTTTTGTTGCTAAAATCACAATTTTCTGTTGCTAAAATAAGATAGTTTTGAAGAAATCGTATCATTTTTCTAAAAAATACTAAATACCTATTCACTAAAAAATGACATATATTGTGTCTTTCAGTGTAAAACTCACTCTCACATGTAAAAGTTTGTGTAAAAATACGTTTTCCAGTTGAAAAAGTACTCGCTTTTACATTTTCCCGGGGAAAGAAGTATTTTACTCACATTTACGCACGAGTACGAGTAAAAAAAGTATTTTACATTTTCTATACTTTGTGGTGTATAAAAATAAAATACTTACATTGACATATACATTTGAAAAAAGTTCAGTAATTCTAACAATTCTGGAGAGTTGTATGCGTCCAGAGTTGGTGTCCGAGGCCACTTCCGCCAGAGTTGTTAAAAGTACCTAACTTTTCCAAAGTATACATGAATGTAAAGTATTTATTTTTTACTCACCCACTGAGTACAGAAAATGTAATGCAAATTTTTTTACTTTTACTCATAAGTTAATGTGAGAAAACGTACTTCTCCCCCTGAAAACGTAATAGTAAGTATTTTTGATTATTTCGCCCAAGTTTTGCTCAAAATCATTTACTTTCATAATTTTTCGCCATTTTCGGCAATTTTTGGCTCATATGTGCTGATATACACGTTTTTTAGCTACTTTTCTCGATTTTAAGCCTATCTGCTTCCTTTTCCCCCTTCTATGCCTTTAAAAAGATTTAAAAAATTGTCGGTGACATTTTGTTAGTCGTGTCAACTTCTACTCCTCGTTGTGCTGTCCCAGTTTACCTGCAGTGCAGCCCTTTTCATCTTGTCCGTCCTTACAGTCCTCCCATCCATCACAAACTTTTCTGGATGTAATGCATGTAAGCGGTTTTTCGCCAGGATGCTTTTTAAGCCATCTAGCACTATGCTCTCTACGCCGGTCAATGCATTGGTAGAGGCATTCTCTACCGGTCCTCCGGTCAGTGTCAGGGATTTCGCGCACTGCAACATTCGATAGAAGAGTTATTCATACGACAAATGAGGCGCCCCATTCCAAAAGTCCACAAGTCCGCAAGATGCCATTTTGAGTAAATCCCATTTTAACTTTGGTTTCCAATTCGAGATGACCTGTGCTGCGTATCCAATGGTGCTCGCTCATGGGCACCATAAAGTTCCAAATGTTGATAATAAAGTGTCAAATTTCCAGCCCCTGCTCTCAACATACCGGATTTCCTCGAAACACCCCCAGGGGGTTGGTGTTTTCAGAGTGAAAATTTTGAGGAGGTATTTCGATGCGGTCTTATTCGAGTTGGGTTCTTACTTTTTCCCCATAAATTTTCGAATTGGGTCATATTTAATATGGCTTTTACACACCCAAAGCTGGTAATAAACCTGATACAACAGGATATATTTACACACATCAACGTAGATGGCTACACAAACTATTGGCTATTGGAGGCTGCCGTCCTAATTTCACGATTTTCATTTGAGCATAGTATTTTAGTGAAACATGTGCGATGTTTTAATAATTATCAGAGCAGCCATCCAAGTGTGAAAACAACTCCTGAATCAAGTTCGGAACACCCTCGATGTTCTCGCCACAAATTTTTCACATATTTCTGTGTTTTGGCACTCTACAAACGTACTTTCTATCTGCCGTTCTACTGGATGTCCATTTTGAGGGGAGTATTTCGAGGGGGGGGGGGGTATTTCGAGGAAATACGGTACGTTTTGACTTACATGTGAAATGTGACTCAAAGTGAAACACGCCTGACTTACTTGCGACGATTGCGAGCGAGCCCGCCAGCAGCACAAGCACCAGCTGCATATTTCCAATCACTGAAATCTGGGGGCCTGTAAAATGCCCTGCAAAATGTCAAATGTCACGCAAAGTGTCAAACGCCATGTAAAATGCCCGGTAACATGGCAAACATACGTTTGCCATTTTACCGGGCATTTTACGAGACTTTTGCCACTTTGCGTGACAGTTGTCATTTTACAGGGCATTTTACAGGGTCTGGGGCTGGCACCTGGATGCTTTTCCAAAGGTTGTACAAATTCTGATGAATGATGCAAATTGACAGTTAGGGCCCAGTTTTATACCAGTGCTGTGGACGTGTTGTAAAGTGCCATCGAAGCTTTTTCTTGAAATCATGTTAATTTTTTGCTTGTTTTTCTGGTTCTGTTCTTTTATGATCCTTTGATGTCTAATCTGTTGCGGTACCGAACGTTTTGTAAAAAATGCCAGCTTTCATGAAGCCACGCATTTTCAGCGATAGACACGCTCTAGACAGGTTGTAAAGTGGCATCGATGCTCTTTTTTGACATCATATACCGTATTACCTCGAAATATCTTCAGGGGGGTTATTATTTTGCCAGCAAATTTTCAGGGGGGGGGGGTTAAGTTCGAGGGGGGAGGGGGCTTATTCGAGGGGGGTCTATTATTTCACCAGAAATTTTTTTGAAATTCCATGTACTAAGACATAGAAAAGTCAAACAATTAGGTACAGAGACGTATCCGTGTTTATATGTAGACACATAACTGTAATATTTATTTATATAGCTGGTGGCGCACGTCAGGCGCACGGTTTCAATCTGCTCCCAACACGTCAATTTGAAATGAAAAGTGCTCAAATTCGGTATGGCAGTAGATAAATGTGCCCCATTTAGTAACTTAAACACTCGCAATCATATCATTAAATTTGCACATCATATGCAAAAAATGTCACCCCACACCACCATCAGCGCAATACAACAACAGGCAAATGGGTAAGCACTTCACCGCCATACCAAATTTGAGCAGTTTTCATCAAAAATTGACATGTTGGGAGCAGATTGAAACCGTGCGCCTGACGTGCGCCACCCTGTACGTATAACCCTGACCTAACGTGACTCAGTCATTGGTTTCAACGTGTTTTCTGCAATCTGCATCACACCTATCCCGAACTGCGGTATTTGTTGTGTACATACATTCTCTTTACACTCAACTTTGGTGGGGGTATTTCGAGGGTTTTTTATGTTCTCAGCGAAATTTTAGGGGATATTCCGAGGGGGGGGGTAATTCAATGGGGGGGGTTTTATTCAAGGTCCTACGGTAAATGTTTTTGCTTGTTTTTCTGGTTCTGTGCTTTTATGATCCTTTGATGCCTAATCTGTTGCGGTACCGAACATTTTGTAAAAAATGCCAGCTTTCAGACAGGCATGTATTTTAAGCAATAGACCAGATTTTTGCTCATCCCCTGAGTACAGAAAAAGGTAAAGTTAAATTTTTCTACTTTTACTCATGAGTAGACATGAGTAAATGTACTTTTTCCCCAGAAAACGTAAACGTAAAATGCTCAATGTTTGCTCAAAATCACTCATTTTCATAACTTTTTGGCTACCGTATTTCCTCGAAATACCCCCACCCAGGGGGTTTATTTTTTCAGAGTGAGAATATTGAGGGGGGTATTTCGACGGGGTAATTCGAGGGGGGGGGGTTGATTATTTCGCTAGAAATTTTTTGAAATCCCAGTACTAATTCGTTGTTTGTAAGGTACGCAGACGTAGAAAAATGCAACGATAATCGACAAGAATAAGTGTTTCTATACGTATATAAGTATGTAGATTGTATTTATAAACACTGTTCTAACGTCACACAGTCATTGTTTTAACGTGTGTTCTGCATTGCCTGAATAACTAACGGCAGCTTTTTTGATGTACGTTCTGTTTACACTCAATTTTTTTTTTTGGGGGGGGGGTATTTCGTGCGGAGAGTCTATTAATTCATAGTGCCCATTTTGAGGGGTGTATTTCGAGGAGGGGGGGGGTAATTCGAGGAAATACGGTACTTTAAGCAATTTTTGGCTATACCAATATTTGCTTATATTTATACTCATTTTCGACTAGTTTCCCCTGTTTTTAGCATATTCTCCCTTTTTCCCTTCTATGTCTCTCAAAAACCTATAAAAATACGTTTTCTGTATTCGTGTACTTTCAAATACGTTTTCTGTATTCGTGTACTTATGTGGAACTATTCCATAATGAAACCAATGTATAACGACAAAAAAAAATGGGCGCTGGGCGTTTGTGCGTACAGGTGCGGAGCCTTTCGAGGAGGGGGGGATACTTTAAGGAAATACGGTATTTTAAGCAATTTTTGGCTATACCAAAACGGCAGAAATCGCATCTTAGCGAATCAAATTCCACAACAAAACTACCGTAAACGCCTGAATTTAATTGTTGATATGATAAGCATTGTTATGAGCCTCAAAACAGTAAATTTTACTGACTGGACTCATGCTTTGCACAGAATTCTACCATACATTGATGAATATAGTTATAAGGCAATTTCTATGTGGAACTATTCCATAATGAAACCAATGTATTACGACAAAAAAAAATGGACGCTGGGCGTTTGTGCGTACAGGTGCGGAGCCTTTCGAGGAGGGGGGGATACTTTAAGGAAATACGGTATTTTAAGCAATTTTTGGCTATACCAATATTTGCTCATATTTATACTCATTTTCGACTAGTTTCCCCTGTTTTTAGCATATTCTCCCTTTTTCCCTTCTATGTCTCTCAAAAACCTATAAAAATACGTTTTCTGTATTCGTGTACTTTCAAAAAGTATACATTAACAGTACAGTATAGAAGCGAGTACAGTAACTATTTTTCAGAGGAAATGTAAACGTATTTACCGTGTACTCAAGTATATGTATTGATAGAGTAAAAGTACCGTATTACCTCAAAATACCCCCAGGGGGTTTATTATTTCGCCAGCAAAATTTGAGGGGGGGATAATTCGAGGGGGGGTCTATTTTTTCGCCAGAAATTATCGGAAATTCCCCATACGCAGACGTAGAAAAATAGAACAATCACATAGATTTGTGTGTGTTTATAGGCATATATTACTGTATATACACAAAAACCCTTCCCTAACGTCACTTAATCATCAGTTTTAACGTGTGTTCTGCATTGTACATATCACAAATTAACTGCGGTATTTGTCATGTATGTTCACGTTACACTCAATTTTAGGGGGGGGGGTATTTCGAGGGGGGGTTTATTATTTCCTCAGCCGAAATTTATGGGGGGTATTTCGAGGGGGGGGGTAATTCAAGGGGGGGGGGGATAATTCGAGGTAATACGGTAAGTACATTTGAACAACTATGCAATAGACACGCTATAGACAGGTTGTAAAGTGCCATTGATACTTTTTTTTGTGACATCATAAATGTTTTGGCTTGTTTTGATGGTACCGCTGTTTAACGATGCTTCTTTGTTGTCTGATCCGTTCAGCTTATTTCTTACTTTTTATAACATGTGAGATTTTTTAGACAAGGGCATGAATGCATGGATGCAGTTTGCAATTTTTGTTTTTGTAGCATATGATGCGATTTGATTGAGCACATTTGATCATTTTAACAGTCCTGTGCAGAGTCGAAATTACTGTTGGAGTGGTGCCACAGTGCTGGCGCCATTTGAGGGTCCAAAGTGCACCACGCCATGGCACCACTGGTGCTCAGCACACTTTTCGGTGGCACCCTTTGTACCCAACCCAGTTCACTTTTCAGTGGTGCCCTTTGTGCCCAGCACACTTTTTGGTTGTGCCCTTTGTGCCCAGCACACCTTTCGGTGGCACCCTTTGTGCCCAGCACACTTTTTGGTAGTGCCCTTTGTGCCCAGCACACTTTTCGGTGGTGCCCTTTGTGCCCAGCACACTTTTCGGCAGTGCCCTTTGTGCCCAGCACACTTTTCGGTGGCACCCTTTGTACCCAGCACAATTTTCGGTGGCGCCCTTTGTGCCCAGCACACTTTTCTGGCCGCCAAACATTGGTGGAAGTAAAAAACAAATCTGTAAGGTATAAATTGGTCAGAGTTGATTTCTGGAACAGTCTCACCATTTCCTGCATTTCCTGGAACCATTTACTGCAATCTTTTGGCTAATTACTTTTACTGGCAGGTAATAATTTGACCCTTTTCCTGTTGTACAGGCTGCGGCAATTTAGACCAATGCTTTATGATTTTGAATAACTTGACACTGGGTGGTCAGATGAAACTCAAAATTTAGGTAAACATTAGCAACTAAATATGAAAGGTTTCCACAAAATATGGCTGCGATAACTTCATTGGTTCAAGAGTTATTCAAGCAAACACCAATAATGGTCGCTTTACAACCATTTATGCAAGTGTCTGCCGATTTCCTTGTTGGCAAGGTGGAATAGTGGCACGCGTGCACACATTTAGGGATGCAGTTGCGAAAAGAAAACGAGAAAATACTGAAACAAAACAATCCAAATCCAGATCCCGGTCACCTAATGTCGATCCCGTTTGAACCCTATCACGAGGTGGTGCCACAAAATTCTTCCAATGACAAATACCTGTTAAGCTACGAGCACAATTATGCAATTTGACATGCATATTCGCATTGGTAGAATGTATAGTTGACCACTATTCTTCGTGAATATGGGACATTCGAGTTGGGTACATTTTTGATACTCAAATGCTTTTATTTACCCAAGTCAATTTGCTTCACCTAAATCTCGGGCACCAATCACAATTCACAAATTACCGTATTTGCTTGAATACCTAGTTCCCCCTTGAATAATTCCCCCCTCGAAAAATCTCCCCTGTAAGATGAGTGAGGAAATAATAATTCCCCCTCGAATTATCCCCCCCTTAAAGATATTTGATCAATTAGTTGTACCAAATTTTAACAAAAATGGAACGTTTTTGTGTTAAAAATGCATACTGTATTTCCTTGAATTACCCCCCGGGGGTTTATTTTGGTCAGAGTGAAAATTTTGAGAGAAAAATGTGAAAAATGCAACAATAACCACCATTTATAGCGCTTTTACATCACTAGTACTGGGGCCAAATGACCCCGGTCGGGGACCAAAATTTGTTGTATACCGAAAAAAAAATTTCTCACCGGGGTCGTTTGGCCCCGATCGGGGACAATAACCACAAAGCATCAAAAAGTGCCATAAATTTTCGTGTGGTACCGGGGCCAAACGACCCCGGTCGGGGACCAAAATTTGTTGTATACTGAAAAAAAATTTTTCTCACCGGGGTCGTTTGGCCCCGACCGGGGACATTTCGATATTGCCGGGGACCGGACCCCGGCAAGATTACATGCACTATAGAAAAATACAGTGATTAACAAAAATAATAGCATTAAAAAATAAGAACAGCTTATCGCCCTGAGCTGAAATTTTGCATGCACACTCACTACATGCAGGAGTACATGCATGCAAAAATTCAGACAAATCGAACAAAAATTTGACACTCCCCCAAAGAAAATACATCAGAGCATGTAACCATCTTGCGAAAATTTTGTGCATGCTAATTTGGTGATAATTCACCTAATTAACATGCAAATAACACATAGACACCAATTATCAACTTTTGAAAAAATTTATTTTTTGCCGGGTCCCGGTCCCCGGCCGGGACCTGTGTAAATAGCCGTTCTTTAGAAATATATCTAAATTAAAAATTTCGCTAATTGTCGGCAACATTTCTCCTTGGAATGGCCAACAAAATAGCGAAATTTTGGTTTTAATTCATATTTCCAGAACCATTGGATTGGAGCTTTTTGGATAATTTTTGGACACGATGTAGATATCGGTTGCTTTCAACATGTCAATTTGGGATATCTCTAAGCGTTCTCGAGTATTTGTATTTTGTCGACACTGAATTTGTCGCTTCAGCTATTATTTATCATTATGCATTATGCTGTAAATAAACTTTTTATATTTATACCCTGGCTTTACACCTTGCACCCATGGTTCACGATGCATATTAACTCCGTACGCTTCACAAACACATTTTTTCAGTCAATAATCCTGAAAAAAACTGTAGACAAGTAGTAAAACTGAAGAAAAAGACAATGGTCAGGTAACAGTCCCGCACACGGGCCAGTAAAATGTCAAGTAAAGTGTCTAATGTCATAAAATTTGTCAAACCTTATGCAAATTTGTCAAACCTGATACAAAAAACCGTGAGACACCAAAAACCCAGCTGTCACCCATCCAAACAAGATGCATTTGATGATGGATTTGTCTCTGTTGATGAGTACACCCCAGATGGAAGTATCAATGTATGGCAATACAGGAAGAAACTGGAAGAGGAAACAGGGTATACTCAGTGCATGTATGATTGCTTCAACACAGGTGCCAATTTCACTAGAAGTAAAAATCCATCTTAGAAGTGGGGAGTGAGTGAAATGATTAGTAAAAGGTTAAAAGAAAGTAGAAAAAACTTTTTACTTCTCATCACTTCTCACTTCTCATTCCACCTCCCATTTCACTTCTCACTTCTCATTTTTCTCACTCATAAATAGTTGTTTTTTAACTTCCCCATTTGCTGAATTGACCCCAGATTATGATGGAATGTTTCCAGAAATGGAGAAAAGGCAACTAAAAAAGAGGAAATCCACACCATACATCCCAAGACTATTTGAGGAGGAATGTGGGTAAGTTATGTAGTTGTTGTCGTGATAAAAAGTGCCTGCAGACAGTAGTTTACAACCATAACTTCAGAAATCAATAAACCAGGTTTGAACACATTTGAGTTTACTATAATGAGAGTCATCTTAGCTTTGTCAACTGCATTTGATGGACGCATCGTTACAGTCAACTCAAACTTGTCCAAAGCTGACTCGTTGGTAGTAATGGAAAAGCGCCAAAACAAAAAGCGCCATGGCGCTTATGGCGCCTGAGCCTGACGCCATTTTGCTCTGGCGCCATTGGCGCTTGGCGCCAGCCAAAGTCCTGGCGCTTTTTTGATCAGTACTCGTGGGTTTTAAATGTTTTGTTTTAGTGGGTAAAAACCAAAATATTTATTCATAACATACTTAATTCTGGGGCTATTTACGCAGGTCCCGGCCGGGGACCGGTCCCCGGCAAAAACTAAAATTTTTCAAAGTCTATAATTGGCGTGTATGGGTTGTTTGCATGTTAATAAGGTGAATTATCACCAAATTAGCATGCACAAAATTTTTGCAAGACAGTTACACACGCTGATGCATTTTCTTTGGGGGAGTGTATAATTTTTTGGATTTGTCTGAATTTTGGCATGCATGTACTCATTCACTTAGTGAGTTCGCATGCTAAATTTCAGCTCAGGGTGATTAGTGAATCCTATTTTATTTAGACTTTAATTTTGATCGATCACTGTATTATTGTTTAGTGATTGAAATCCTGCCAGGGACCGGTCCCTGGCAATGTCGAAATGGCCCCAACCGGGGTCAAATGTCCCCGGTGAGAAAAAATTTTTTCAGTAAACAACTCATTTTGGTCCCCGACTGGGCACGTTCGTTCCTGGCAGGGGACTAAAAATTTGTCCCCTGCCAGGGACAAACGTCAATTGATCACTATACAAAAATACAGTGATTGATGAAAATTAAAGTCTAAATAAAATAGGATTCACTAATCGCCCTGAGCTGAAATTTGGCATGCAAACTCACTAAGCGAAGGAGTACACGCATGCCAAATTTGAGCCAAATCGAAAAAAATTTACACACCCCAAAAAATATGCATGGGTGTGTGTAACCGTGTTGCAGAAATTTTGTGCATGCAAATTTGTTGTTAATTAACCTAATTTACATGCAATCAACTCAAACACACCAATTACCGACTTTTGACAATTTTAATTTTTTGCCGGGGACCGGTCCCCGGCCGGGGCCTGTGTAAATAGCCTATTTCTGGAAGGATGCAGAAAGCCTGATTAGTGTCGTCAAAAGTACCAAACTTTTTGAAAGTACACATAAAGGTAATGAAATATATTTTGAATTTACTCACTTCAGAAACTGAAAAAGCACATAAAAATGTTTCCTGGGGAGATGTGAATGATATGTAATAATACTTTGAAGAGAGAGAAAAAGAAAGACCTTTATCAAAATTTGTACTTCTAGAACATTGGAATTTTCAACTCACAAGAAAACACAAAAAACAGTCTCAACTTTTACTCATAAAACAGTGACAAGTTTTGTGCTTATTATGCTTGTTAGAGGTTGTGGCACTACTACACTTTTATTTTCAGGTGTTATGCTGTAATTGATTTTAATAGCTGTCTACAGGAATTGGGCAAGCATTATATTTGCAATTGTGTAGCTGAGGAAGTCCCCAACGCTGAGTCAGTAAAAACATTTTGGTTGTCGAGTTCTGATAATTTAGAATGTCTATACTCGCCGGACCGCAAAGTATGCGTCAAATGTTACCATAATTGAATAAATAAAATCTTGTCATGATTTTTGTAATTGCTTATTACATGGTAAAAAACTAAATAGTATGATGAAAAACCCGTATAGTTTTTGGCTCATTATTCAGATGGGTTATGGTAGGTTTCCACAGAGTGTGATGTCCGCCGAGTATACCAGTTTTGATATTTTCTATTTTGACCGTGCTTGCAGACTGGATTGCGAAGAAATTGTGACAACGGAGTGAAATGCATCAAAACAACATAATAACGAGATAATCAATTACCGTATTTCCTCGAATTACCCCCCGGGGGTTTATTTTTTCAGAGTGAAAATTTTGAGAGAAAAACGTGAAAAATGCAACAATAACCACCATTTATAAGTTTTTACAGCCTTATATAATGATGTAGATGGTATAAACGATGTTCTAATGTAACACAATAAGTGTTTTGAACGTCTGTTGTTATGTTTTTTTGTGATGATAATTTTTTAAAACAGTTTTGCTACATACAATGTTTCTGGTGCGAATTAAATGAAGTTGTAAATGCATTAAACAACGATTTTTATCATTGCGTACCAATGAATATATTTTTATAGCACCATTAACTTTGTTGCACACACAGCACACATAATTTGTGCGGAATGGCATCTTTTGGATACCCAAAACATGTGTTTGCTACAGCTCTACCCGTGATAGCGTTGGTAAACCGAAATCAGTAATCAGTTTTTTTTTAAACCGGGTAAACCAGGAACTAGGTAGTTATTTTTAATCTCCGTCAACTGCAGTTGACGCACACCCGAAAAATTAAATGCGTTCAAAGCTGATTTATAAGTTATCGAAATTTCGGTTGAAAACTAGTGTAAACACTGCGCTGCAGGCACATTAGCTAGATAAAATACTTCGTTGTATTATTATCGTTTCCCCTGAAAGCATGATTTTTGAGCGGGTTATTTGATCGGGATTTATACAGTAATAGAAAATCACAGTAAACAACTGCTTACAGTGACCTTACCAAAACAGCGCAAAAACTATTATTACATTACGAAATCAAACATGATTCAAATAATCCACTGACAGTACACCTTACAATGAATATACCATATCTCACCTGAATACAAACCCACAAATTATTATTTTTCTTATAAAAACTTCACTCTATCACTATGGGTGAAAATGGTGCATAGGTAATTTTTCATAGGACTTTATGGCGACCCACACACTAGTTGACACACGTGTGTCAACTGGTCTGTGTCAACTCAGATTTCGGCTTCACGTGTCGAAGAGCGATCTCCGAATGCACATGCGGCAATGTTGAAAAATAAATATAACGGCAAGTGCATTTGAAGAACGTTCTGCGACACGTGAAGCCGAAATCTGAGTTGACACAATTCAGTTGATGTTGAGTGTAAGGGGTCCAAAAGATCGAGTTGATGTTTTATATGTTTATGACGATCATTATTGTACGTGTGAAGTAAGCTTAAACACAACTTGAGAAGAAGCATAAATAACGTGCGCAGCAAGGGAAATACAACATATTCCCCCCTTTAACTCCGGCCAAAAGGGCCAATCACAAGCTCATCACCAAATCAAAACCAAATCAAAACTCTTTTTCACACCACCCCTAAAAGAAATGAAAGTTGCGGGGCGCGGCTAGTACTCTGTAAACCCTCCTAGCGATGAGAAGCGGGCGAACGAGAACGCGTAGCGCGACGGCGGCGGTCATAACAGTGTGCATGGGAGTACGCATGTGCACTTGGATGACGCGTCACGCGTGCAGCAGTATTGCGGTACACGGCATCTGGCGCAGGGCGCCTAGCACGCGGGCGACGGCGCAGTAAAACAGGTGTTGCGGGCACGGTATCACGCTGTGAAGACGCGGGGTGGTCCTCGGGTGCCGCGACGTCACCCAGCGGTTCAGCAAATCGATGGCGACGGATTTCGGGCGGATTCGGCGTCAAAGTGTTCTGTGGCGTCTGCACCGGCGTGTGGTCTGCGCGCCGGTAGAACGTATTCTGGTCATCGATGTCGAACGCGCGACGCTGCAAATGGGATGGTTGAGGGATAGCGGGACGCATTGACATTATGTCTACATCGACTCAGGCTCTGCCAACTTGCCCAAAATCAGGGGCCCAAAATCAAGAGCTGCCCAAATTTAGTAATTAATGTTTAATATATTCCACCACCACCCAAAATGAACCGTGGAGAAAATCGAAGTCTCCGTCTGGGAGGCAATAGATGCGGCGGCCACGCGGCGCGCCGATTCTTGATGCAATCTTGTTGTATTTCCCTTGCTGCGCACGTTATTTATGCTTCTTCTCAAGTTGTGTTTAAGCTTACTTCACACGTACAATAATGATCGTCATAAACATATAAAACATCAACTCGATCTTTTGGACCCCTTACACTCAACATTTTTGGTGGACGTGCTGGGGATATTTCTACTCTACTTAGAGAGATTTATTTTAGATTCAAGCTGATACATGTTTGGCGGTCTATTTGTGCTGATTGCTGTGCTGGTGTTGACACCGGCGTCGACCGCAGGGGCGGATATTTATTACGCGGCGGGGCAGCAGGCCACCGCGAATTTTAATCCTATGGCTGCTAATCCGGAGCTAATTGCGGATTTTCTGGCAGATATTTCTACTTCTACGGCAGAGCAGAATGCCGTGCAGCGCCGTCACACGCGTGCCCACCCAGTGAACGCGTTGCCGCTAGCTGGGATGCACCCAGAACGTATGCGAGCAGCGCAAGACGAACAGCTCAACGCGGCTCGGGGTGGGACACGTGTGACGCGTTCTCCGCGTTTTTCACGTGATGAGATGGACAGGGATGATGTCGAACCCCTGGACCTTACCATGGTTAGCGAACAGCAGCAAAGGTATATTATACCAGAGTATGAACGCGTCGGTGATCGTGTTGAACGCGTTGATGATTGTGTTGAACGCGTTGGCGGTGCGGGCGCGTTGTATCATTTTATGAAAACGCGTGCACCGAGTCCGTGTTTGGAGGTGGAGAATAGACACATTACTCTCTATTTAGCGCCAGTTTTACCTGTGTGTATGTTAACACCGCATGACATTGACAACTTTTTGCGCGAGACGGCTCCCCTAGAAATGTCACGCCCGGCACTTTCTTCGTCCATGTGCACCCCGAGTCACGGGACACCCCGCAGGGAAACCCATCAAGGTGACGATGATACTACAGAACTCCTTTCCGAGGAATTGCATAATTTGCAGGTGCGTTTCCAAGCTTTACAGGCACGTCAAACGCAGCCAAACCACACGGCAGTAAACTCAACGGCAACGGTTCTAACGGCGATTCCACCACCAGTGCTAAATGACAAATTCACTGCGCCGCCTATAATCGATGCCAGCGCTGCACCTATAATTAACTCGAGCGACCCGTGGATGCTAAAAGATTTAACTAAACTACCAGGTTTGATTGTGAAAAATGGCAGAGCAGATTTACTGCAGTATTGGATGTTGGCGAAACCACATATTCTAGACAAAATACCCACTTACTCCGGCAAAACCGATACGCTGACATTTGCTGAGTGGCGCCGCATCGTTCAAATGGCTAGCCTTTCAGTGGCTGACACTGGGTTAGTCAACCAGTTTTGGATCGAGGTGTTTACCACTAAATTAAAGGGTGACACGTATCGCGTCCTTACCACAATCACCACTCCTGAAAACTTATCAAATCCAGCCCAGGTACTAGAAGAATTGAATTCAATTTTCAAAGATACAAAAAAATTATACTCTTTTTCTGAATGGGAAGCAGCAGCCATGTTACGCAACGAAACCTTTCTCGATTTTTATCTTCGATTATTGTCCAAGATGCCATCAGAATACAAAGAGTCAATGAATTTCGATCGCAAATTAATGGACAAAGTCATTTCATTGAAACTATGGAACAAATTCGACGAGAGCCGATATGACAAATTTGTAGTGGCTAACTTCCGCAACGCAGCCAAAGTCAAACAGTTGCCGCTAATCCAAACTATGCAGTTGCTGGAAGATTATTTCATTAGTGTAAAGAAAGTTCCTACAGCGGCCGCTACTTTGAACAGTAATCGGGGAAGCCTCTCTGGACCCCGCGCTGGCCCGGTCCGATTCTCTGTGAAGAAGTTGATGGCAGACAATGCGGCGGACCCCTGGTGTCCGAGGCCCAACCATTCTGGCCATCGGGCAAGTGAATGTCGCGTGACATTACGTCAGGGTCCTGTAGGCGACAACCCCGCAGTAATGTCCAACCCCAAGTCAGAGGGGTATGGGCAGGTTCGACGTTATGGGCCACCCCACACCACGGAAGCGTCTCTACCCAGAACTCCCATATTTGCCAAAATAGGGCTAGCGGGCGAGAATGATCGTGCAGACGCTGATACCAATGCTGATGTCGATGCTGATGCCAATGCTGATGCTGAATTGATGCCGCCAGATGGTCGACTTGACCTGTACTGCGATGAATTTCGCCACAGACTTGCTGCCACGCTGAAATCTGAAAATGAGGGTGTGTTAAATAACTGGAGTCGAAATTTTTGGTTGCAATTGCAATCACGCTATCCAATTCAGGTCCCAACTTCGACAATGACGTCATCGACTTCTTTGAGAGCGTATTTTCCACCGGCGCCGGTCCTGTTTCAGGCGACGGCACAGTCTGAATTGAATGACAACGCGATTCAACGTGAATCGATTAAACAGAGTGATGGAATGATACCCGTGGTTTTGGAAAATGAAATTACTTGTTATCACGCAAAACATATCGATTCATCCTATGGCATTGCCACCTTAAGCGAAACACATGCGCGCACATGCATTGGTGCAAACCAGCGACTTGCTGTTCGAGTGGAAAAAGCTAACGGGCCGCAAGTGTATGCGCAGGTAAACATTGAGGGACTCCCGTCAAAAGTAATCTTAGACACGGGCTGCACTAGATCCATTGTGCCGATCAAATTGTTATTAGAAATTGCTCAAAAAACTGGTTTAGACACTGACAAATATCTTCGCACTACTGATGTCCAAGTATACATGCTCAATGGAAAAACAGACACTGGCACTATGTGTGAAATTCCATTGTTCATGGAACACGCCTCGCCTATAGATAACGTCCTCAGGAAGGTCTTGGTGGTATGTCTTGTCAATATGAATGTTGACGCGATGCCTGAAGTATTGCTCGGAACAGATGTTATGTCATTCCTCAAACTATCGTGGCTCATACCACTCGCACTCGAGAAGCAAACGAAAATCACGCCAGTGAAAGACGAAAAAACTACATGTCAATTTGAGAAGTTAGAACAAGATTTCACCAATTGTGTTGCCCAGAAGATTTTGCTGAAGAAGAAGCTGTATGTGCCAGCCCATGGAACTGCACAAATAGCCGTCACGCCGCACCGACCAGCAAATTTCCCGATTCAGAGCTGGAAAAACGCTGTTTTTCTATACACAAACACGGATTTGGAATCGACAACAGGACTTGCCATGTACAATACTACAGTCTCGCATGACGCAAGATCTCACGCATACCTGACCATGTTCAACCCCAGTGACACGCCGGTAGAATTGCCGAAAGGACATCATGTGGCACACACATCACCAGTCCATAAAAATTCACTTTACAAGCCGAGTATTCATTTCAGCAAGATATTGGGCTTTGAAAGTCAGGACAATTTGCTAGGGAACCGCACGACGACATCGCACGACAAAGAGCACCCTGTACACGCTGAGTACAGATGCTATAAAGCAGTGACTATGCCTCAACCCCCGAACGAAAACAGCACTGCTACGGCCGACACAGAATTACCTCCGATGACCACAGAACAGCGGGTCGAGTTCATTTTGGCTAATCTACCCAGTAAAAATCGTATTTCACTCACCACAGAGCAGTCACAAGTCTTTCGTGATTTATTGGCAGAATTCCATGACATTTTCGCATGTACCGAGTATGATGTTGGTTGCACACCGCTAGTGTCACACGCGATACTTACAGACCCCAATCACCCCCCTATCAAGCAAGCCCCGCGATACGAACCGACTTTTAAACGAGATTTTATCAATAAAACAATAAAATCCATGTTACACGAGGGCATTATAGAACATTCTGATGGTCCCTGGGCATCACCAATTACAATTGCACCCAAAGGATCGGACGATTGGCGCTTTTGCGTCGATTTCAAGCTAGTTAATCTCATCACAAAAATCAATTCCTACCCCCTGCCTAGGATTGGGGAAATACTTGCAGAATTCGCCGGCCGCAAAGTGTTTACGGCAATTGATATCCGCCATGGCTACTACAACGTCCCCCTGGCGGACGAAGACTCCAAGGAGAAAACTAGCTTTGTGTGTAGCTTAGGACAGTTCAGATACACGCGAATGCTATTTGGATCATGCAATTCCGGAGCTACTTTCCAGAGGCTCATGAACTGTGTGCTCATGGATTTGAATGAGAATTTATCCCGCGCATGGGTGCGCGCCTACGTCGACGACGTGCTGTGTTGTTCTGATACTGTGGACGAACACTTGGGTCACTTACGCCGACTGTTCTTGCGCCTGCGATGGGCAAACCTGCGCATGCAACCTAAAAAATGTAATATTTTCACCTCTACATTGAAATATCTGGGGCACCAAATATCCGCCGAGGGTGTCGCCCCGGCGCCCTCGCGTGTGGAGGCGATGACATCATTGCCCAAAGTACACACTAAACAGGAGCTACGCCGATTCCTGGGCAAATGCGTATACTACTCCCACTTCATTCCCAATTACAGTAGAATTTCCGCACCACTGTATGCGGTGCTGAAAGGCCGCATACCAAAACACGGTGAAACTCCTTTTGAATGGTCAGATGACATGTTAGATGCCTGGGCTACATTAAAGCACTGCCTAGCAAGCCCACCAGTTTTGGTGCATCCAGTTCGCGATGGCAAACCATTCTATTTAGAAACAGACGCCAGTGCCACGGGGCTAGGTGCCGTACTTTCACAGTATGGAGACGATGGTCACATGCACCCAATTTCATTCATTTCAAAGCGACTGACGCACCCACATTCAACATTTTCGGCAGCGGAGTTGGAAGCACTTTGTATAGCATGGGCTATACACCGCCTGGCCGATTTTGTTGAGGGCCAACAGCTAATTGTTATCACAGATAATAGCGGGATACAACAGGCGTTGCGCTCGCCACATCACCATAAATTGGAACGCTGGTCTATCTTCCTGAGTGATAAAATTACTAAATTCATCCACCGACCCGGAATTCAAAATACAGTGGCGGATGCACTTTCCCGTAACCCCATTGATGAACCACAGTTTGACGTTGAAGAACTAGCGGAAGGCACAGACTTGGTCAAGGGATTTGCCGCCCACATGATTTCCAAAGGCGTCAAATTTCCCGGAGATGTACATTTAAAAAAAACGGTGGCTCTGACACAAAAAATTGACTGGCGACAAATCCAAGAAAATGATCCAGAACTCAGTTCCATTTTGAGCCAACTTCATGGGGATCCACATGCAATTCCAAATGCACAAGTTATTGATGGAATATTATACCACAAAGTGATTGGCAGTACTAATGAGTATGCAATCTGGCTGCCAAAAACATGGCAGGACGCCTGCTTAGCACAAGCCCACTTCGGCATTTATGCCAGCCATGGTGGTCAGGCGCGAACCCTAGAATTATTATGCCATTATTTCTCATGGCCCAGTTTGAAAGATGACGTTTTGCAGTTTTGCTCAAATTGTACTAATTGCATGCAATATAAAAAACATAGGTTGCACCCAGGCCCCATCGGCGCGGTAGAAACACCATCTCAGCCATTTGAGGTGCTTCACATAGACACTATGCAGCTAGAACACAATGACAAAAAATCAAAGGTCGTGGTTGCAGTCGACGCATTTACCCGTTATGTGGTCGCATTCCCAGTTTCTTCACTGAATGCAAACACAGTAGCCAGGCAGGGGTCTCGAATGGGGGGGGGTTGGGGGGGGGGTTACCCCCCCCCCCCAAACCGCCCAGCTATCTATCTATCCCGGAGGCCGCTCAGCTATCTATCTATCCCGGAGGCAAAATTTTGGGCTACTACCCCCTAAACCCCCCCCAAATCGCTCAGCTATCTACCTATCTGGAGCGATTTTTCAGAAACTATACCCCAATTTTCGCTCAAAATCGCTATTTTTCATACCTATATATAGATTTTCACCTCCAAAATCACTGGTTCATGCGTCTAACTGCCTATTTTCAGCTATTTTAAGTACTATATGCTCTTGTATACCCATTTTGAGCTATTTTACACCTACTTTTAGCGATTTTTCTCCCTTTTCTTCCTTCTATGCCCCGAAAAAGCCTATATATCGAACCACCACAACCCCCCCCCCAAACCCCCCCCCCCCAACCCCCCCCCCAGAAAATTTTTCAGCTATCTATCCCTCCGGAGGAGCGATTTGCTATCTATCCAACCACTCGGAGGGTCAAAATTCAAGATACCCCTGTAGCCAGGGCAGTTCTCACTCGAGTGTTCCTTATTTTTGGTGCACCACGGTTATTAGTGACGGATCAGGGAACTGAGTATGTTAACACAAGTTTTCATGAAATGTGTGCGCGATTTGGCACAGCACACTCCCCAACCCTATCACATAACCCGGCTGCTAACGGTATGGTTGAATCTGTTAATGGCCAAATTCGAGAAATTTACGCCATTTTGAGAAAAGAATATCCAGCGTTACATTGGCGAGATTTGTTGCCAATGACTATTCTGAAACACAACTTGGCGTTCAATCGTAATACCGCCTGTTGCCCCTTCTTTTTAGCTTATGGTTACATGCCTCATTGGAATCTATTATATGTTGCAGCCAGAAAATCTGATGTGCAAGCTGTGCGAATGGCTGCGAAATCGCACAGTGACAAAAACCGTCTGCTTTACAAACATTATTTAGATAGCAAACATGCAGTTGTCATTGTGCCTGGGGATGCGGTAATGGTACGTAATCTTTCCCCAAACCGCACACTACCTAAATTCACAGGGCCTCTAAAGGTCCTGGACGTAAATGGGCCGACTGTAATTGTTGAGTACAATAACTCTGCCTGTAAAGTCCCGCACCGTTTTTGCTGGCGGGTAAACACACTATAAAAATTTGTGCAGAATTCACACCTACTTGTTGCGATTCTATTTCCTCGCATCCCATTATTTATTTCCTTTCCATCGCACATAAATTTTCAATAAAGATTTCGCTTGCCACCTTTATCTACAACAAAACTTGTTTGCTAAAAAACAACAACAATATATCAAAATGTTGTTTGTCAAATTGTTAGGGTGGCTGGCGGTATCATTCACGTTGGTGTGGGCTGGTAAAGATGGCCAAAAAATAACTCAAGACCCACTCACTCCTATTTCGGCGGCATCTTCCTCCCTGGACGTGCGCGTACGCGACGACGATGAAGAAAGCAACGATAACGCAACGGAGCCAATGGATTCTACTCAAATCGATCGCGTGCCACCGTCTCTCTGCCCAGAACAACAACCGGGCACCAGCAGCGTGCAAGAACCATCACTACCGCGACTTGCAGACGGTTCCATTGACTATGAAACACGCTACCGCCAGGTTTTAATCACTATGCCCTCCCTATTACCTTCATTTTTCCACCAGTGTATTGACACTTGAGCAATATTCAATTTATTCCACATTTATGGCGTTCAAAAAATTTCATAAAATTCTTGTGTCTAAAAATTCAGAATTTCGAAAATGATTAACGTTTGAACAATGCCCAAAAAAGGATAAAAAACATTGACCGAAATTTGACCATAACAATGTTTCTATACCATAACAACATTACTCAGGACATGGGCACTTTGACGGAACGCTACACGGCCCTACAAGCAGCATTCCAAGTGGCACGCGACAACGCGGACGAGCGACATCATGCTGTTCAAGGATACAAAGTGAGCAAATGTTCAGCTGTTGAATGAGTGCTTTCTGACTGATGTCTTGCTAGGTTATGATTTAAATTTCTAATTTGTTCAATTTGAAGTCCTAGCAGCACTATTTCTAATCAAATTTTCCTAATTGAAAGCAATTCTGGCTGAAATAAATTATACTATGAAATTTTTTCCACTATAAAATCATTTGCAGAAACACAATCGAATCAACTAAAGTATTTAAAGCAGGTGGAATGTGATCGCCTGCACCGTAACCTGACCGACACCCAGCATTTGTGCCAGCAACAAGCCGCTACAATTGCACAAAATGCACAGGAGCTGGAGCAATTGCGGTCAGAATCGGCGCGCCGCGTGGCCGCCGCATCTATTGCCTCCCAGACGGAGACTTCGATTTTCTCCACGGTTCATTTTGGGTGGTGGTGGAATATATTAAACATTAATTACTAAATTTGGGCAGCTCTTGATTTTGGGCCCCTGATTTTGGGCAAGTTGGCAGAGCCTGAGTCGATGTAGACATAATGTCAATGCGTCCCGCTATCCCTCAACCATCCCATTTGCAGCGTCGCGCGTTCGACATCGATGACCAGAATACGTTCTACCGGCGCGCAGACCACACGCCGGTGCAGACGCCACAGAACACTTTGACGCCGAATCCGCCCGAAATCCGTCGCCATCGATTTGCTGAACCGCTGGGTGACGTCGCGGCACCCGAGGACCACCCCGCGTCTTCACAGCGTGATACCGTGCCCGCAACACCTGTTTTACTGCGCCGTCGCCCGCGTGCTAGGCGCCCTGCGCCAGATGCCGTGTACCGCAATACTGCTGCACGCGTGACGCGTCATCCAAGTGCACATGCGTACTCCCATGCACACCGTTATGAGGGCATTTAAATTGTGTCAACACATGTGTCAACACATGTGTCAACTACTGTGAGGGCTGTCTATTCATCAAAACACGGTAGCACACTTTGTGTAGCGACGAGTATATTATGAATTAAATTGACACAACAGATCTAATCCCAACGGTCGCATGTTGTAATGTTAGCCGACGGATAAATAGTGTAAACAGTTTCAATTGTGATCAAATTCATCAATGTTGTGGATTGAAATTTATTTTTAAAATTTTCATTTTAACCGCAAAGCGAGCAAAATGTTTGTGAAGGTGAGTCCTTTTTATTTGGTGTTTTGGATAAATTTGTACAAGTTAAACTTTGAGTTGATTATGAGAATTGAGGTTAGCCAGGTACCACCTGAAATTACACGATACAAATTTTGCAAGCGTATATTAAAGTACCGTATTTCCTCGAAATACCCCCCTCGAAATACCCCCCATTTCGAAATACCCCCCTCAAAATGGCGGCTATGAAATAATTACCCACCCCCTCGAAACAACCCCCCCATAGCATGTACAGAGAATGTACATGCCAAAACTGCGGTTTGTGATCTGTCAATGCGGAATATATGTTAAAAACAATGACTGTGTCACGTCAGAACAGGGTTTACACCATCTACATACTAAAATAAGTGTATAGACCCTTATACATGGTGCTTATTGTCGCATTTTTTGACGTAGAAGAAGTAGGTCTTTTTGGAAAAAGACCTAGACCAGGTAAAAGACCCAGTAAAACGCCATGCAAAACCGCAAGATGTCAAACTAGCAGAGTTTTTTAAATGTGTGATTTTACCTACCTCTTGACTATGTGCATGAATTTCACGCTTCAGCGGGCATTTTACAGGGTTTGGGAGAAACTGCAAATTGAGAACACTTGGCTGTGCCAATAAAAATATTCAAAAAGTGAAGTGCCAAATGTATGCTAAATACAAAACACCTTTCACAGATACTGCTTACGTGTCTTTTGCTCCACGTGCCCGGGAGTTTGAGCACTAGTGAACCTAGCCTAGCTCCGCCCCCAGGCCCGGACATACCGATGCCGACTCCAGTAAGTTGGCTATTTACATAGGCCCCAGCCGGGGACCGGTCCCCGGCAAAAAATAAAAATTTTCAAAAGTAAAAAAATTGGTGTGTATGGGTTGTTTGCATGTTAATTAGGTTTAGACCCTGTTTACACAGATTTTTGGTGATGACTCAACAAAAATAAAATGTTCAATAAGTTGAGTAAAAATGTTCCATATTTATGAGAAAAAGTGGTCAATTATTATACATCTTACCTAGGCGAATATGCATGTCAAATTGCACAATCGTGCTTGTGGCTCATGAGTTTAAGGCATTTGAAAACTTTTGCAGTTGTCGGACAGTTGTCGGACTGTCTCCGACAGCCAGTGACAATAGCAAACTTTTTTGAATGTTATAAATCTTGAGCTACAAGCACAAGTCTGCAATTTGGCCTGCATATTTGCTTAGGTAGAAGGTATACTTGACCACTTTTTCTAATGAATATGGAACCTTTTTACTCAACTTATTGAACGTTTTATTGTTGTCAAGTCGTCACAAAAAATCCGTGTAAACGGGGTCTAATTAACACCAAATAAGCATGCACCAAATTTCTGCAAGATGGGCGCTGATGCATATTCTTTGGGGGAGTGTATAAATTTTTATTTCGATTTGTCTCAATTTTGGCATGCATGTACTCCTTTGTTTAGTGAGTACACTTGCCAAATTTCAGCTCAGAGCAGTTAGTGAGTCGTATTTTATTTACACTTTTATTTTTGTCGATCACTGTATTTTTGTATAGTGATTGAAATCCCACCGAGGACCAGTCCCTGGCAGCAATAGAAATGGCCCCGACCAGAGCCAAATGTCCCTGGTGAGAAAAATCTTTTTTCCATAAACAGATAATTTTTGTCACCAACCAGGAATGTTTGTCCCCGGCAGGGGACAAATTTTTCGTCCCGTGTGTTGGGGACAAACGTCCCTGGTCTGGGACAAAAATTCTTTGTTTACTGAAAAATAAATTTTATAACCGGGGATGTTTGGCCCTGATTGGGGCCATTTCTATCGCCACCAGGGACCGGTCCCCAGTGGGATTTCATACAGTATACAAAAGTACAGTGAATGACAAAAATTAAAATGTAACAAAAATAAGAACCGGTAACCGCGCTGAGCTGAAATTTGGCATGAGTACTCACTAAACAAGGGAGTACACACATGCCAAAATTGAGACAAATCTAAAAAAATTATACACTCCCCCAAAGAAAATGCATCAGCATCTGTAATCGACTTGCAGAAATTTTGTGCATGCAAATTAGGTGATAATTCACCTAATTAACATGCAAACAAATCATACACACCAATCATTGACTTTTGAAAATTATGATTTTTTGCCAGGGACCGGTCCCCAGCCGGGGTCTATGTAAATAGCCCAGTAAGTTGTGTTAAAAAAAATTATTTTTAAATTAAAAAAAAAATGTTAGGTAGCATTTACGCGGGGTTTTTGTTTTGGCAAAGACTCGACAACACTTAAAAAGTTCAATGAGTTACATAAAAAGGTTCCATATTTGTGAATAAAAGTGGTCAACTATACATTCTACCTAGGCGAATGTGCATTTTCAAATTGCAGAATTGTGCTTGTAGCTCAAGATAAATAGACATTTTGAAAAAGTTGCCGTTGTCGCCCGGTATCGGGTATAGTGATGGAAAAGGCACCGGGAAATATGGCACCGCACCGGCAGGGCACCCCCGAAAATGGCACCGCACCGCACCAGCCCCGCCCCGGTGCTGGTGCGGTGCCATTGCAATATTCAGGGGTGCCATGCCGGTGCCGGTGCAATTTTTTTCAGAATAGCACCGGTGCCGGTGCGGTGCCGTGCCATTTTTTTGCCGGTGCCAAAGGTGCTAGCACCAGGGCCAAAGTAAAAAGCACCGGGAAAGGCACCGGCCAAGGCTTCATGTGCTGTGCAATTTTGTCCATAGTATGTGCTTATTCATATTTCAAAAAACAGTGATATATTTACCCAACCGTTTTTGCCTATTTTGTAAACATCCCATCAAATAAATATACCTACTGTGAAATCCGTTATACCCAATACGTGATCTGATGAGCGAATCTAAAATTTTGTCGAATTTTAACTCATATATTTATCTTACTTTTTTATTCAAAATTTGTTGTCAGTTTATGACAGAGATAGTTCCATTCTCTGTACAGCAACGACTCCGATCAGTAGACAATAGTGGCTATGGACATTGTAGTGAATACAATATTTTATCTTTAATTTGTAATCATTGTAATTGCTTCATAAAAGTGATTGCCATATCATTCTGATCATTTTAAGTGCTCAACCATCAAAATCGGTTGAAGATTCATGGAAATATGCACTTCCAAAGGTGAGACCACTGAGAAACTGCCCGATATTTACTTCAGAAATTCCAGCCCGGTGCGGTGCTTTTCGGTGCTAGCACCGGCAACCAGCTGGTGCCCTTCGGTGCCGGTGCCATTTTTTCCAAAAGGCACCGGTGCCGGTGCGGTGCGGTGCCATTTTCTGGCCGGTGCCCCAGGGTGCCAGGTGCCCTTTTCATGCGTTGGCAAAGGTGCCGGTGCGGTGCGGTGCCATTTTTCCCGGTGCCTTTAACATCACTACTCACTACACGCTAGTTGACACATCGTAAATGAAGGCTGTGGTCAACTGCGTGTGTCAACTAAAAGCACCTCACAGGCATATTCAGTTGACAACATCACATTTAGCATAAATGTTACAGAAAATGTTGTGCTTACTGTGTTTATGCAAGCCACATAAATAATTATGTCAAACAATGCTGGGTACAATCACACATTTGCACTGTGCGCGCATCACATAGCGATCATTGAGTTGACAACAGTCTTAATGTCGTTTGTGTACTAATTCAGTTGTGTAACTTCAATTTGTGCGTACTGATTTGATTGACAAACATGAAATAACCGATTGGCATGTTTTTGACAATGTGGAAATGACACAAGCTTCCCTATATTTGAAATACTTTAAAGGTCCAAGGCAATAATTTGTATAAAATATTTGTACTACAGATAATACTATTAAAAACTTTGGCTATTTACACAGGTCCCGGCCAGGGACCGGTCCCCGGCAAAAAATAATTTTTTTCAAAAGTGAAAAATTGGTGTGTATTGGTTGTTTGCATGTTAATTAGGTGAATTATCACCAAATTAGCATGCACAAAATTTTTGTGAGATGGTTACACGCGCTGATGCATTTTCTTTGGGGGAGTGTATAAATTGTCTGAATATCTGGATTTGTCTGAATTTTGGCATGTGAGTACTCCTTCGTTTAGTGAGTACGCATGCCAAATTTCAGCTCAGTGCGGTTACCGATTCTTATTTTATTTATACTTTAATTTTTTTTATTCACTGTATTTTTGTATAGTGATCGAAAACCTGCCGGGGATCGGTCCCCGGCAATGTCAAAATGGTCCCGACTGGGGTCAAACGTCCCCAGTTAGAAAATTTTTTTTTCAGTAAACAAAGAATTTTGGTCCCCGACCGGGGACATTCGTCCCCGACAGGTGACTAAAAATTTGTCCCCTGTCAGGGACGAACGTCCCCAGTCAGGGACCAAAATTCTTTGTTTACTGAAAAAAATTTTACTCACCGGGGACGTTTGACCCAGGTCGGGGCCATTTCGACATTGCTGGGGACCGATCCCCGGCAGGGCAGGATTTCGATCACTATACAAAAATACAGTGATCGAAAAAAAATAAAGTATGAATTAAACAAAAACCGGTAACTGCCCAGAGCTAAAATTTGGCATGCGTACTCACTAAACGAAGGAGTACACGCATGCCAAATTTGAGACAAATCAGAAAAATTTTATACACCCGCCCAAAAATATATGCATCGGCGTGTGTAACGGTCTTGCAAAAATTTTGTGCATGGTAATTTGGTGATAATTCACCTAATTAACATGCAAACAACCCATACACGCCAATTATAGACTTTGAAAACATTTATTTTTTGCCGGGGACCAGCCCCTGGCCAGGGCCTGTGTAAATAGCCAAAAACTTTCCATGCATAACACAGTTGCGCCGCCAATTTCGACATGCAAACGTGTACTCAAGAAGTAGAAAAGAAATGGGGGGAGAAGGGCCACTGCAAATGTGTTGCCAAGGAGGTCCCTGAGTGAGTTCGCGGATTCAGTTCAGTTGCCCATTTCTAATTTACCATAGTTTTGTTACCCAATTTGATTTTTCCACAGACTTGATTGCAGTGTTACAGAGCCTACACCCCCACCCCTGCTCCCGGTTAGTTACCAGAAAGTAAAAAATATATAAAAAAATATAAAAAATGAACAGGCAATACCTAATGCCAAAAAAAATTCGCAAATTTGTGAGCAGTGTGAATGAGCTTTTTCTTGTTGTTTGTTTTCTAGTGCTTTAACAGCCTTTTTGTGCTTTAGTTGATTACTGAAGTTTATAATATTTTTCCTGCGCCACCCTTGAAGGGGGAAAAACCAAAATCAAATCAAGCACAATCCAAGCGCTTTTTGTGCATAATCCAAGCGCTTTTTGTGCATAATCCAAGCAGTCTTAGTGCATAATCCAAGCACAGCTAGTGTAAAGTTCATGCATTTTTGTGCCACAAACTGCAGCATTATCCAAGCAAAAATTAGGCATAATCTAACCAAAAATTAGGCATAATCCAAGCAAAAGTTAGGCATAATCCGAGCAAAAGTTAGGCATAAAACTTGAAAATATGCTCTATGTAAATATGAACAGGAATTAAAAATGACGATATTATCACCATCACCAAAAATCATGGTGTCTCCAAAATTACAGCTGTGCATTTGCACTAACAGCACACAAATGGAGTGTATTAAAAAGCAATCTGTTCCAACATTCCCAAATTATGACTACCCACTGCCACCGTGTGAAGAAAAGTGCAGAAAACAGACAAAATATGCTGAGATTCAGAAAGTGAATGATGTGGCTGACAAATGCATGAAAGAGAGCAATTTGAAGGTTGATGAATGTACAAATGCCCTGTTGAAAGAAGGCAAAACTGGGTGAGCGGTAAACAAAATTACTCATGTAATTACTGAACAAAAATGACTCAACAAAAAATATGTAAATCCTTGATTATTCCCCCCCCCCCGCCTTGTATGGTACCCCCCGCCAGCCAAGTAAGGAAAAAATAACCCCCACATGTGGTTGTGTCATATGAACCACTATCCATAAAAGACAACTTCAACATGTAGTCTTTGTCATAACAAGGACAATAATACATTTTTTCTATTTCGATAGTATTAATGTGTGCCAAAATTCTCATTTGTCAACATCATCTAAGAATTATGATAATTGCTCCAATCACACATTTCGCACACCCACAAATCCCCAAACCCCAGGTGCTACCCATCTGAAGAAGCCGCTTCTGAAGGGTTTCTCCCCAGTGCCGAGTACCCCCCAGATGGAGGCAACAAAGTGTGGCAATACAGAATGAAACTAGAGGAAAAAGCTGGCTACACCCAGTGCATGGATAAGTGCTACTTTGCAGATAATGGAATGGGTATGGGAAAGAGGGATTCTTCAAGGAAGGTTTATAGTGGCAGTGTTCAGACAAAAGACAAACTGAACAAAAGGACATCAGCTCCATATCAACCGCCACCCTTTGAGGAGGAGTGTGGGTATGTTCTGTTTGTTGTGATTGGGCTACTGAGTTGATAGTGGGTATTTATGTTTACTCTGAAATATGCATAAAACTGCATACTGACCATGGGTACTATACTTTCATTGCACATGTACCCATCTGTATGCACACTTTTTCCTCTGTACTTTTGAGTATTTCAGAAACAATCAAGGGATGCACACACAGCCAAAATTGATAGTTTTATGCCTGCATTGATGACATTGCTCACAATTTCTGTTTGAATTAAGGAATACCGTAAATTCTCTAATCAGGCGCCAGGTCTACAATAATGCGTCCTCTCCAATAGCCACCCTTGACCCTTGCACACGTTGTGCAAGTATAATGTGCCTCTCTCCAATAATGTGCCACTCTCCAATAATGTGCCACTCTCCAATAATGCGACACCCAGAGAAAAAGTAAAAAACTATGCATCAAAAAGTAGTAACGATGCGTCTGATTCAGGTGGCAGTCCCAAGCCCTGTAAAGTGTAAAGTAAAGTGTCAAATGTAAAGTCAAATGCAAAGTAAAGTGTCAAATGTAAAGTCAAATGCGAAGTTAACTGTCAATTGTCATGCAAAGTTCAGTAATAAAATCTTTTCTTTTTTTGTTTTGATTGACACTTTGCTTTGCATTTGACTTTACATTTGACACTTTACTTTACACTTTACAGGGCTTGGGACTGCCCCCAGATGTGTCGATCGTTGAATCATTAGGTAGCCGATTTTGCCACAGTCATTCACTGTTTTACTGGTACTTTTATTTACGAAATTTATCGCTTTAAAATGTGATGCTCACATTTGAGTTATGTTGACATTGAAGTTTATGATTTGACGGAAAAATATGCATCAGTCTCCAATAATACGCCATCTCCAATAGTGCACCCCCTAAAAATGTGCTGAAAATAATAGTACGCCTGGCGCCCAATTAGAGAATTTACGGTACATAAATACACATAAATACACACTCAAACTGTTTTGCATTGTCTACACTGAGAAAATGAATTATTTTGGTGAACTTTGAAATTTCTTGATATACACTACCGTGCAGAATAGTTGAGACTTTTCACACATAGAGAAACAGTAGGCTGGGGGTCCACTGCACTTTTTTGCTTCCCAATTTCTTGTCCCTTGCCCAATTTTGATGCCGTTTGGGTATGTTAGGGTTTGATGCTGGGGCTACAACGAAAATTATTTGTTTGCTCAAATAATCCCCCAGGCCCGAGATAAGTGGGGTAAATAAAAAGATGGTCAATAAATATACAAAAAAATGGGCAATCTGGATGAGTGTCTTTGAAGCTTAATAACTCAACCATTTCTGGGCTGATTTGAATCATTCAACACTTCAAATGATCGGGACAACCTGCAGATTCTATTTTTGTGGTCGGTTTAGTGATGTCCAAATTCCGTATGTCAATTTGACCCAGTTTTTGAACATGAAAAAAAAATTTTTTTGAACATGCAATCATATACTTTAGACAACGAGGATTCATTTAAAACAGAAATGAGTTCAATATCTCTTACCAATCAAAAGTTATGGCACTTCAAAATTTCAATGGTGTCTAAATATTTTATGCTTATTTTACTGGGGTTTGCAGCATGCAAATTTTGTTATTGAACAGTCTATAACATACTTTAGACAGAGAGAATTAATATGACAAAAACGTTTTTTCAATATCTCGTTCCAATTAAAAGTTATAGCACTTACAAACTTCCATCTTCATTCCATCCAAAATAATTGCACATTACTCATTCACAGTTGGGCCAACTTTTCTCCCTAATAGAGCAAAGCCAAAACCTCAAATTTACACACCAAATAGCCCCACCCAGTAGTATGCCTACCCCCATTTCAGAGTTGCCAGCAATGGATGCAAAACTGCAGCAAAAATTAATAAATGCCACATTTCCATATATGCATTGCCATATGCTGTTCATGCTTAGAATGTTTCTTGCTGCACACAGAGCTCAGCGATGCAGGCAAGCAGTTGCCATGGTGAAAATTTTGTTAAAAAATAACGTAGGAGGTGGATATAGAGTTTAAAGTGAGATACTGAGTGGCTGCTGCCCAATACAAGAAAAGTCTCAACTATTCTGAAACATGAACAAACTGAGTGAATATGTTGGTACACTAGGAATATAGGCAGATTTGAACTTGAGGGGCGGTCATCCTGGGCATGTGTAGTCAACCCCCCAGGGTTACCATGAATAGTATCAAAATGTTTTGCATATCAACCATTTCGAAATTCTGGCAACATTAATCATGCAGCGCAAAAAGTCTCAACTATTCTGCACGGTAGTGTACTGCAATATGTTTCACTTTTTTGGTAAAATGCTCCCAAAAAATGCACCGCTTTTCAACAGCGGTCAGCACATTGAATTTGGGCACATACTACACAATTTGGTCATTGTTTTTGCCCATTATATTTACGGTTATTATTTCCAGGTGCTATGGTACCATTGACTACGTCCCCTGTCAAAAAAACATGGAAAAGGATCACATTTGTCATTGTGTAGCCAAGGAAGTCCCTGGGTGAGTAGAAATAGAATTTTATTGCTAATTAATAATTAATAAAGCCCTGACCACTTTTTGCAGCTTGGACTGCAGCATTGAAATGACTGACAATGAATGAATTGCATGGGAGTGATGGAACGATTTTAAAATTTTTTTTTTGAAACCATTAGATAACCATTATTTACATGATATTTTTAAATGTATAACAAAGCTTGAATGAAAAATATACATGCATATTTCATAAACAAAAAACATTCATAGTTCCAGAACCACTGGAGCTTTTTGGATAATTTTTGGACACGATGTACAGGGTGTAGCAATTTAGACGTCCTCTCTAGATTTCAAATAACTTGTCACTGGGAAATCTGATTAATGTCAAATTGTAGGTCAACATTAACAACTAAATAGGAAACGATCCCTGAAAATATGGCTGCGATAGCTTCACTCGTTCTCAAGTTATTCACGCAAACACCAAGAATTGTAGCTTTACTACCACCTCGTGGCAATACACATTGACAAAGCAGAAGCTGCAGATGAAACCCAAATAGGTTGCAGTTGGCTATTCATAAGAGTCGTGGTTACATTGAGTGATCATTTACGGCATTTTGTGAGTCGGTGCACCTGCACATCACTCCTGCATAATAAAAATTTTGCACTGGTTATTGTGCGTTTTTATCGCTCAATGCCTATCGTCACGAGGTGGTAGTGACAATTACGCGATTGCATGAATAGCTTGAGAACGAGTGAAGCTATCGCAGCCATATTTTCAGGGATTGTTTTGTATTTAGTTGTTTATGTTGACCTAAAATTTGACGTTAATCCGACGGCTATTTACACAGGTCCCGGCCGGGGACCGGGACCCGGCAAAAAATAATTTTTTTCAAAAGTGAATAATTGGCGTGTATGGGTTGTTTGCATGTTAATAAGGTGAATTTTCACCAAATTAGCATGCACAACAATGTTTTGAGATGGTTACACACGCTGATGCATTTTCTTTGGGGGGGTGTATAAATTTTTTTGGATTTGTCTGAATTTTGGCATGTGAGTACTCCTTTGTTTAGTGAGTGACTAAAAATTTGTCCCCTGCCAAAATTCTTTGTTTACTGAAAAAAAAATTGCGCACCAAAAAATTTCGACATAGCCGCGGACCGGTCCCCAGCAGGATTTTGATCACTATACAAAAATACAGTGATCAAAAAAAATTGAAGTATAAAAAAAATAACAACCGATAACCGCGCTGAGCTGAAATTTGGCATGCGTACTCACGAAATGAAGTAGTACTCACATGGCAAAATTCAGACAAATCCAAAAAAATTTATACACCCCCCCAAAGAAAATGCATCAGCGCGTGTAACCGTCTCAAAACAATTTTGTGCATGCTTATTTGGTGATAATTCACCTTATTAACATGCAAACAACCCATACATACCAATTATTCACTTTTCAAACAAAAAATTTGCCGGGTCCTGGTGGTTTTGCCTGTGTGAATAGCCTAATCCGACAACCCAGTGACAAGTTATTTGAAATCTAGAGGCGGCGTCTAAATTGCCACACCCTGTAGATATCGGTTGCTTTTCAACATGTCAATTTGGGAAATCTCTAAGCGTTCTTGAGTATTTGTAGTTTGTTGACACTGAATTTGTTGCTTCAGCTCCTATTTGTCATTATGCTGTAAATCATCTTTTATATTTATACCCTGACGTTACACCTTGCACCCATGGTTCACGATGCATATCCACTTCCTATGCTTCACAAACACATTTTTTCAGTCAAAAACCCTGAAAAAAAAGTAAACAATTAGTAAAAATGAAGAAAAAACAATGGTTAGGTAACAGTCCCACTCACGGACCTGTATAGTGTCAAGTAAAGTGTCAAATGTCATAAAATTTGTCAAACCTTATGCAAACTTGTCAAACCTGATAAAAATTCGCCAAATGCCATGCAAAATGTCAACAGTTCAGTCATAGGTAGGGTGTCAACTTTCCGTTTTCCGGAGGAAAGTTTTTTACCCTTTCCGTTTTCCGTTTTCCAGCCGATAAATTTGTTTTACCCTTTCTGTTTTCCGTTTTCCGGCAGATGAAAATTTTTACCCTTTCCGTTTTCCGTTTTCCGGCAGCTTTCAAATTTTACCCTTTCCGTTTTCCGTTTTCCGTAAAAAATTTTTTTTTAACACCCTAGTCATAGGTAGTGATGTTAACGGCACCGGGAAAAATGGCACCGCACCGCACCGGCACCTCTGATATCATATGAAAAGGGCACCTGGCACCCTGGGGCACCGGCCAGAAAATAGCACCGCACCGCACCGGCACCGGTGCCATTCTGAAAAAAATTTGGTGATAAAAAAGCGGTCAATGTATAATCAGATTCTGCTGAGATATAAACATCCCATTCTGTAGTACGTTGGTTGTTTTTGATGCTGTTCTGGTTTAGGGTCAGGGCTACAACCCAATTAATTTTATTTCCTTGAATAATTGCGCAGTCCCGAGATAAGGGGGGTCGTGTTCATTTTACATGGCCTGATCTGGCTAATCGAATTTGGAGCTCACTAACTCGCGATATCTTAAGCATTTTGACCATTGAACACTTGAAGTGATCAACGCAATCTGCAGATACCATTGTTAAGATCAGGTTAGGGATGTCTAAATTCCCTATGCTGATTTGACCCAACCTTTCAACACAAAAATATGATATCATGTTCAGAAAAAATATTTTTCGTGCTGAAAAAGCAGTCAAATCGGCATGACGAATAAAGACATCATTAACCTCCGAAATGGAATCTAGACGTTGTGCCGATCATTTTAAGTGTTCAGTCATCCAATACGATCCAGACATGGATGTGTGATTGAGCTACAAATTCTAGCTGCCAGATCTGCCATGTAAAACAACAACGTTTTATAGACCCATCTTATCTCGGGATTGGGGAATTATTCATATGGCACAAAAATGCACAAAAAATGGCACAAAAAGCTATCGCAGGCACGTTCCAACGTGCATTACATTGCGTCACTTTTTAAGTGTACACACGCACATCCTGAAAGTGGCATATTGCAAACCATTGAAATCCTGCTGGTGCCTTTCCCAGTGCCCCACTTTTTCCAGCAGGTGCCAGCACCTAAAGGCACCCTCGAAAAATGGCACCACACCGCACCGGCACCGGTGCTATCGTGAAAAAATTGGCACCGGCACCGGCAGGGCACCTCTGGAAACTGCAATGGCACCGCACCAGCACTGGTGCTGGTGCCCTTCGGTGCCCAGCACCGGGGCACCGGTGCCCCGGTGCCTTTACATCACTACTGATGACCCCTATGCAATTGATGACGACATTGCAGAGGAGATGATAATAAATAGCATAAAATTCAATGACAACAACAAACAATACTATATTGATTGGCCATATAAAGAGAGTATCAGTTACCTGCCCACGGGAAAAGCAGAAGCCTTGGTGTGGTTTAAATCACTGATAAGAAGATTCAACAAAGATCCAAACTTATTCGAAAAATTCTGGAAAGTTTTGGATGACCAACTAGAAAAGGGAATAATTGAGATCTGTGATGACAAAACAGACAACAAGGGGATTCATTACCTGCCACACCAGCCAGTAATCATGCCAGGCAAATCGACATCATGCAGAATTGTGTACGACGGGTCGGCAGGTAAGCCCAGTTTCAACAAGTGCTTTTTTAGAGGACCAATTACAACACCATTAATACTGGGCCTACTCATGAGGTTCAGGGCAGGCAATCTAGCATTAATTGCCGATATTGAAAAGGCATTTTTTCAAATAGGATTGCATGACCAAGCTAGAGACTACACACGATTTTTCTGGCTGAAAGATACCTCAAAACCAGTAACTGAAAATAACTTAATAGTACTTCGTTTTAAAAACGCGCACTGTTTGGACTTGTCTGCAGCCCAGCAATTTTGGGAGCAGTCATAAAATACCATTTAAATGTGACAATAAACAACATGAATGAATATGAAGAAAATGAAGGGGAACAAAACCAGTTAGCGATGATAATAAACAACATTTACGTCGATAACTTCATCATGAGTGTCACGAATGAAGTTGAAGCTTTAGAACTATATTACAAAGTCAAAGCTTTATTTAACCAATGTTCTATGAACATGAGGGAATGGCTGTCAAACTCCAGATCAGTCATGAATGAAATAGCAGAAAACGACAGTCCAAAGGTGAATAAAATTGTTGCAGTAATGGGCATGAAATAAAATCACCAAACGGACATGCTGGCAGTGGCAATATCAACACCAAAATTGCAAATTGACAGCATCACAACACCAACCAGATGAAACTTGAATAAATTATTGGTGTCAGCATATGATCCAATTGGGTTCACAGCACCTGTTTCACTGACCCTGAAATCCCAGTTGTCAATGCTGATCCAAGAGACAAAAACAACACAATGGGATGAGCCAATTGAAGATAAATACAGATTGGAAAAACAATGGAAAAAAGCCAGAAAACTGAAAATTGAGCCAGAAAATGGAAAAATGGCCTGGTAAAACGGAAACGGAAAGGTAAAAATTTTTCAGCCGGAAAACGGAAAAATGGGCTGGAAAAACGGAAACGGAAAGGTAAAAAATTTTCAGCTGCCGGAAAACAGAAAACGGAAAGGTAAAAAATTTTTGGCTGCCGGAAAACGGAAAGGTAAAATTTTTTCGGCTGCCGGAAAATGGAAAACGGTAAGGTAAAAAATTGTCCTGCAGAAAGGCGGAAACGGAAAACGGAAACGGAAATTTGACACCCTACCGGACCCCGGCAGAATTTTGATCACTATACAAAAATATAGTGATCGAAAAAAATTGAAGTGTGAATAAAATGATAAACGTTAACGGTGCTGAGCTGAAATTTGGCATGTGTACTCAGTAAACAAAGGAGTACACACATGCCAAAATTCAGACAAATCGAAAAAACTATACACCCCCAAAAAAAAAATTTGCATCAGCGCATGTCACCGTCTCGCAAAAATTTTGTGCATGCTAATTTGGTGATAATTCACCTATTTGACATGCAAACAACCCATACATGCCAATTATTCATTTTTAAAAAAAATTATTTTTTGCCGGGTCCCGGTCCCCGGCCGGGACCTGTGTAAATAGCCCAGAAATCAGAGTTGTTATAATAATACTGGTATTTAAAAAAGTGTAAAATAAAACATTTTCTGTACTCGCGTACTTTAAAAAAGTACACAAGTAAATGAGTACTGGTATTTTTTTCTGGAGGAAAGGTAAATGTATTTATGTAGTATGCGAGTGAGTACGCGTATCATTTTGAGTACAAACATAAATAACTTTTGCCAACTATGGTTAAAACTGCCACAAAACCAATGAAAACTACTACCAGTGATAATGTGTATACTGCAGCGACATTACACCTAACAATGAAATCAACCATATCCCATCTGAATAAACGAACATACATAAAAAAATTTCATCATCTTTATCAAAAACATTTGATAAATATGATGAAATTTTTCTATGTTTGTTCTTTTATTCAGGTGGGATATGGTAGATTTAATTGTAAGGTGTAATATCACTGGAGTGTACATGAAATGTCCCGCGCAATTATTTTGCAAACAGATGAATTTTGCAATTCTGAACACGCACCAAGATGTTCAGCTGCTGTTTAAAGGCTTAGATTCCGTAGGTGTTGACAAAACGCTGTTTAAAAACTTTAAGATTCCTTGAAAATTTCGTTTTTTTCGGGTATTTACTTCGGTTCTGGGTAGCAGTGCCGGTTCTCAGTTCCGGTTCGGTTCTCAAGGTCGGTTCCGGTTCTCGGTTCTCGGTTCCAAAATAGTGCTCGGTTCTCGGTTCGGTTCGGTTCGGTTCGGTTCGGGTCGGTTCGGTTCCCCAACACTACCCCCCCCCTATTCGGACCCCTGAAATGTGGGATAGATATTTTGGCTCTAAAAAGCGGAAACGGAAAACGGAAAGTTGACACTAAATAATTCCATTATCGGCTGTCATTCCCGCACCCTGTAAAATGTCAAGTGTCATGCATAGTATGAAAAGTCATCTAAAGTGCCCCATAAAATGTCAAACATCCGATAAAAAATAAAAGTAAGGGCATTTTACAGGGTCCGGGAGTTTTACTGTGTTCTGTCTACACACGCCACCCAACAAGGAATCGGGCGCGTGGAACATTGTGGGGAAGAATGTGAGTGTGGTCATCAATACAGGTGCTGAAGATTGAACATTGTGAAAATGTTGTCAATTGAACATTATGCCAATTGAACATTATGTGAGTATTAAAACTGTTTCTTATTGGCCAATAGAAATCTTTATTAGTCTCGACTCAATAATCACAGACATAAATATTCATGTGAACTGTGTATGCAGTCATGTGACATTCAAGTAGAAAGTTGATGGAATTTTTCACTCTGTTGTCGAGCAGTCTAGTAAAGGGGGTTGAGGTTATTTCCCCCTTCGAACTCTCCAGCTATCTATGCTGGCAGGGTTCTACAATGGAGGGGTGTGGGTTCACTTCCCCACCCCAAAAAGTGCCCAACTCTATCCATCTATCCAGCAGTAGAGATGGAACAAACATTGTTTTTTTCAACGACCCCAGTTTAAAAAACAGTTTGATGCTTGCGTTTTTTAAACAAGGTTTTTTTATTTAAAAAATGGTTCGATGCTTGCGTTTTTTTTTAAACAACGTTTTTTATTTTTAAGAAACTGGAGACAATTTTTTGGTACCATCCCCTGGACCCCCCCACCCAAAACAAAAATCTTCGAGAAATTTTTGGATGTATTTTTGAGAAATTTTGCCCCTATATCCAATTCAATTTCACTCACCTTCTAAACCTTGAAAAGCCGATCTATTGAAACCCTGTAACCCCAAAAAACGTTCTTAGTAATTATGCTCTGGAGGAGCAATTTACTATCTATACAAACCCCTGTGGGGGTCCAAATCCACAAGACCCCTGCTGCTGTCACTTGCCTATAAAATGGGGGTGCTGATGTTTGTGTAGATGGGCATAGGGATGGAAAAAAATGTTGTTTTTCCAATGACCCCATTTTTCAAACTTCAGACAAGTGGCAGTACTTTATAATGCTATGTAAATAGCAATAGAATTACTGTGGAGCCATCAGTGATCCAATAAGCATAATAAGTATTGATTTCTACCAAAGAATAAATTGTTATGTCAACTTGTTACATATATATATATATATATATATATATATATATATATATATATATATATATATCGCCTCTCATCAATTGTTCATGACTTCCTTCATTGTTCATTGTTCAAGTAAAGTTGGGCATGGAAAAGTGCTTACATAATGTTACTAGCAGGATTCTCTCCAACCTTCAGTCGGGTTTATCATGTTTTACTATACTTTAACAAATACTAACGGACACTTGTTACTACATCAATTATGGAAGTCAAAAGTGGAGGTATAGAAGTCCAAAGTCAAAAAAGCACTCAATTCTTTTCCATCTAACCCATACAGAGCCGGTGGTTGGATATCTTATAGTTCAGCTTGCCCGCATGCTAGCCATGTTTTTAGAAAAGCAATATGTAATGTACCAACAATACAAACAATAAAAATACCAAATTACAAATCATGACATGATCCATGTGGGTTTTTTGATACAGTGACTACAGGGGTTTCTGATATTGCTGATGGTAATTTGCACTGCATCATTTATGGTAATTTGCACATTACCATAAATTTTTAAAAGAACCCCTTGTGCTTACAATATTTCAAATAATGGGGTCTTATTATGTGGCATAGATAATGCACCAGTTTTGACACGACATTACCATAGGCCAAAATAGAAAGCAATGGGAAAAACTAGCAAATAATTAGATGGTGGACCCCGCGGGCTTTATTTTCAAAGGGATTCATAATTGATGTCGAAACAAGTGTCCATTAGTATTTGTTAAAGTATAGTAAAACATGATAAACCCGACCGAAAGTCGGAGAGAATCCTGCTAGTATTTTTTAATCCATTACCTAATTTTGTTGCACACACAGCACACAAAATTTGTGCGGAATGGCATCTTTTGGATACCCAAAACATGTGTTTGCTACTGCCCTACCCGTGTTAGCGTTGGTAAACAGGAAACAGTAATCAGTTAGGTATTTAAACAAAAGGTAAACCAGGAACTAGTTATTTTTAATCTCCGTCAATTGCAGTTGACACACACCCTATTCTAGAAAAATTAAATGCGTTCAAAGCTGATTTATAAGTTATTGAAATTTCGGTTGAAAACTAGTGTAGACACCAGAGTTGCGAAAGCGTATTTACGCTTACCCGAAATACCCGGGTAAATGGGTATTTATACTTACGCTTACGCTTACGCTTTCGTAAAATACCCATACGCTTTTTTACGCTTTCCCAGCCGAATTACCCGGGTACTAAAAGCGTAAAAAACGTTTCACACGGTCCAGTTTCATGCTTCAAAAAAGTGTAAAACAACAAAAAAGGAAATGAACGAAAACGCGTACAAAAAACTGACCGCGTGTGTGCAATATGACACAAAAAAAACAGCGGAAAATGTACACAATTCCGTTGAAATACAAATGTCTCGTTAAACTTGTCTTGCCTAGCAATATCGTAACTTCAGATTAGGAATTTTGGGGCTGAAAATGGATTGCGAAAACTGTCGCTGAGAGCTTTATTTTGAAACAGTTCACTGAACAAAAACAGACAGAATCGTGGATGCATTACCGGTGCCGCCACTGTATGTGAGTATATATTCACCTGGTATGCATATTTACTTGATTGTGAATGCATAAAGAAACTTAATGTATAATAAGTATGCAACTGTGTACTAATTTAATGTGAAAATATGAATGACAATGGTGTATAAATTCATCTAGGTAATAGTGAAAGCAAGGGTTTTTCTGACGCAAGAGCACTTTCTAAAAGAAATTTACGCTTACGCTTTATTTTACGCTTTCCTAGGTATTTAAAAAATACCTTACGCTTACAGTATCCATACTCAAAAATGGGAAAGTGTATTTACGCTTACGCTTACGCTTTCCAAAAATACCGGTATTTTAACAACTCTGGTAGACACTGCACTGCAGGCACATTAGCTAGATAAAATACTTGTTGTATTATTATCGTTTCCCCCGAAAGCATGATTTTTGAGCGGGTTATTTGATCTGGGTTTATACAGAAATAGAAAATCACAGTAAACAAATGCTTACAGTCACAGTGACCTTACCAAAACAGCGCAAAAACTATTATTACATTATGAAATCAAACATGATTCAAATAATCCACTGACAGTACACCTTACAATGAATATACCATATCTCACCTGAATACAAACCCACAAATTATTATTTTTCTTACAAAAAAACACTTATATGTGTGTCAACTGGTCTGTGTCAACTCAGATTTCGGCTTCACTTGTCACACAGCGATCTCCAAGTGTAGTATTTGATTGAATTACTACAATATTTTGTAGTAATTCAATCAAATACTACACAAGTGCACATGAGTACTGATGTAAAAAGCGCCAGGAATTTGGCGCCAAGCGCCAAAAGCGCCGTGGGGCTTTTACATCACTACGCATAAGGCAATGTTGAAACAAAAATATAACGGCAAGTGCATTTGAATAACGCTCTGCGACACGCGTGAAGCCGAAATCTGAGTTGACACAATTCAGTTGACACACATGTGTCAACTACTGTGAGGGTTGTCTATTCATCAAAATACGGTAGCACACTTTGTGTAGCGACGAGTATATGATGAATCAAATTTGCACAACAGATCTAATCCCAACGGTCGCATGTTGTAATGTTAGCCGGCGGATAAATAGTGTAAACAGCTTCAATTGTGATCAAAATTCATCAATGTTGTGGATTGAAATTTATTTTTAAAATTTTCATTTTAACCGCAAAGCGAGCAAAATGTTTGTGAAGGTGAGTCCTTTATATTTGGTATTTTGGATAAATTTGTACAAGTTAAACTTTGAGTTGATTATGAGAATTGAGGTTAGCCAGGTACCGTCTGAAATTACACGATATAAATTTTGCAAGCGTATTAAAGTACCGTATTTCCTCGAAATACCCCCCGTTTCGAAATACCCCCTCAAAATGGCGGCTATGAAATAATTACCCACCCCCTCGAAATACCCCCTCCCCCAAAGCATGTACAGAGAATGTACATGCCAAAACCGCGGTTTGTGGTCTGTCAATGCGGAATATATGTTAAAAACAATGACTGTGTTACGTCAGAAAGGGTTTACACCATCTACATACTAAAATAAGTGTAAATATAGACCCTTATACATGGTGCTTATTGTCGCATTTTTTGACGTAGAAGAAGTAGGTCTTTTGTAAAATAAACCTAAACTCAATGAGTTTCCGTGTTTTTGTTTAACACGGAAACACGGAAACTCAGCAATTTTGAAAAACACGGAAACTCAAATGAGTTTTTTTTCAGAGAACACGGAAACACGGAAACACAGAAAATACGGAAATGTTTTTTGAGTTTTTCTCAGGCACATGATTTGAACTGAACAATGTGAGTATGAACATACATAATGTATATGTGTATAGTTTTTTGATATGTATTTACATGAGTCTGTTCATGTTTCTGATGAGCTGACATGGTTTTTGCAAAAGAATGTGATGATTTGATGAAAAAAAAAGATTTTGCTGCTGTCAAGTTTTGGTGTGGTATTGGAGACAAGGCGGTGTACTTAGCATGCCAGTGTCCACTGACAGTGTGGAGGGTCCCTTAAGCCAGTGCCCAGGATATTGGGCGCTAGGCATCTCCATATGAACCCATTTTCTCTTGAACGTGATTTTTTGTTGAAATTTAAGATGAGGTGTTTTGGGACGGGTAAGTAGTTCAGATCAGAGTTGTTAAAATACTGGTATTTTTGGAAAGCGTAAGCGTAAGCGTAAATACACTTTCCAAATTTTGAGTATGGATACTGTAAGCGTAGGGTATTTTTTAAATACCTAGGAAAGCGTAAAAAAAAGCGTAAGCGTAAAAAAATTTTTTAGAGAGGGCTCTTGCTGTAGAATCGCCCAAGGCTTGCTCAAGCCCATCGAAAACGCCCTTGCTTTCACCTTTAGATGATATTAGATGGCTTATCAGATGTATGAATGTGGAGTGATGCATGAGGAAGTGGTGTCATGGTGCTTCTGGCACATGGCGCCATTTTTCTGGCACCATTGACAATGGCATTAGAAAAAGCGCCATGGCGGAATAGCGCCATGACTATACTCGGCGGACAGCACACCTAAACACCTTCCCGGACAAGTTCACCACCCATTTTTTTATTCCACTTTGAATGCAATATCTCCGTCCATGGAGGTGTTATAAAGCTGAAACTTTGTATACATAAAGTTGTAAGACCCCTCTACTCCCCAACAATGGGGGAGGTGCGGCGACTCACTACAGGGTGGGTCGCCCTATATGCAACAGTTTTTTTGGCGTTTTTGGTGTCCCAAACAAGTTCACCACCCACTTGATCGCCTACACTACGAGAGCCATATCTCCAGCTGTGATGGTGGTATAAAGCTGAAATTTGGGGGATGTCTAGCCCACAACCCCCCTCACAATACACCAGTGGGGCTACTGCCAACAACCCACTAAAGCATGGGTCACTGCATATAAAGTTGACCATTTTCTAAAAACAGCCCAAGTGTCCCAAAACAAGTTTATCACCCAACTGCATTGAAAAAATGTTGCAAAAACATACCTAATATAAAACTGGATCGCGTTGGAACACTAATTCAGCCAAAAAAATTCTTTTTGGTAGGGCACCCACCCTGTCCCATAAACGGTAGAATGAAAATTTCACTTTAAACCATTTTTTTGTTTCACACTTACAAAGTTGGTTTACAAAGTTCACTAGATATGGTCTAAGGTTCAAAGTTATGTAAACAACATAACCTCTAAAATGCCTCCATAAGGAAATTTACTTGGGGTGAATTCTATGATGTCAAAATGATGTCATTTCAGGAACAAAATTTGACACAATTTTCACTTTTTCATTCACCCCAAATAAATTTCCTTATGGAAGCATTTTAGAGGTTATGTTGTTTACATAACTTTGAACCTTAGACCCTCCCCTAGTTAACTTTGTAAACCAACTTTTTAAGTGTGATACAAAAAATTGGTTTAAAGTGAAATTTTCAGTCTGCTGTTTATGGGACATGGTGGGTGCCCTACTGAAAAAACTTTTATGAGCAGAACTAGGGTTCAAATCTGATTCAATTTTATATCAGGTATGTTCTCACAACATTGTTTTGTAATGCAGTTGGGTGGCGAACTTGTTTCTGACACTTGGGCTGTTCTTAAAAAAATTATCAACTTTATATGCAGTGACCCATGCTTTAGTGGGTCGTCGGCAGCCGCCCCACTGGTGTATTGTGAGGGGGGTTGTTGGCAAGACATCCCCCAAATTTCAGCTTTCTACCGCCCTCACAGCTGGAGATATAGCCTTCAAAGTGTAGCTAATCAAGTGGGTGGTGAACTTGCTTGGGACACCAAAAACGCCACAAAAATTGTTGCATACAGGGCAACCCACCCTGTAGTGAGTCGCCGCACCTCCCCCATTGTTGGGGAGTAGAGGGGTCTTACAACTTTATATATACAAAGTTTCAGCTATATAACACCTCCATGGACGGAGATATTGCATTCAAAGTGGAATAAAAAAAATGGGTGGTGAACTTGTCCGGGAAGGTGTTTAGTATGAAAACCTACCATAATTCAATGAATAAAATCTTGTGATAAATTTTGTAATTAATTATTCCATACTAAAAACGAAATGTTACGGTGAAAAAACTGTATAATTTTTGGTTTCTTATTCAGATGGGTTATGGTAGGTTTTCATACTTTAAGTGTGCTGTCCGCCGCGTATACCATTATCGAGACCAGGCGAAGCCACATTTTTATGTCAATTTAAAATTTAGCTAAGGGTATTTTGGGTTGTCCTGCAGTAGCCACTCCACTAGTGTTATGACTTATGACATTGTTTATGACAATGCTCGGTTTGGATGTTATTGCGTGATTTCAGTTTTTTTTTGTTATGTGTTCTGGTTCACTATAATTTTTTGTAGTTTTACACTTTTTCAAAAGTGTAAAACTGTGCTGTGTGAAAAAATTTTTTTACGCTTTTAGTACCCAGGTATTTTGGCCAGGAAAGCGTAATAAAGCGTACGGGTATTTTATGAAAGCGTAAGCGTAAGCGTAAGTATAATGTGAGAATGTGAGATCCTTAATGTGTGCACAGTTGCATTTCTCTTGTGATGGTATTTAAGTAGCCACTTGGGCTGTAAACAAGATTGGATGAATGACATAAACTTCGCAACAACTTGCTGTCGCTTCTTTGGGCACCGCGTCTATCAATAAATACCCATTTACCCGGGTATTTCGGGTAAGAGTAAATACGCTTTCGCAACTCTGGTTCAGATACGTTGAAGGCTTCAACGATGTACATGTTCAAGTATAGTTGCAGTTTAATCACACAGTACAACATACAGTGCACATCCATTGAAGTATTTTATTGTACAGTGTGAATCGTCGTTTTTTTACATTTTGTTGATGCTTATGCTGTGGAGTGGGCATGCTTATTTTTTTGATTTTGTGGACTGTAGTGGACATTTTTGTGGACTTATTGACACATGAACAAATATGCAGATCCTCAATTTGTGGAACATCTATATCAGCAAAACCTATAGCAAAACCTATATATGATAAGAAAACCCCTGTTTTCACATCAAAATGCTGTAAAATGCAACTTTTTGTTAGAATACTTGAGTTTTTACCAAAAAAACTTGAGTTTTTACTAAAAAACTTGAGTTTTTACAGTAAAACTTGAGTTTTTCAAAAAACACTGAAATAAAACATGGAAACTCAAGTTTTTTTCATGAAAAAAACTCAAAACACAGGTATTCAGTTTTGAAAAACTCAAAACACAGAAAGTGTTTTTTATTTGAGAACTTACCCATCGTTGACCGCAAGGTGTCAAAATAGCAGAATTTTTAAAATGTGTGATTTTACCTACCTCTCGACTATGTGCATGAATTTCACGCTTCAGCGGGCATTTTTACAGGGTTTGGGAGAAATTGCAAATTGAGAACACTTGGCTGTGCCAATAAAAATATTCAAAAAGTAAAGTGCCAAATGTATGCTTAATACAAAACACCTTTCACAGATACTGCTTACGTGTCTTTTGCTCCACGTGCCCGGGAGTTTGAGCACTAGTGAACCTACCCTAGCTCCGCCCCCAGGCCCGGACATACCGACGCCGCCTCCAGTCAGTTGATTTAAAAAAACATTTTTAATTTTTTTTTAAATGTTAGGTAGCATTAGCATCTAAAAATCATCAATTTTTACAAAATATAATTAAATATAATGTCGGAAAATCTCTCAAGAAATAAATATAATTAAATCTCTGTCACAAAACCTGTAAAAAATATAAATAAATATAAATATCAGAATTTGAGAGATTTTCTGAAATTTTGAAAATCTCAGAAAATCTCTCAAAAAGAAAATATGGTGAAATCTCTCTAGAAAATCGTGAAAAGTATAAAACTCAGACTATCTTACATTTTCTGTTATTTTCTGATTTTTTTAAAATAAAAATCTCCCAGAGATTTTTTCAATGCTAGGTAGCATTTACGCGGTTTTTTTTGAAGACTCAACAACACTGAAAAAGTTCAATAAGTTGATTAAAAAGGTCCCATATTCGTGAGAAAAAGTGGTCAACTATACATTCTACCTAGGCGAATATGCATGTCAAATTGCAGAATTGTGCTCGTAGCTCAAGATTAATAGACATTTTGAAAACGTTGCCGTTGTCGCCCGGTATCGGGTATAGTGATGGAAAAGGCACCGCACTGGCAGGGCACCCCCGAAAAATGGCACCGCACCGCACCAGCCTTGGTGCTGGTGCCCTTCGGTGCCCAGCACCGGAGAACCGGTGCCCCGGTCGTAGTGATGGAAAAAGCGCCAGGCTTTCGGCGCCAAGCGCCAAAAGCGCCATGGCGCTTTTCTGACCCCGGCGCCAAGCGCCAATGGCGCCAGAGCAAAATGGCGCCAAGCGCCAAAAGCGCCATGGCGCTTTTCTGAACCTCAGCGCCAAGCGCCAATGGCGCCAGAGAGTGATGGCGCCAAGCGCCAATAGCGCCAGCGCCAAAAAAATTTGTTCTACAATTTGATGGTAGAAAAATGAGTGCATAACTGTGAGTGACGGACCGCTGAAGTCATAGTAGTCTATTCAACTTTTGCCCATTCAAACAACCACTAAATCAGGGCAAAATTTCTCAAATAATCGCTCTGGAGAGATACATATCTGGTCGATTTGGGGGGGGGGGTGGGGGGCTCGAGCGATAGTAGCCTAAAATTTACCATCAGGTTAGATAGATAGCTGAGCGGCACCGGGGATAGATAGATAGCCGGAGCGTTTGTTGGGGGTAACCCCCCCACCCCTTCTAACCCCCGCCAGACTGAACCCCTGATTTTGACTGCAAGAAAGAATTGGGAGCAAAGCATACAAGGGGATTTACCGCGATTTTAACACCTCTGCTTTTATTCGATGTTCACATCTATTTATATAAAGTTTACCCTAATATTAATCAATATTTATTCAGTTGCCTCAAAAGTAATCAACTGCAGTGTCGATTTCCCCGTATTATAACAATTTTTGATTATCATGGTTGGCGCTTTTTTGGCGCCATTTAAAATGCCGGCGCCAGGCGCCAATAGCGCCACCAGAAAATGGCGCCAAGCGCCAAAAGCGCCATGGCGCTTTCTCAAACCTCAGCGCCAAGCGCCAATGGCGCCAGAGCGTTTTAGCGCCAAGCGCCAAAAGCGCCATGGCGCTTTTTGCTTTGGCGCTAGCGCCAGGCGCCAGCGCCATGGCGCTTTTCCATCACTACCCCGGTGCCTTTCCATCACTAATCGGGTAACTGTCTTCTAGGGTAGAATGTACAGTTGACCACTATTTCTCATGAAAATGGAACTTTTTTACTCAACTTATTGTACTTTTTAAGTGTTGTTGAGTCGTCACAAAATAGCTGTAAACGTAGCCTTAGAAAATTCCCAGGTACCCGACTGCGACTGCAGCAATCCGACACATGTGGAGTGTTTGAAAACTGCGAATAAATGGTGGAGCGATTCCATTTCTGAACCTGGTGCCAATCCCAGACCCTGCAAAATGACCTGTAAAATGTGAAATGTCATGCAAAGTGACAACAGTCACGTAAAATGCCCTGCAATATGACAAACTGCAGTTTGCCATTTTGCAGGGCATTTTACATGACTTTTGACACTTTGCGTGACATTTGACATTTGACAGGGCATTGTACAGGGTCTGGGACTGCCCCCAGAAGATCAATGCTTTGACAAGTGTGTTGACAAAAGCGGCGCAGATGGTGGATTGATAAGAAAACTGGACAATGCCGTCAAAAAGTGTCAACATGAGTATATCAAAGAAATCGACCAGTGCCTTTTGGAGCAAACAAAACAGGGCCAGAACGGGTGAGATTTTGCAATTGATTTACCTCGGGATTGCCCAAACATCGAATTACCCACCAAAAATTCTGATTTTGTATTTATCGTGTATCCTCGTAGTCACCCCCTCGAAATGCCCCCATTTGGAATGATGTCAATATGTACATAATGTATATGCAATGTATATGTGAATACGTTGATATCGTCTAATGTATCATATTCTGACATATTGATTACCGGTTTTAGGCACTTACAAAGATATTCTTTAGTATGAATTTCACGGAAATTTCTGACAAAAAATAGACCCCTCGAAATATCCCTTCCCTGGTTGAACCACCCGCAAAATTTACACTATGAAAAATAAAACCCCCGGGGGTAACCACATGTAAGTTAGGTTGACACAAAATCACAAAACACAATTTTGCAGCTGTATGAACACTGAACCAAGAATCTTCAACCCCGACAAATATGTGGATCTTGGTCACTATGCAGTGAATGATTTCACATGGCAGTTGCACGAAAAAAGTAATTTCAGCGAGTGTACTTATCAATGTTTCATGGATGAAATGGCGAGTGATCCCAGCGAGCGAACAATGGCGTCGCCGCCAGGTGTCAGTCCCAGACCCTGTAAAATGCCCTGTGTCATGTCAAATGTCAAACAAAGTGTCAAAAATCACGTAAAGAGCCCTGGAAAATGCCAAATGTCAAATGTCATGCAAAGTGTCAAAAATGTAAAATACCCTGGAAAATGTCAAATGTCAAACAAAGTGTCAAAAGTCATCTAAAAAGCCTTGGTCCATGGGCAAGGTTGTTTGCAACTTACAGGGTATTTTAAATAACTTTTGATACTTTACATGACATTTGAGATTTTCCAGGACATTTTACATGATCTTTGACATTTTGCATGACATTTGAGTCAAATGTCATGCAACGTGTCAAAAATGTAAAATACATTGGAAAATGTCAAATGTCAAACAAAGTGTCAAAAGTCATCTAAAAAGCATTGGTCAATGGGCAAGGTTGTTTGCAACTTACAGGGTGTTTTACATAACTTTTGATACTTTACATGACATTTGAAATTTTCCAGGACATTTTACATGACCTTTGACATTTTGCATGACATTTGACATTTTACAGGCCATTTGACATTTCACAAGGCATTTTACAGTGACTGGGAGTGCCCGCAGGGCCTGATACTGGTCTACTTGAACCACCATTTTTGGAAAAGTGTGGGTGAGTGTAATGTTTGTCGCCATGCACACTATGTAGTGTACCCAACGATGGGTAAGTTCTCCAAAAAAACACTTTCTGTGTTTTGAGTTTTTCAAAAATGAATACCTGTGTTTTGAGTTTTTCTTGAAAAAAACTTGAGTAACTCTGTTTTTATTTCTGTGTTTTTTTGTAAAAACTTGATTTTTTGAGGTTTTTTTTTAAAAAACTCGAGTTTTTTTCCAAAAAAAATCGAGTTTTCCCCCAAAAAATTTCGATTTACAGCATTTCGATCTGGAAACAGTGGTTTTCTTATAAAATGTTGGTTTTACACATGTTTTAACCCCACATAACATCTGTGTATTCATTCAAGTGTCAAAAAGTCCATAAAAATGTCCACAATGAGGACATCAACATCACAACACCAACAACAAAATGCCCAGAAACGACAATTTACGCAGTACTCCAAAATTCTTCAATGGATATGCACTGTATGGAAGACTACGGAATTGATTTGAACTACAACTACCATTTACCCCGAAATACCCCCATGGGGGTTTATTATTTCATCAGAAAGTTTTGTAAGGATCATTGAAAATAGTAGGCATTTACGTAACCAAAACAGGTTATAAATGTGTCCAAACAGGATATATTTGAAATAAACATGTAGATAGCTACACAACCTAGTACAGTCTATGTGTAGCTGCGATGCAGATTAGCAGTAATAAATACATCATGTACATGGCCGGGCTGAAAAGTCCCCGGGCAGTGCTCGCCATTCACGCTAGGGGTAAGCTACGGTTATAAAATTTTAACACGTTAATATATCAGGTGTTTTGAGTTTTCACCCAAAATTTCACCCCGCTAGCTCCACCCACTGCGGAACTGTGGGGGTTACAATTTCGGTCATTTTGTACTGATGTACAAATGGTGCTCTAGCTCAACGCTGCTTTAAGTTGTGATCATGAAACTTTGGCCAGTGTAAGCCACCAGTGTTGGCAATGTGCCAGCACTAACCAACATTAGCTATGATATCATAAGCCTAGTCCATATTGTCATTACTGTCCCTACTCTCACTACCAAATTCATCATTCTGCCTCTATGGTTGGTCAATAAAGGAGGCGTTTGTCATGCACACTGCTGTTGAATACAGGTAATGTGGCCCCTACAGATTAGTAATGAAACACAAATGAAATTTAATTGACATAATAATTTACTGCACATTTCAAAAAAAACATCAAAATCACTGCAATACAACATGATCTCAGATTATCACCAAAAACATCCATCACAGTTCCCACATTTCTTGCACATCACCCTGATCTGCATATTAATTTTACCTTAATAGCAATGATGTTGATGAAAGTGTTGAATACTATCAGCACATTGCCAACACACTGGCTTACACTAGCCAAAATTTCATGATCACAACTTAAAGCAGCATTGAGCTAGAGCACCATTTGTACATCAGCACAAAATGACCGAAATTGTAACCCCCACAGTTCCGCAGTGGGTGGAGCTAGAGGGGTGAAATTTTGGGTGAAAACTCAAAACACCTGATATATTAACGTGTGAAAATTTTATCACCGTAGCTTACCCCTAGCGTGAATGGCGAGCACTGCCGGGGACTTTTCAGCCCAACCATGTAAATACATTGGATACATGATGTACATCATCCCGGAGGAGGCTATTTTGAGGGGGGGCTTATTATTTCACCAGTCCATTTTGAGGGGGGTTAATTCAAGGGGGGGGTTAATTCGAGGTAATAAGGTATACTTAAATGTCGAAACTTAAATTGTCAAATCCACCATGAGATGTGCATGCCATCTTAAATTTTTTATTTGTACCATTATAAAATGTGAATACATACTGTACATATTTACATACTATACATGCTTATCTTATCTTGTTTAGTATAACTGAATTAATGTGCATTCAATCGCTTTGCTGAAAAAAACACAAAAACTCAAAAAAACTTTTCTGTGTTTCCGTGTTTCTGTGTTTCTGTGTTCTCCAAAAAAAAACTCATTTGAGTTTTGAGTTTTTCAAAATTTATGAGTTTCCGTGTTTCTGTGTAAAACAAAAATTGAAAAAAAGAAAAACGTCGAAAAGACAAACTCCCATCAGAGGGGTAAGTTTGGCGTTCGCAGTTGAGAATAGGGAGGCAGGGTTTACCAGACCAGTCTTTTAATGACCGCTGGTGACTCGGGCCGGTTTTTTAAAGCTTCTGGACATATATGGTCTGCATCCAAGGTGTAAAAACACCGCTCAAAGGGAGCTGGAGCAGTGCCAAGAAAATGTCCGCCATTTATTGGCAAGGTATTGTACAACTCTGCACGTACGCAATTATTACCGTAATTTTGGCAGATACGTACGAGTGTGGTACATACCTTGGAAGTTACAATGTATCTGAAAGTGATACATCAACTTTATCACGTAATGTGAAAAAGTCGATTGTTACCTCAAGTAAAGTCGACTTAAACACTGTAAAAGAGAAATTCTATGAAAATCAGTGTTTACAAAGTATCGCAATGCGGCACTTTAATTACAAGCAGAGGTTTTCGTTTAGAAATCTGTATTGCATTTCGACTTCTGGCGTATATATTCCAGATCGCCGGAGAAAAGGAATTAAACGTCGAGTGCTCTGGTTGAAAGGCGAGGAAATTTCGGCGGTTCTTCACATTCGAATTGGTGAGTCCGGTGGGAACCGTCGGTTGGGATGCATTCACTACGTCCGAAAAGCTGTTTCATACTCCTCGGGTCATATATTGCAGTACCCAGAAGGAAATGTGAAAGGGTTTAAAGGATACGTATGTAAATATTTATGCAGATTCATTTTACTCGATGTAAAAATATTGGCGTGTAAAATTGTGGATCCAAAAAATTCCGATGACTCATGTGATGTATACATATCACGATATCGAAAATTTCGGAAATTTTTCTTTTGTCTACTGAATCGAGATGGCCGAATTCAGACATATTATGGTTTTTACTTACATAGGAAGACATGGCGCTCGTTGAAGAGGTGGAAAACGAAAACGACGGTTTCGTTGACACCTCTCAAGATTCCCAAGACCCTGAGGGCACAAAATCGCAGCCGTTACGTCGGTCGGGGCGTAAATCGGGCAGTTTTCGTGTCCTGGCGAGTAAAGGGTGCACGGTGCAGGGCGGAGGTCCAAAAAAGCGCACCGCGACAACGGTTAGTGGGGCCGTGGGATTATTATCTGGCATCTGGTGAGGGGCATTATATTGTCAGTTCCAGGTGTCAGATAATGTTGGGTTCGGGTTTTAATTCTGAGAGTGGTTTCATCTGTGAATTTGATATTGTGGTTTGTCTGATTCGCAATGGTGCAATACACGCTCAGGAGTGCGTTTTTAAAATCACAAAAAACCCACTCAAGGTAAATTTCGGCTGAATTTGAGAGCTACGTTTACGGTGCAAACTACAGCGTTAAAAATCTCATTAGTAGTTCGCATGTGGTTTAATTTATTGCAGCATTGTGAAGCTATTTTTGAGCCAAGTCGGCCTGTAGATAAGGTGTTATATTACCAAATCGCGAAAATGCAGGCTTTGTCGCACAAAACGAAGCACGAAAAAAGCTTCATCGCAAATCGTTCTGACATGGACACGGAGTCGGAGGGCTTGACCACGTCACCGGCCATGACGGCGGCGGATACGGTGGCGATGAAGACCAAGTTTGGCACCATGACACCACGTGAGCGCGTCACGTTCGTCAACACTCTGGTCGAGTCCCGGTCCGGGAAGTACGCTGAGCTCGCTGAGCAAATGCGCTTGATGGATGACTTGTTGGCCAAAGGTCCGATCAATGTGAGTGGCATGGGGGGATTGTTCTTTACTATCTCTTTGGTGCCACCTTTACAGGATTATTTTGAGTTGTATCGTATTATAAACAATGAAAATCCTGAAAATGTAACCGGGGTTATTATTTCGGCTTCTTTTAAAACATTGTATGCTAAAGTAGGCCTAACTACATTGATGTTACGGGGTGTGGAGATGAGGTATGAACTATGCAAAAAAGCTTCTACTGACCCTTTGCGGAAATTATTAGCTACGCATATTATACATTATTTCACTCCCCTGCAGGCCGAATCCCTGGGTGCGTTCACGGGCCAATCCAAGGAGATCTTTGCTAAATTACAGCATGCCATTTATTTAAGTGGGCAGATCGACTTGGGTCAGGCCATGATCGTTGAGACGATGCAGCTCGAATCTCAGCGCATGCAAACCCAATTATGGGATGAATTAAAAGTGCAGCGAGAGATGGTCGAGCGAGTGCAACTCAGCTTGCAGGCCAAGGGAGTCGACCTGACGGCCAATGTGAACAACATTTTTATGTTGAGTAGCACCGAGCCACAGGATCCAATGTCCTTTTTTCATCGGACTGACTTCCTGGCCTTTGGCATACGCTGGAAGTGCATTATGTGCGCGCTGCTCTGGCACAAAGGTGAAACACTGGGCGTGCCGGCTCTCAAAGAAGAAGCCATACGGTACAACATATCGTATATTGAATATGATCCGATGGCCCCCAGTGTTATGGCCAAGTGCTGGGCGGAGTGGCGCAACGAGCAGTGGAAATTGTACTACGATAATACCGATGACAATCAAGCCGTCACATGGTACGATAAGACAATTTCCGACGATTCTGCTCGGATGCGCAGTACACCTGCCTACCGCTCCCTCGTGTCAGTTTTGCAAATGTGCGTCAAGGGGAACAAAGCCTTCGCCATGTATTTGAAACTCACGGGGACGCGGCAGATTCACAATGCGGCGCGCGCGCATCGCTATCTCGGCAACGGCTATAATAAAACTTTGTGGGATGGCGTGACGAAGTCGAGCGACGGCCGGAACATGAATATGTACGGTCTGGCTCTCGAGGAAGTGCGCGCCTCCCCGGAGATGGCCTCGCTGACATTTACGTCAGAAGAAGAGCAGGCCTACAATGCCGAGTTCGTGGTGTTTGAGTCGGACCAGATGTGGACCGTGGGCACTAGGCTCGAGGCGCACAAAGAGAGGGCGAAGGCCATGCACCAAGGTAGGCTGGGTGGCTTGCATAGTTCACGAGGGAACAATACAAAATGGGGGAGAACGATACGTAATATTCAAAAATATATTGAATTTGGTATCAAAGAATCGGAGATAGAAGATGGGGAAATAGTAGAGTATGTGGTCAGGGAGAGTGTTATTAAACGCTATACAATATGTCCTGAACCACTTCGCCATTCCCGATCATCACTATCCATGATATCTCAACACATACCCACCATTGCAGTCAACCAGTGGAACCAGACCATCAACAAGCGCAACAAGGGGAAGTCTTCCTCCAGTTCCGCCGGCGCGGCGGCTGCTGCGGTAGAGCCCGTGGAAGGTGCGGGTGAGGCCGCAGATGACGGCGTGGTGGACATGGAGAACGAGGTGATTCAGCGTTTTCATCTTGACTATGAGGACAACCCTTTGCCATAGGTATTAAACCTTTGCCATAGGTATTTGCCTTTAATACCATACCTGCAGCGGGATGTGAAGCGTCCGGTGACCTGGCAAGCGCCTGTATGGTCTTTAACGCCGCTACCCACAAACTTCTTTTCTGATAAGTTCTCGCGAGACGACAAGTATGGCCAGGACCATACGGGACCGCGGGATGGGTGGCTAGGCGTGTCAGTCGCTTTTGTACCGTTGCGCGTGTGGTTGCTAGGCGACAGCACTGCTAAATCGGTGAGAGTGCCACTCCTGGACTGTTTACGTAAAAGTGTCGTCCACACGGAGGCGGCGCATTTGCCGAATACGGTGTCTGTGTCAACCATAGCGACCTGCTACACAGGGTGTAGAATGGCGACTATGAAAGGTGCGTGTGCCCTGGCTGATTTTAGCGAGGTGAAAATTGTGGTCTGGAAATCGATACTGGACTACATTGACACCGCGTTTTGCGTAGCTAAATCGGGGGAATCAAAAGGCATTTGCCAATTCGTGCGGAATGTTTACGTGGCGCTGTTACAACTACGTTTCATTCTGTTTGACCAAGGCTTGCCGCACATTCCGATTGTGTGCTGCGTAACCCAGCCGTTTTTTCCGGCGCAAGAGGGTGTAGCGCACAACGCGTACGCAGAGGCTGTGCTTTGGAGGTTGGGTAGAGACATTGAATCAGCATTGTCACGGGTCTGCGCCAATATACCTGGTGTGACCATCACCCAGCCTCTGAACTACATGCTGCGCAACAAAAAATCCGCAATTATTCCGCACCTAGTGGGTGTGGACACAATGCGCCTATATGAAGGGATTGTAGGCACAGACGGCATCCACCTGAGCAAGTACGGGGAGACGTTTTTGGGTCGCCTATTGGCCCGGGATTGCGTACTGGCGCTGGAAGGTTACAGCGCTCCAACGCTAGCCAGGTGGGCGAAACAGGGTACAGCGCTCATTGGCGCTAGAGATAGATGTTGCAGGTCATACGTATGTTGTTCTGATCATATCAACATTATCATCCTCACCTCAGGTGGCGCCAGATGTGCGGGTCGACCGATCCCGACCTCTGCAAAGAGGGGCAAAGGCTGCTGGCGGACCTGTTCAACAGGGCGAAGGAGGTCTGTCATGTTAATGACGTGTAAAGGTAGTATTGAATCTGGTGACATGTCCACACAAGATTATGTACTTTTACAGGAAGTTCGAAAAAACGTGGACGCGGTGCTCGCGGACTCCCGTACGGGCGCGGAGCTGGCGGTGCGGCGCAAATTCGTGGCGCCGGCGGCAGCCGAAATAGCTCGGTTGGAAGTGGATCCGAGCGCCGAGGAAGCCTGCAGCAGAATAACCGGTCCAGGTGGGCACGGTTTTGCGGGGTTAATTGTGTTCTGTGCATACAGTTGTATATTTGGTATGCTGGTTTCACAATCAATCCAGGGTCATCATCACCAAAAACTAGCTTCCCCACCTTCACAGCTCCGACCGGGGTGCCGCGGCAGCCAATGCCGGTCAAAATCGCGGAGCGCACGGCGGCCGTGGTCGCGGCGGCCGAAGTGGGGGCCCACGTCCGCTGGGCGGCAGCAGCAAAGGCTGGTACTTCTACCGCGAATAAAAAGGGGGCCAGATCTGTTGCTTAGGGCGGTTAGGCAGGTGCACCTCTGTTTCAGAAGGTGCGAACTGCTACACCTACTTTGTTCCGGTTGCGGTGTGGTGATTGTTTTTTGTTTAATTTCCTCCAAATTTAATTATGGCGTGACACCACACGGGAAGCTGGCAAACTGTTCTGATCCTACACTACGAAAGGGCATTACAGTAATCACATATAATATATTAATTAATGCCTACCTGTGTGAGGTCTTGCCATACAGTGTTGTACGTCTGTGTTTGAAGTATTTGGCACTGTGTTTGGTTTATGCGATTGCACTGGCGTCTAATGAGAAGAACCGAACAGAAAGGGGAAGTGGCTTTAATATATAGATTAAATTACATTGCCAGATCTTTCAGACATTCTCGGTGCTTATTAATTTTCCTTCGGTTCGGCAGAATATATCGATTCATATTTTTAGGACACAGTTTCCGTATGTTTTGCCATCTACTCCGCCCGATTCGAAAACTGCTGCCCTTAAGCGTGTTTTATGACGCGTGTCATCTTGCGTGTATGGCCGCCCAAGGTCAATTTTTGGCGTTCTTTGAATACAAGTATAATACAAAGAGGCCAGTATATAATGAACACACGGACAAAGTTGGGGGTATGGCAAAATTGGGTGGAGATGTCCACTTGCAGCGCAATTACGTGTCACATGTCGATACTCTACAAACCGATATGACACAATATGGTAACCGTGTATCGGGTAATCCATCACATGTCGACCCGTCTAGGGACTCTAATATAAGGTCGGGTACTGAGTTTACAGTATTTTATCAAAATGTAAACTCAATCAGGCACAAACATGTACAACTCCAAAATATAGGTTCAAAGGGGTACGATTGCATCGCCTTGTGTGAGACAAATGCAGTACATAAGGTGCATCTGCCTGATATTCCTGGGTATACACTAAATACCATCATGAAGCCAGTTAATGGCAATGGTGGAATAGCGGTATACACAAAAAGTACCATTGAATGCTCTGTCTTGGGAGGTGATTATTGGGAAACCTGTGAAAATGTTTTGTGGCTAACATTACGATGTAACAAATCATCTACATTCGTAATGCTTGCTATAGTTTACCTATTTGATGCTGGGAAAGTAGCACGGAATAGGGACTATATGCAGGGGAACGAAACTATCCTTTCCAATCTCTCAAAACAAGTATCCGAGAATACTGCGAATGGTAACCCATCCCTATTAATAGGTGACTTTAACGGTCATATCGGGAATTACCACCCCTGTGATGAAGCCACCGAAGTCAGCGTCTTCTACCACCGAATCCGGCTGCTTCAAGACCGTAGTGAGAAACGGCCTTTAGAGTGGTTGATTTCCCGTTGTAGCCGAACGTCCACTTGTCGACAGCCAAGTTGAGTTTATTTCGTAGTTGTGTGTTGAAAAAGGGGGTTCGAATCGTTTCAGGTACTTTATTTCGATCAGATACAGCGTGTTACAAAAGCGCAAAGTCTAGCGAGCTTCCTAATCGAAGTTTCTATCGCTAGCTTATTTTCGTTCAGTAGCTTGGGGTCCGCAGACTGAAGTAAAAACTTCCAAAGTAGCTAAGACACGGAAATCATGTATAGAAAAACAGCTACAGTAATTTCCTAATACAAATGCACAAATAAACCACAAATATAACAATAAGACACATTTGACAGAAACAGTTGGCTTATTCTATGCGTGCATACATTCAAATACTTATGGTAAAGAAATACCAGGTACAAATTGGGTTAATAGAAAAACTATTAATCTTACGAGGCGCGAAGTCGGCAAACTCGGCCGATTTACTAATTTGGTTCAATTTGTCAGAAAACATTGACGCACATTGGAACTAATAAAATAGGGTTTGGAAATTGTAAATAGTGGTGTAAATGTTCCTAATGACGTAAATAGAATAAGGTATATTCAACATAATAATAATAATCACTTCCTGGAAACGTATGTTGAATAATGGGTAAATTGGGACTTATTCAAGTAAATGAGTATAATAATTGAGCAGGGTTTGTATGATATTATGGTATAATCTGAGCAGGGTATTTATCATAATGTCAAAGTAAAAATAATATAACTTATGAGCAGGGTTATAATAATTATGCCTATGCGAAGGGCTTCGTAAATTCACACAGAAAATGCTAGTTACACACAGGGCACTATTTCTCTATTAGGACGCTGGCCTAAATAAATACGTGGCACATAAATATTTACAACTTTTGACTTTCCCAAATTGCAAGTAAACCATGTAAATGTATATATAATAATGATCAGAAAATTACGGCGAGTTGAATGAGCCTAATATTATGTTAATACACCTAATAATAACATATTTGACTTTTTAACCTAAATATTCCTCATAAACATATCAATAACTTATAGAACACTTTCCTAATCGAATATTCTCCATGGATACGTAATAAGTGTAGAAAATACAATTTGCAGTAAGTTTATATGATGCATGAAATGTAAATTAGTGCAAATAGGTAAATAGATAAATATGAGCCTAATTATCAAATCTCTGTATTTCTTTATCCATCCATTTTGCCACGGTCAGCACACTCCGGGCGGAAGAAGTTGCTGCACCCCGTTGTTGCAGCAACGTCACATGCTGGTGGTGGTGGGCGCCAAAGTGATGAGTGGCGTTTCCACAGTCGCCTCGGTGGTGAACGTGGTCGTGCGCGAAGTCGTGGGCGTGCGTGAAGTTGTAGGTCCGGTTGCTGGTGATGCCAACGCCGACCTAGCCTGATGATGAAGCAAGTAGTTGCCCGTGTCGCTTCCTGCGCGTTCGCGTGAGGTGAATTTGCGGATATCAGGCATGTGAACACTGTCTCTGTTCCTGGCTCTGACTTGTCCCTCATCAGCTGAACTTTCATCTGGCTGAACGTATGCTGATAGTGACTTTGCCATTCTGTCCTCGGTTTCTGCTCTCCTGGCAAATCTGACGGACTGTGTTGAGTTGGATCTGGCTCTCCTCTTGATTGCTGGTCTCAACTCTGTCTTGCGTACTTTTCTTTGTGGATAATTGGTCTCTTTCTGAGTTGATTTCTTGATAGTATATCTGATGGCTCTGAAGCATAGCCATATGCATTTGAACGGACACACTATGCATTTCCATATGCATGTATATACGCATGGTGGAATCACTGGCTTCCCTGTGGCAATTCTCCAATTGTACCACAGGTATCCTGCAGCTACGATTCCAGCTACCAGGATTGTGATTCCCAGCAGTATTGCGATTGTGTTGATGATCACTTGAAAGGGTCCTTTCAGCATTCCTCCCATAAAGTTAGTGTACCCTTTTGACACTCCAGATATATAGTGACCATATGCCTTGCCGATTCCTGCTGCTGTCTGTCCAATTCCAGCTCCAATGCCTTCTATTGAATTTCTGATCACTCTGGGATCCAATGACATATCTGCTGTGTAATCGATCAACTGGTTCTGCACATGCTCCAAACTCTGTAGTCTCTGAATCTGGCCTCTGACATCCATGAAATTGGTCGCTCTGTTGACAATGTTGGTGAACAGGTGAGGCGCGTCAAACGTGAAGGCCTGCCACTGTCCTTTCCATGTCATTTCAATTGGCGTCTCTGTGACATGCACCATTCCATGTGCAGACTTCCACTGTCCATGCTCATTTCTGTACAGGTGCGGTGTGGTGTGGCTGCAGTCTTCTTCTGGTGATTTCTCCACCAAGTCTCTGCTGCCTGGGCTCTTGAACCACAAGGGCCCGTCTTTGTCCAATCTCATTGGTGTGTATTTGTAACATGTCTCTCCCACTTTTCCTGTCTGATAAATTATGTATGGCTGCACTTCCTTGCATTCCCAAAACATAATTGCTTCTCCAGCCCATTCTGCATGAACATCCTGTCTTCCCAGCATGGCTCGAATCCCCAATGTTGGATCGATACGGAAAAGCTGAGTCAACATGTCCAGCTGGTTCTTGCGAAGTTGACATAGCTGATGCCATACAATCGCAAATTGTGCCTGAGTCATCTCTCTGACCACATGTTGCAGGAACTGAAACTTGGAGTTTCTGTCGTCCAATCTGGCATACAATGTTCCACTGATTGTCGACTCTCTTGCCTCCACTATCTTTCCTGGCATTGCCCATTCCACAGGCACATCTTCTCTTCTGTCAAACTGGATGAATACACCTCCTTGATCGGTGTAGTATGTGTCTCCCGGAACACATTCTGAACCAATTGGCCTCTTTGTCTTGTTGCTGTGGGAGTATGCTGCTTGCAACTTTGACACAATAATTGTTTGGCCAGATATTTCTGATTTGAATCTGCCAATTCTCTCATATGCACATTGATGCTTGAAGTTCTCCGTGTCCCACACTGTGATTCCATAATTGTGGTCTCTGCAATGTCCCATCATGGCTCTGCACTGGCTGAAATCTTGCAAGTCGCTGATTACAGTCTTTCCATCGAGTGAAGCCACGGTTCCTTCTTCCATGTAGAAGTTACTGACGACATTCTCTTTGTCATGACAACACCATGAATATTCCACATTCAAGGTTTGATTGGTTGTCCACACTCTGGGTTCCATTTCCACTAAAGGTGTTCCTCTGAACATCTTGTGAATTCTTGCATAGTTACAGGCTACCACGCCAACTTGCTGGTATTTCTCAAAATTGCCTGTAATGCCTTTCGCTCCCCAGAAACTGGTGTGTGTGATGATCTCTTTGATTCTGATGTAGCATCTGTATGCCTTTTCTTTCTGTGGAATCTGTCTCTGTGCGTAAAGTGTAACTTTCATTGCCTTGACAAAATTCCTTGGTGGGATATGGCACTGCACTTCTTCAGGAACTGTAAGCGCATGTCCATGCCTTCCACTGGTACAAATCTGATACTTCTGGCTTTGTGAACTGATCACCTGTTCCACAGGATGATCCTTAATTGCATCCTTGAATCTCTCATAAGTCTGCATTTCTCTGACAGATTTTGGTGGCCATTCTGAAGGCAAAGGCGGCAATCCATGATGTGCTGCCAATGATGGTGGCCTCACTGTCGAGGTTTCTAGAACGTATGTTCTGGAAAATACTTCGCTGTAAGCTTCTCTCAGCGTTGCTGACTCTGACATGCCTGTCAGCATCAACACCATGCACAGCATTCCAATCACCAGACTGCTGGTGGTGGCTGTGGCTTTCCCTGTTGCACTCCTCAGGACTCTATCCGATGCTGAGTTCCTCTGAGCAGGGTTTTGAGCAGGGTTTGATACAGAGTCTCTGTTCGAGCTCTGATTTCTGACATGTTTCTGGACAATTGCTGGGTCCAGTAAATCTACTTTGACTGTCACTGCTGTCTCTGGGATATCCATTGTTTTTGAATTGATTTCCAGTGGATACAATTGATTGAGTGGTCTGCTGACCACATTTCTGTTGGCAGTTCTGACTTTTGCTGAGCGAATCTGTCCATCTTTGCTGGGCTCTAACTGCTCGATGCGACCCATCCTCCATGCACCTCTGGGCATGTTTTCTTCATAAATCAGCACAACTTCATTCACTTTGGGTTCTTGAGTCGCTGTCAATCTGCCATGTTTGTGTGTCACCTGAGTCCTTTCCCTCAAGCTTGGGATATACTCTTGGTGCCACAAGTCCCAGAACTTATCCAAAGTTTGCTGGGTTGTCTCCCAATATTTCTGCAGTTTCGCTGCATTATCCATTCTGGGCACGAATTCTCCATCTTTGTCTGCGTCAAACTGTGGTGCTCCAATCTGACCTTCCCCTGTCAGGAAGTCTCTTGGCGTCAGCACTCTGAGGCTCTTCACATCACCATAGATGTAAGAGATTGGCCTGCTGTTGATCACTGCCTCGACTTCTGGCAGAAGTGTCAACAATTCTTGCAGGGTTAACATTCTGTGCCCCACAGCTGCCTTGAAATGTTTCTTGGTGATGCCCACCATTCTCTCATAGACACCTCCTTGCCATGGTGCCATAGGAGTAGTCATGTTCCACTGGATTTGTTGCTGTGAGCAGTAAGTCTGTACTGCTCCACTTTTGACCATTTCTGACCATTCTTTCCCAGTGTTAATGGCCTTGTCAGTGCTTGTGCTGAGCACTTTCTCTGTCAATTTGAATTGCGTCGCATTGTCTGAAATCACTGCCTCAGGCTTTCCACACCTGGCGATGAATCTCCTGACTGCGTTCAGGAATTCCTGTGCTGTCATGTCCAGCACACTTTCCAGGTGAACTGCACGTGTCACCATACATGTGAACAAACAAATCCACATTTTCCTGTGATTTTTGTCCACTTTGTACCAAACTGGTCCCAAATAATCCAAGCCCGTGTACTGGAACGGTCTGGCTCTCTGAACTCTGGTTTCTGGTAAATCTGGCATTGGTGGAAGCTGGTACGGCTTCGCTCCCAATTTCTTACAGGTTGGGCAGGTTCTGGTCACATTATAGATCACCCGTCTGCCCTGTGTAATCCAGTACTTTTGTCTGATCGCTGCCAATGTGTGTTGCACTCCTGCGTGCATTAACTTTTCATGCTGGTTTCTGACGATCAGCTGAGTCACTGTAGCCGTTGCTGGCAACAGTATGAGTGGCACTGTGACCTCCTGAGGGTCTGTATGCTCCATTCTGCCGTGGCACTTCAGGATTCCATCCTGATGCATTTGCACATTGAGCCATTTGATCAACTGCTGGTCTGCAGCTGTTTTCTTGCCATTCTGGCTGCCTTTGCTGTGGCTTGTTGTCAGAATCTCTGCCACTCCTTTGTAATGATTCTGTTGCGTTACTTTGATCCAATATCTTAACGCAATCTCTCTCTCTTCAATACTGATAATTCCCTGTGGTTTTATTGTACCACAGATACTTTCCATGATTTCTGACAATCCATTCTGACTGTCATTTCTGCTGCGCTTTTTGTGCATCTGTCGCACAAATCTCATCACATATACTGTTGCATCCAGTAATTTTGTCAGTGATGAGAATCTCTGAATCTCAATTCCCAATGGATTGCTTTGCTTGCTTTCATCAGCTTGCACATTGCTGGCATCTGGGTCACTGACCACTTGCTGTGTGGCGCCCAGGTAAATTGGACTGGCTTTTGGGAACTTGAGTTCTTCTTTCTTGATTTCTGCCATTACTTCTGGCGTAACTGGCTCCACTTTCGGCTCTGGCCACTCTCCAGTCATTAGCCATTCTGGCCCCTTCCACCACAGGTTACTGCCTTCCAACTCTGACATATTCATGCCTCTTGTGGCCATGTCAGCTGGGTTCTCCAGTCCTGCGATGTGTCTGATGTGCATGTTTTCTGTCTCACTCTGAATTTTCTTGATTTCATCCAATCTGTTCTTGACAAAACATGCCAGTGGCTTTGCTGTTGTTAGCCACTTCAGACAACAGGTTGAATCTGACCATACAACTGTTTGACTGAATTTGACGTCCTTGAGCTCTTTGTGAATAAACTTTGACATTCTGCTGCCGATCAACATTGCTAACAATTCCAGCCGTGGAATTGTCACTTCTGGTTTCTTTGGAGCGAGTCTCAATCTGGAGTACAGCAGGCTTGATGTGCCGCTGTTATTTTCCGTTTTCTGGCATATGTATGCCGCTGCGCTGTATGCCATTGCTGAGGCATCAACGAAAATGTGCAGTTGTGCATCTGCACCACTCTGATAATTCAAATTTCTGTTGAACTTGATCTGTCCAACTTTGAGCAACTCTGTCTCCAATTGCTGCCAAATTGCTGTCTGTTCCTCAGACAGGGGGGTATCCCATTCTTTGGCACTTGGTCCTGAATGCCATAACGTTTGCAAAAATCTCTTTGCTGGCAGTAGGACAGGACTGACTAGTCCCATTGGATCAAAACATCCCGCAGTCACCTTTGCAACTGTCCTTTTCGTGGGAAGTTTGATTTCCTGGTCAGTTTCTGATAATTGTGATTGCTGAACTGTCTTTGGTGTCTTCAGCCACATCTGGTCGCTTTCTGTGTCCCATTTCATGCCTAGGACTGTTGTGACAATTTCCTTGGCCACATCTGACTCTGCCAATTGCCAAGTAAAGCTCTTATTGTTGCTGTTCCATTCTCTCAGATTCATCTGTGCCTCTGTGAACAGCACTTTGGATTCCTGGTACAATTCGATTGCTTTCTGCTCTGTGTCCACACTGAGGATCAAATTATCCACATACAGATTTTCATCGATCAATTTTGCATTTTCTGTGCCAGCTTGATTCAGGTGGTATCTGACTGTCAGCGCTAGCAGCGCTGGGCTGCAAATTATTCCAAATGGTACTCTGGCAAATCTGTAAATCTGAATGTTGTCCTCCATGGATGGTTTTGTGGGATCCTTGTACCACAGAAATCTTGTCACATCTCTGTCACTGTCCTGCAGACTAATCTGCAGAAATGCTTTCTCTATGTCTGCGACCAGGGCGATTCCATGCAACCGGAATCGCATCAGCATCCCTACCAGCTGTGGTAGTATCACTGGACCGCGGTACATGCACTCATTCAAGCTTGGCATGCCTGGCGGTTTCGCTGAGGCATCATATACCTCTCTGACCTTTGTGGTGGTTTTCTCTGGCGTTATCACTGGTTGATGAGGCAATATATGGAACTTCCTGCCATCCATAATATCCTTTTGGACTTTCTCAATTACTCCTTGCTCCTCCTGTGCTTTCATGATTGCCTGAATTTTTTCCAGTAATTCTGGGTCTCTCTTGAGCCTGTTGGTGAGGTACCTGAACCTCTTGAACGCCATTGCTTTATTATCTGGGAGTTCATGCAAATTCGGTTTGTACATGAACTTTACAGAGTACCGTCCGTCTGGGTTTCTCTGTACACTCTCATTGAATTGCTTGATGGCCTCATCGTCCTCGACGAGGTCTGGCTGGTCCATTATGCCAATGGTATCCAGTCTGTCCATGTCTTTGACATTTGGTACAGGAGCAATTGACAACGGTGCTTCCTCGTACCACTTTTCTCTCTGAATTTGATGCACAATTGTGTTGACCACCACCGGATATGCGCCATCCGTGGTCCATTGATTTCTGTTGCTTGTCAGCTGCCCACCTCCCATCAGCAATCCCAATTCTGATGGAATGACATACAATCCTGATGGAAGTCTGGTGGTGCTGGTGTTTCTGGACATCAAGTCCCAGAAATAATTCAAGCCCACTATAATGTCTGGCTTGAACTTGCACTCTGTCCCTTTTTCCTTGGGAATTCTGTCTGCAAAGTAACTCTCATCCGGGAAGTACTTCTGCAGGTACTTTTCGTCCTGTTCTGACACAGGCACTTTGACTTGTTCTGTGGTCAACGTCGGGACCACATCAGCCACCATATCAACTTTCTGGCCATTTCTAAGCCACATTCTGAATTCCACTTGCTGTACTACTTTATAGTGCGGCTTTTCATTTCCGAATGTGTACACCTGGATGTGGTGTTCACCTGTACTCTTTAAATTGAGTTTCTTGGCCACTTTCTCTGACATGTACGTTCCCTGGGATCCTGTGTCCAGGAACGCTTGAATCTGTAGTGGTGGCTGTTCAGGCTCCATCTCTGTATCCATTTCTGAAGCCTCAATCACGGTTCTGGCTGTCATCAGCATTGACATATTCCTGTTTACTGACAGGTTCACTGACATATTCTGTTGCTTTGTATTTGGTTCTGTAACCACTGTGCTGGATATGGTTTCTGTCTCTACCACTTCTGGTCCAGCTTCTTCCACAGTGACACAATTCACTGTGGCCTTTCTCTGTTGGCTCTGTGCTGGTCGTCCGACTGTCGGCACAGACTTTCTGCCATTGTTTACTGATTGCTGGCCATTCTGTTGACCATTTGCTCTAAATGCTGGAATTTGCCGTCCAGCGTTTCCATTGCCATTGTCACCAAATTTCTCTGGGCACACCGCAGTGTGGTGTCTATTGGACTTGCAATAGAAGCAACTTCTCGTAAATTGACATTGATTCATGTAATGCCCTTTCTGCAGGCATCTCAGGCATCACTCTGCCTTTGACAAAATCACTCTCCTTTCTCTGGCAGTTTTGAACTTTGGACACTTATCATTAAAGTGTAATTGCTGTGTGTCATTGCAGAACACACACGGCCTCCCAGGATTCATGAATCCAGCCTGTGGTGCACTCTGACCATTCTGGATCACAGACATGCTCCCTGTGCTGGTCCTTGGGTTCTCTGGCCCTCTGAATCGATTCCCATTGCCTTGGAATCGATTATTGAATTGCTGTGCGCGCGGATTATTCCCAAACCCCTGGCGCGATTGCTGAACTGGTGCCTCAGTTTGCTGTGCGTGCTGTACAGCCTCACTGAGCGCTAGCTGCTTGCCAAACAGCTTTCTGAATATCTCCACCGTCAAGGCTTCCTCAGTTCCCTGTTCCTTCTGGATTTCTCTGAGAACCTCGGGTGGCACTTTCTGTTGCAGCTGGCTCAACAGCATTGGATGTTCCACTGATTCACCCAGTGACTCCAACTGCTGGAGCAGCCTTTCAATTGCATCAAACAAAATTCTCATATCCTGACAGGTATTCCTGGCCTATCGCAACTTCATGATATTACTCATCAGCGTGTTTCTGACTACAACTGGCTGGTCATATCTTTTCTTGAGCATTGCAATTGCGGGTGCATAATTCTCTGCCGTCACACTCAATCCACTGATCATGCCAAATGCTGAGCCTTTCAGCAAGCTCCTCAAGTATGAGAACTTGGAAATGTCCTCCAAATCTGTCCGATTGTGGATGTGGGATTCGAACATTTGCCACCATGATCGAAATTTGACAATTTCCCCAGTAAACTGTTCCACTTCCAGTTTCTGTAATTTGACGCTCTTTGCCGTGGTTGCATTGGTTGAACTGGCCCCCGGAGCAGCTCCCTGAGCTGTCAGAGCCATCTGGGCAGCCATCTGCTGTATGAATGCTGTATTGACTTCATACATGGTATTTCCGCTCTGTTGCTGGATCATGTCTTGCAACTCTTCAATGTACACATTCATGGCTGCAATTTTCTGTGTCACCAAGTCTGACATGTTTGCATATTCCTCATATGAGTCTTGGTATATCTTCTGTTCTTGTTCCATCTGGTCGGGTTCGTCAATGTCCTTGACGACATCCCTCCATGCGTCAAATTGAGTTCTCACTGCAGTCATTGCACTTTCCAATTTTGCACCCTCCTGTTTGACAGATGCAATCACTCTTCTCATTTCTGTTCTCTTTTCTTCCTTTGTTGCTCCCGCAAATATCTCTGGGTCATATTTGGCATATTCTCTTGCCAATCTGTTGTCTACCCTGTGCTTTGCTGGCCCCAGGGTCTTTCTGATGTGACCCGTTGGTGAAACCATTTTTGCTGATGAATTTTTCTTCACTGTTTCTCTTTATAGTGTGTCTCCTGTGACGCCTGTGACGCTTCTCTGCGTCTTTCTGTGTAGTGCTCTGTGCACTACGGATTTGTTGTGCCACGCACAATACCAATGCAGTCCTACAGGCCCCTGACGTGTTCTCACGCGTTGACCTTTACTGCACTGGCACCAGGTGTGTTCCTAAAGCCCCTGACGTGATTGTTTACACGCGTTGACTTCAACACACCGGTCAAATCCACCTGGACAATAAACAATTTATTTGCCCAGCAGTGTGCGCCCAAAGAGGGTCTGTACACACTCTTTCTGAGCGCTCTGGCGCTCTTTCTGGCACGCCTGTGTGCCCCGTGACCACGCCGGCCACTTGCTTTCCTGAGCGGCTCCTGTGCCGCTGTGCGCAGTGCTGCGCTTGCCGTGTCACCTGTGACACGTTTCTGTGCACTCTGGTGCACTTTCTGATTCTAGCGTGGCTCTGTGGCGATCCTGTCTCCATCAGGTCACCCTCCCTTGGCATAGGAAGGACGTGCGAGCGGTCACTGGCGTCCGGATGTCCAGGAGCATCCAGCTAAAGTTTGACCACCGTCCGACAATGACTCCTTGTCAAATGCCGGTGCCGCCCAGCGTTTAGCACCTTGCCAAAACACTGGTGAAAGCTGCCTGAAATCCTGACAGGCTTGTCAGAACTCCAGTGTCCTCCGCGCGTGAGCGTAGAACCGCTCCCAGGATGTAGACAGGAGTGCCGTGACTTTGGCACAATGCTGTCTGCAAATCAACAGCCAACGCTCAGCCAAGGCCAATTGATGTTCAGCAGGACTTTTGAAGTTCTGCCAACTGCCGCACAATGTCCGTTCCGGCTTGGTGATAGCACAATGTCATGCAATCACCCTGCTCGCTGCGCCATGTGATGAAGCCACCGAAGTCAGCGTCTTCTACCACCGAATCCGGCTGCTTCAAGACCGTAGTGAGAAACGGCCTTTAGAGTGGTTGATTTCCCGTTGTAGCCGAACGTCCACTTGTCGACAGCCAAGTTGAGTTTATTTCGTAGTTGTGTGTTGAAAAAGGGGGTTCGAATTGTTTCAGGTACTTTATTTCGATCAGATACAGCGTGTTACAAAAGCGCAAAGTCTAGCGAGCTTCCTAATCGAAGTTTCTATTGCTAGCTTATTTTCGTTCAGTAGCTTGGGGTCCGCAGACTGAAGTAAAAACTTCCAAAGTAGCTAAGACACGGAAATCATGTATAGAAAAACAGCTACAGTAATTTCCTAATACAAATGCACAAATAAACCACAAATATAACAATAAGACACATTTGACAGAAACAGTTGGCTTATTCTATGCGTGCATACATTCAAATACTTATGGTAAAGAAATACCAGGTACAAATTGGGTTAATAGAAAAACTATTAATCTTACGAGGCGCAAAGTCGGCAAACTCGGCCAATTTACTAATTTGGTTCAATTTGTCAGAAAACATTGACGCACATTGGAACTAATAAAATAGGGTTTGGAAATTGTAAATAGTGGTGTAAATGTTCCTAATGACGTAAATAGAATAAGGTATATTCAACATAATAATAATAATCACTTCCTGGAAACGTATGTTGAATAATGGGTAAATTGGGACTTATTCAAGTAAATGAGTATAATAATTGAGCAGGGTTTGTATGATATTATGGTATAATCTGAGCAGGGTATTTATCATAATGTCAAAGTAAAAATAATATAACTTATGAGCAGGGTTATAATAATTATGCCTACGCGAAGGGCTTCGTAAATTCACACAGAAAATGCTAGTTACACACAGGGCACTATTTCTCTATTAGGACGCTGGCCTAAATAAATACGTGGCACATAAATATTTACAACTTTTGACTTTCCCAAATTGCAAGTAAACCATGTAAATGTATATATAATAATGATCAGAAAATTACGGCGAGTTGAATGAGCCTAATATTATGTTAATACACCTAATAATAACATATTTGACTTTTTAACCTAAATATTCCTCATAAACATATCAATAACTTATAGAACACTTTCCTAATCGAATATTCTCCATGGATACGTAATAAGTGTAGAAAATACAATTTGCGGTAAGTTTATATGGTGCATGAAATGTAAATTAGTGCAAATAGGTAAATAGATAAATATGAGCCTAATTATCAAATCTCTGTATTTCTTTATCCATCCATTTTGCCACGGTCAGCACAACCCCGGACTTGAACGGAATAGTCACGTAATAAATGACACAGGTAGGCTAGTGAACTCATTTATAAGAGTAAACGACCTAAACGTCGGTATCTCTGTCACTGACATATGGTGGTCATATGAAGCCGGTCTAACACGCTCATTGTTGGATCTGGCTCTATTTGACACTACCGCTGAATGGTCTAGTGAAATTTCGCACTTTAGTCCAACCAGTGATATGTCAATTGGTTCTGACCACTGCTCTCTACACCTAAAGGTAACAGCTAATAATATACAACTCGTTGCACCTGCGGATGATAAGTACAGGCACCAATGGGTGGTGAAGGGAGAAGATGTCATTGAACCGTTTTCAAAATGGCTAGAGGAATCCTTAACTACACTTGTCGATGGTGAATGCACATATGAAAACATTCTATATCATCTTCAAAGTGTGGCCTCTAGGCGGTATCCTATAAAGGTAATGAAAAGTCAGACAACATGCGTGACTTTACGCATACGTCATCTGAAAGCTGAGATACAAAAACTACGGCGAAAACTACACTTGAATGTTATTCTGTATTCAGAGTACAAAGCTCTTGTCGCGGCTCTACGTAATAAAATACGTGCGTGTGAGCATGACTATGAGCTGGATATCAAGCGCAAACGACTTGATATTGAGTTGCAATCAAGTAGCACAAAAACTGATCTCTATAGTATGGCCCACCGGTATAAAGAGGGTGGCATACTGTATCCAATGCTTAGATCAAAGTCTGGTTTGGCGGATACAAAAGATAAGATATCGAAAGTGCTAGAAGGATTCTGGAATAAAGTTCAAATGTCAAATCCTATGAGCTTAGATTCAGATTCCTGTGAAACAAGTCTGTCAGGCGTTATATCCGGCACTCTTAGGTGCAGCCTCGAGGAGAGGATAACCTCAGCAGAAATAAAATTAGCCATTAAGAGGTTAAAACTGGGTAAATCGCCGGGTACCACTGGTGTTTATCATGAAATGCTACGCGGCAGTGGTAGTCAGTTAATTAGGGCTCTTACATTGCTGTTTAATACGTGGCTTGATGGAAATCCAATTCCTCATACAGCAAAAACATATAAGTTATCCCTTTTGCATAAAAAGGGCTCTAAATCGTGCGTCGACAACTATCGATCAATAGGCTTACAATGCAACATTCTGAAACTATACTGCTCTGTACTGAATCATAGGCTGCTATCAGCCTTTGAGAGTGTGGACGGTTTTGGAAGTATGCAGAATGGCTTTCGGAAAAAGCGTCGCACTACAGATAACCATGTTATCATACAAGGCTGTCTGAGTGGAAACAAGTGTGTTTCAGCGTGTTTTGTGGATGCTGTTAAGGCCTTCGATAGGGTTCCCCGTGAGAAATTGTGGCATAAGCTGCTAGACTACGGGTACCCATCGAAATTTGTTAGCTCTATATCCAGTACATATGACGATCTGCGCTGTGTAATACAGTACGGCTCAACATACAGTGACGAGTTCGCGTATACGCTAGGTGTACGACAAGGGTGTTGTCTGTCACCAAGTCTGTACGTCTTATACTTAGCGGACTTGCGTACTGATTTGGAGAGCTTAAAGATAGGGGCACAACTTGGTCAATCCAAAGTGCCAGCAGTATTTTTTGTTGATGATATTGCATTATTAGCAAACACATCTCATGACCTCCAGGCCATAATGGATAAATTCACAGAGTGGTCTTGGAGGTGGGGGGTCGCAATACACCCGGATAAAAGTAAAATACTGCATTTCCGTTGTAAGTCTAACCCAACACGTCATTGGACACTGGGCAGAGATATACATGGGAAATTACAGTACATTTCGGAAGTTGATGAGATAAAATATTTAGGTCTAACACTTACGTCAGCTAACAATATGTTTGGCAAGCAACGCCAGGTACTTCTCCAGCGAGCACAAACTGCTGCTGTTATGGTTGGAGAATTAGCGTCAATGTCATTGCGTCCGTTTTGGGCAGTCAACAGACTGTGGACACTTTATGCTATGACAAAAGTTTTTTATGGCGTGGAAATTTTTGGTCTGCCGAAGCAAACCCTAGCAAAGCTAGTTGGCATACAAATGTCTGTATACAGAAACGTATGCCGCACGCCTCAGCATCTATCTAGCAGATGTCTTGCTATAGATGGGGATGTGACTACAATGAAAGCTTGGTATACACAAATCATTGTAGGCCATTGCCGGTACTTGCAAAGCAATCATGTTAGCAGGACGACTAAACAGGCGTTTGATCTTTGGGGTAGGACAAAGTTAAACCTGCCACGACGCCAAAGTCCCTTAGGGAGGTCGGCAGCGCTATTGCGTGAAGCTAATATTGACCCAACACTGGGTTTAAAGAGTATCAAACAAATTGCTAAGCAGAATGCGTGGGGTGATAGTTCACTAGGTAAAGTATATCTGTCACGGACACGTATGGAACGTTACCGGGAATCCAACATACAACCCCTAAATACATATAAAATTTACTCAGAAGAAATGCCATGGGTATTTGCACAACATGGACTATTTCAGAAGACAATACAATTTGCGCTGAGTAGTAGGGGGAAAAAATGGTCTAGGTGTAAACCATGTGTACAATATGGTCACGATTTCTGGCCTACGCTATCGCATTATTTGTACGGTTGTCAGGATGTGGCCGTAATATATTGGCGCAATAAATTCCTTAGAGAGTTAAACACTGACTGCTGTGAAGAAAAGTGCTGTAATATGTTGAGTATAGGGGAACCTATTGATAGGCTGGCTCAAATTATAAAATGTAGCTGCAGCACGTCAAGAAGGTTGATATCCATACATATTACAGCGCTTGACACCTATTTATACGGCCTCGAATAATACTGTATTGTGTAGCTGTTTTATCATATTATAACTTAATAGAACTATCACAACTAGTGTGCACATATTTACAGTATTTTAGTATGCACTCCACTTATGGATAGGCATATTGAGTTACGGGGTGTCTTATAAGTGCAGCGACTGAGATAAAGTCGCAACACATATGAATACTTGCACTATGACATAACATGGGATTTTAACTTCCACATGTAAACAGTCAGTAATGCCATATGTCTTGAGTATGCACAAGAACACACCCGATTCTCATATAAAACTACGAGTATCTTAGGTAAATCCAGGGCCCTGGTACAAACTGTGCTTTATTTTACTACAACATGTATGCATATTACAATGTATCTCATTCCGCGACCGGTACTTTAACTTTAATTAAACTTTTTTGCATCTCAGCTACATCTACATCTACCTACTGTTTCGCCATTTTAGTCAGTTCACTTTCTTTAATTGCCTTACCTGTGAAACATTTAGTTCCCGTTTTATATACCGTTATTTTTCGCCCTGTTGCAAGTAATGTTTATGAATTAATTGCGTATTCTATTACTGTGTAAACTGTCAAACGTATTTGCAATCTCAACTGTCGACATTGTCATTTCGTAACTGTTTTTTTTTTCATTTTGTTATTATGATGCCCTTGACTTATAGAGCCAGCCGTGGTACGTGTGTTAAAATAAAAAATAAATAAAAAAACACAGAAACTCAATGAGTTTCTGTGTTCAATTTCTGTGTTTTTTCCATCGTTGAGTGTACCATATAAATTTGGGAAAATCATAAAGTGCCATGCACACAGTATTAATGGCAGCTCACTACTAGTGATGTAAAGGCACCGGGGCACCGGTGCCCTGGTGCTGGGCACCGAAGGGCACCAGCACCGGTGCTGGTGCGGTGCCATTGCAATATTCAGGGGTGCCATGCCGGTGCCGGTGCAATTTTTTTCAGAATAGCACCGGTGCCGGTGCGGTGCCGTGCCATTTTTTTGCCGGTGCCAAAGGTGCTAGCACCAGGGCCAAAGTAAAAGGCATCGGGAAAGGCACCGGCCAAGGCTTCATGTGCTGTGCAATTTTGTCCATAGTATGTGCTTATTCATATTTCAAAAAACAGTGATATATTTACCCAACCGTTTTTGCCTATTTTGTAAACATCCCATCAAATAAATATACCTACTGTGAAATCCATTATACCCAATACGTGATCTGATGAGCGAATCTAAAATTTTGTCTAATTTTAACTCATATATTTATCTTACTTTTTTATTCAAAATTTGTTGTCAGTTTATGACAGAGATAGTACCATTCTCTGTACAGCAATGACTCCGATCAGTAGACAATAGTGGCTATGGACATTGTAGTGAATAAAATATTTTATCTTTAATTTGTAATCATTGTAATTGCTTCATAAAAGTGATTGCCATATCATTCTGATCATTTTAAGTGCTCAACCATCAAAATCGGTTGAAGATTCATGGAAATATGCACTTCCAAAGTGAGACCACTGAGAAACTGCCCGATATTTACTTCAGAAATTCCAGCCCGGTGCGGTGCCTTTCGGTGCTAGCACCGGCAACCAGCTGGTGCCCTTCGGTGCCATTTTTTCCAAAAGGCACCGGTGCCGGTGCGGTGCGGTGCCATTTTCTGGCCGGTGCCCCAGGGTTCCAGGTGTCCTTTTCATGCGTTGGCAAGAGTGCCGGTGCGGTGCGGTGCCATTTTTCCCGGTGCCTACACGCTAGTTGACACATCGTAAATGAAGGCTGTGGTCAACTGCGTGTGTCAACTAAAAGCACCTCACAGGCATATTCAGTTGACAACATCACATTTAGCATAAATGTTACAGAAAATGTTGTGCTTACTGTGTTTATGCAAGCCACACAAATAATTATGTCAAACAATGCTGGGTACAATCACACATTCGCACTGTGCGCGCATCACATAGCGATCATTGAGTTGACAACAGTCTTAATGTCGATTGTGTACTAATTCAGTTGTGTAACTTCCATTTGTGCGTACTGATTTGATTGACAAACATGAAATAACCGATTGGCATGTTTTTGACAATGTGGAAATGACACAAGCTTCCCTATATTTGAAATACTTTAAAGGTCCAAGGCAATAATTTGTATAAAATATTTGTACTACAGATAATACTATTAAAAACTTTGGCTATTTACACAGGTCCCGGCCAGGGACCGGTCCCCGGCAAAAAATAATTTTTTCAAAAGTGAAAAATTGGCGTGTATTGGTTGTTTGCATGTTAATTAGGTGAATTATCACCAAATTAGCATGCACAAAAATTTTGTGAGATGGTTACACGCACTGATGCATTTTCGTTGGGGGAGTGTATAAATTGTCTGAATATCTGGATTTGCCTGAATTTTGGCATGTGAGTACTCCTTCATTTAGTGAGTACGCATGCCAAATTTCAGCTCAGTGCGGTTACCGATTCTTATTTTATTTATACTTTTATTTTTTTTGATCACTGTATTTTTGTATAGTGATCGAAAACCTGCCGGGGATCGGTCCCCGGCAATGTCGAAATGGCCCAGACTGGGGTCAAACGTCCCCAGTGAGAAAATTTTTTTTCTTCAGTAAACAAAGAATTTTGGTCCCTGACCGGGGACATTTGTCCCCGACAGGGGACATTCGTCCCCGACAGGTGACTAAAAATTTGTCCCATGTCAGGGACGAACGTCCCCGGTCAGGGACCAAAATTATTTGTTTACTGAAAAAAATTTTACTCACCAGGGACGTTTGACCCAGGTCGGGGCCATTTCGACATTGCTGGGGACCGATCCCCGGCAGGGCAGGATTTCGATCACTATACAAAAATACAGTGATCGAAAAAAATAAAGTATGAATTAAACAAAAACCGGTAACTGCCCAGAGCTAAAATTTGGCATGCGTACTCACTAAACGAAGAGTACACGCATGCCAAATTTGAGACAAATCAGAAAAATTTTATACACCCACCCAAAAATATATGCATCGGCGTGTCTAACGGTCTTGCAAAAATTTTGTGCATGGTAATTTGGTGATAATTCACCTAATTAACATGCAAACAACCAATACACGCCAATTATAGACTTTGAAAAAAATTATTTTTTGCCGGGGTCCGGCCCCCGGCCAGGGCCTGTGTAAATAGCCAAAAACTTTCCATGCATAACACAGTTGCGCCGCCAATTTCGACATGCAAACGTGTACTCAAGAAGTAGAAAAGAAATGGGGGGAGAAGGGCCACTGCAAATGTGTTGCCAAGGAGGTCCCTGAGTGAGTTCGCGGATTCAGTTCAGTTGCCCATTTCTAATTTACCATAGTTTTGTTACCCAATTTGATTTTTCCACAGACTTGATTGCAGTGTTACAGAGCCTACACCCCCACCCCTGCTCCCGGTTAGTTACCAGAAAGTAAAAAATATATAAAAAAATATAAAAAATGAACAGGCAATACCTAATGCCAAAAATAAATTCGCAAATTTGTGAGCAGTGTGAATGAGCTTTTTCTTGTTGTTTGTTTTCTAGTGCTTTTACAGCCTTTTTGTGCTTTAGTTGATTACTGAAGTTTATAATATTTTTCCTGCGCCACCCTTGAAGGGGGAAAAACCAAAATCAAATCAAGCACAATCCAAGCGCTTTTTGTGCATAATCCAAGCAGTTTTAGTGCATAATCCAAGCACAGCTAGTGTAAAGTTCATGCATTTTTGTGCCACAAACTGCAGCGTTATCCAAGCAAAAATTAGGCATAATCTAACCAAAAATTAGGCATAATCCAAGCAAAAGTTAGGCATAATCCGAGCAAAAGTTAGGCATAAAACTTGAAAATATGCTCTATGTAAATATGAACAGGAATTAAAAATGACGATATTATCACCATCACCAAAAATCATGGTGTCTCCAAAATTACAGCTGTGCATTTGCACCAACAGCACACAAATGGAGTGTATTAAAAAGCAATCTGTTCCCACATTCCCAAATTATGACTACCCACTGCCACCGTGTGAAGAAAAGTGCAGAAAACAGACAAAATATGCTGAGATTCAGAAAGTGAATGATGTGGCTGACAAATGCATGAAAGAGAGCAATTTGAAGGTTGATGAATGTACAAATGCCCTGTTGAAAGAAGGCAAAACTGGGTGAGCGGTAAACAAAATTACTCATGTAATTACTGAACAAAAATTACTCAACAAAAAATATGTAAATCCTTGATTATTCCCCCCCCCCGCCTTGTATGGTACCCCCCGCCAGCCAAGTAAGGAAAAAATAACCCCCACATGTGGTTGTGTCATATGAACCACTATCCATAAAAGACAACTTCAACATGTAGTCTTTGTCATAACAAGGACAATAATACATTTTTTCTATTTCGATAGTATTAATGTGTGCCAAAATTCTCATATGTCAACATCATCTAAGAATTATGATAATTGCTCCAATCACACATTTCGCACACCCACAAATCCCCAAACCCCAGGTGCTACCCATCTGAAGAAGCCGCTTCTGAAGGGTTTATCCCCACCGCCGATTACCCCCCAGATGGAGGCAACAAAGTGTGGCAATACAGAATGAAACTAGAGGAAAAAGCTGGCTACACCCAGTGCATGGATAAGTGCTACTTTGCAGATGATGGAATGGGTATGGGAAAGAGGGATTCTTCAAGGAAGGTTTATAGTGGCAGTGTTCAGACAAAAGACAAACTGAACAAAAGGACATCAGCTCCATATCAACCGCCACCCTTTGAGGAGGAGTGTGGGTATGTTCTGTTTGTTGTGATTGGGCTACTGAGTTGATAGTGGGTATTTATGTTTACTCTGAAATATGCATAAAACTGCATACTGACCATGGGTACTATACTTTCATTGCACATGTACCCATCTGTATGCACACTTTTTCCTCTGTACTTTTGAGTATTTCAGAAACAATCAAGGGATGCTCACACAGCCAAAATTGATAGTTTTATGCCTGCATTGATGACATTGCTCACAATTTCTGTTTGAATTAAGGAATACCGTAAATTCTCTAATCAGGCGCCAGGTCTACAATAATGCGTCCTCTCCAATAGCCACCCTTGAACCTTGCACACGTTGTGCAAGTATAATGTGCCACTCTCCCATAGTGTGCCACTCTCCAATAATCTACCACTCTCCAATAATGTGCCACTCTCCAATAATGCGACACCCAGAGAAAAAGTAAAAAACTATGCATCAAAAAGTAGTAACGATGCGTCTGATTCAGGTGGCAGTCCCAAGCCCTGTAAAGTGTAAAGTAAAGTGTCAAATGTAAAGTCAAATGCAAAGTAAAGTGTCAAATGTAAAGTCAAATGCAAAGTTAACTGTCAATTGTCATGCAAAGTTCAGTAATAAAATCTTTTCTTTTTTTGTTTTGATTGACACTTTACTTTGCATTTGACTTTACATTTGACACTTTACATTACACTTTACAGGGCTTGGAACTGCCCCCAGATGTGTCGATCGTTGAATCATTAGGTAGCCGATTTTGCCACAGTCATTCACTGTTTTACTGGGTACTTTTATTTACGAAATTTATCGCTTTAAAATGTGATGCTCACATTTGAGTTATGTTGACATTGAAGTTTATGATTTGACGGAAAAATATGCATCAGTCTCCAATAATACGCCATCTCCAATAGTGCACCCCTTAAAAATGTGCTGAAAACAATAGTACGCCTGGCGCCCAATTAGAGAATTTACGGTACATAAATACACATACACACTCAAACTGTTTTGCATTGTCTACACTGAGAAAATGAATTATTTTGTTGAACTTTGAAATTTCTTGATATACACTACCGTGCAGAATAGTTGAGACTTTTCACACATAGAGAAACAGTAGGCTGGGGGTCCACTGCACTTTTTTGCTTCCCAATTTCTTGTCCCTTGCCCAATTTTGATGCCGTTTGGGTATGTCAGGGTTTGATGCTGGGGCTACAACGAAAATTATTTGTTTGCTCAAATAATCCCCCAGGCCCGAGATAAGTGGGGTAAATAAAAAGATGGTCAATAAATATACAAAAAATGGGCAATCTGGATGAGTGTCTTTGAAGCTTAATAACTCAACCATTTCTGGGCTGATTTGAATCATTCAACACTTAAAATGATCGGGACAACCTGCAGATTCTATTTTTGTGGTCGGTTTAGTGATGTCCAAATTCCGTATGTCAATTTGACCCAGTTTTTGAACATGAAAAATAATTTTTTTGAACATGCAATCATATACTTTAGACAACGAGGATTCATTTAAAACAGAAATGAGTTCAATATCTCTTACCAATCAAAAGTTTTGGCACTTCAAAATTTCAATGGTGTCTAAATATTTTATGCTTATTTTACTGGGGTTTGCAGCATGCAAATTTTGTTATTGAACAGTCTATAACATACTTTAGACAGAGAGAATTAATATGACAAAAACGTTTTTTCAATATCTCTTTCCAATTAAAAGTTATAGCACTTACAAACTTCCATCTTCATTCCATCCAAAATAATTGCACATTACTCATTCACAGTTGGGCCAACTTTTCTCCCTAATAGAGCGAGGCCAAAACCTCAAATTTACACACCAAATAGCCGCACTCAGTAGTATGCCTACCCCCATTTCAGAGTTGCCAGCAATGGATGCAAAACTGCAGCAAAAATTAATAAATGCCACATTTCCATATATGCATTGCCATATGCTGTTCATTAGGGCTCAAACTCGACTCGACTCGACTCGACTCGACTCGACTCGTGACTCGAGGGTAAAATGGGGTGCCGACTCGACTCGACTGACTCGACCGGAAAAAAATGTTCCAGACTCGAGACTCGACTTTTTGCCCAACTCCACTCGAAAATTCAGTAAATTTCGAGTCGGGGTTTCCCATTGAATCATATCAAAAATATAAATTTTAATATGACTTTTAAACATAATTTGCAAAAATTTTGCACGCAAGCGCGCAATTGCCACTCAGGAGGTCTTCTCTGGATACCTCCCATATAGGCAAACCTATGTCAATACCCTCAATTTTCTGCCTGTTGCTGTGTAATGTATGAGTATTTACCTACAAATACAACAGTTTTTGGCGCTAGTGCCAACGCCAATGGCGCCATGGCGTGGCGCCTACAAATGGCGCCATGGCGTGGCGCCTACAAATGGCGCCATGGTGTGGCGCCTACAAATGGCGCCAGCGCCTAGCGCTATTTCTTTAGTCTGTGAGGGAAATTTTTAGGGGGGGTTGAGCCCCCCCCCCGTTCGCGGGGCTCCGTAAACAAACAGCCCCCGCTCCAATCTCCTGGATACGTCCCTGAGTATCTGAAATTTCTGCAAGTATCATGTGAAAAAGTAACGCATCCGACTCGACTCGAGACTCGAGATTTTTGCCTGACTCGACTCGACTTTTCACTGTCTCGCCCGACTCGACTCGCCGACTCGACCGGAAAAATTTTGGGGTTGAGACTCAAACTCGAGTTTGAAAAAAATCGAGTTTCGAGCCCTACTGTTCATGCTTAGAATGTTTCTTGCTGCACACAGAGCTCAGCGATGCAGGCAAGCAGTTGCCATGGTGAAAATTTTGTAAAAAAATAACGTAGGAGGTGGATATAGAGTTTAAAGTGAGATACTGAGTGGCTGCTGCCCAATACAAGAAAAGTCTCAACTATTCTGAAACATGAACAAACTGAGTGAATATGTTGGTACACTAGGAATATAGGCAGATTTGAACTTGAGGGGCGGTCATCCTGGGCATGTGTAGTCAACCCCCCAGGGTTACCATGTATAGTATCAAAATGTTTTGCATATCAACCATTTCGAAATTCTGGCAACATTAATCACGCAGCGCAAAAAGTCTCAACTATTCTGCATGGTAGTGTACTGCAATATGTTTCACTTTTTTTGGTAAAATGCTCCCAAAAATGCACCGCTTTTTCAACAGCGGTCAGCACATTGAATTTGGGCACATACTACACAATTTGGTCATTGTTTTTGCCCATTATATTTACGGTTATTATTTCCAGGTGCTATGGTACCATTGACTATGTCCCCTGTCAAAAAAACATGGAAAAGGATCACATTTGTCATTGTGTAGCCAAGGAAGTCCCTGGGTGAATAGAAATAGAATTTTATTGCTAATTAATAATTAATAAAGCCCTGACCACTTTTTGCAGCTTGGACTGCAGCATTGAAATGACTGACAATGAATGAATTGCATAGGAGTGATGGAACGATTTAAAAAAATTTATTTTGAAACCATTAGATAACCATTATTTACATGATATTTTTAAATGTATAACAAAGCTTGAATGAATAATAAACATGCATATTTCATAAACAAAAAAACATGCATAGTTCCAGAACCACTGGAGCTTTTTGGATAATTTTTGGACACGATGTACAGGGTGTGGCAATTTAGACGTCCTCTCTAGATTTCGAATAACTTGTCACTGGGAAGTCGGATTAATGTCAAATTGTAGGTCAACATTAACAACTAAATAGGAAACGATCCCTGAAAATATGGTTGCGATAGCTCCACTCGTTCTCAAGTTATTCACGCAAACACCAAGAATTGTCGCTTTACTATCACCTCGTGGCAAAACACATTGACAAAACAGAAGCTGCAGATGAAACCCAGATCGGTTGCAGTTGGCTATTAATAAGAGTCTTGGTGACATTGAGTGATCATTTGTGGCATTTTGTGAGTCGGTGCACCTGCACATCACTCCTGCATAATAAAAATTTTGCACTGGTTATTGTGCGTTTTTATCGCTCAATGCCTATCGTCACGAGGTGGTAGTGACAATTACGTGATTGCATGAATAGCTTGAGAACGAGTGAAGCTATCGCAGCCATATTTTCAGGGATTTTTTTGTATTTAGTTGTTTATGTTGACCTAAAATTTGACGTTAATCCGACGGTCCCGGCCCGAATTTACACAGGTCCCGGCCGGGGACCGGGACCCGGCAAAAAATAATTTTTTTCAAAAGTGAATAATTGGCGTGTATGGGTTGTTTGCATGTTAATAAGGTGAATTATCACCAAATTAGCATGCACAAAATTGTTTTGAGACGGTTACACGCGCTGATGCACTTTCTTTGGGGGGGGGTGTATAATTTTTTTTGGATTTGTCTGAATTTTGGCATGTGAGTACTCCTTTGTTTAGTGAGTGACTAAAAATTTGTCCCCTGCCGGGGACAAATGTCCCCTGTCGGGGACCAAAATTCTTTGTTTACTGAAAAAAAAATTTTGCACCAGGGACGTTTGACCCCAATCAGGGCCATTTCGACATTGCCACAGACCGGTCCCCGGCAGGATATTGATCACTATACAAAAATACAGTGATCGAAAAAAATTGAAGTATAAAAAAATAACAACCGATAACCGCGCTGAGCTGAAATTTGGCATGCGTACTCACAAAATGAACAAAACATGCCAAAATTCAGACAAATCCAAAAAAAATTATACACCCCCCCAAAGAAAATGCATCAGCGCATGTAACTGTCTCAAAACAATTTTGTGCATGCTAATTTGGTGATAATTCACCTTATTAACATGCAAACAACCCATACACACCAATTATTCACTTTTCAAAAAAAATTTTTGCCGGGTCCCGGTGGTTTTGCCTGTGTGAATAGCCTAATCCGACAACCCAGTGACAAGTATTTTGAAATCTAGAGGCGGCGTCTAAATTGCCACACCCTGTAGATATCGGTGGCTTTTCAACATGTCAATTTGGGAGATCTCTAAGCGTTCTTGAGTATTTGTAGTTTGTTGACACTGAATTTGTTGCTTCAGCTCCTATTTGTCGTTATGCTGTAAATCATCTTTTATATTTATACCCTGACGTTACTCCTATGCTTCACAAACACATTTTTTCAGTCAATAACCCTGAAAAAAAGTAAACAATTAGTAAAAATGAAGAAAAAAACAATGGTTAGGTAACAGTCCCACTCACGGACCTGTATAGTGTCAAGTAAAGTGTCAAATGTCATAAAATTTGTCAAACCTTATGCAAATTTGTCAAACCTGATAAAAATTTGTCAAATGCCATGCAAAATGTCAACAGTTCAGTCATAGGTAGGGTGTCAACTTTCCGTTTTCCGGAGGATATTTTTTACCTTTTCCGTTTTCCGTTTTCCGGCAGCTGAAATTTTTTACCCTTTCCGTTTTCCGGCATTTCATTTTTTTGTTTTCCGTTTTCCAGTCGATAAATTTGTTTTACCCTTTCCGTTTTCCGTTTTCCGGTAGCTGAAAATTTTTACCCTTTCGTTTTCCGTAAAAATTTTTTTTTGACTCCCTAGTCATAGGTAATTCGATTCCACCAAAAACCCAGCTGCCACCCATCCAAACAAGATGCATTTGATGATGGATTTGTCTCTGTTGATGAGTACACCCCAGATGGAAGCATCAATGTATGGCAATACAGAAAGAAACTGGAAGAGGAAACAGGGTATACTCAGTGCATGTATGATTGCTTCAACACAGGTGTCACTTTCACTAGTAGTAAAAATCCATCTTAGAAGTGGGGAGTTAAATGATTATAAAAAGGTTAAAAGAAAGTAGAACTTTTTACTTCTCCTCACTTTTCATTTCACCTATCACTTCTCATTTTTCTCACTCATAAATACTTGTTTTTTAACTTCCCAATTTGCTGAATTGACCCCAGACTATGATGGAATGTTTCCAGAAATGGAGAAAAGGCAACTAAAAAAGAGGAAATCCACACCATACATCCCAAGACTATTTGAGGAGGAATGTGGGTAAGTTATGTAGTTTTTGTCGTGATAAAAAGTGCCTGCACACAGTAGTTTGCAGCCATAAGATCAGACATTCATAAACCATGTTTGAACACATTTGAGTTTACTATAATGAGAGTCATCTAGCTCTGTCAACTGCATTTGATGGACGCATCATTACAGTCAACTCAAACTTGTTCAAAGCTGACTCGTTGGTAGTGATGGAAAAGCGCCAAAACAAAAAGCGCCATGGCGCCCTTGGCGCCTGAGCCTGACGCCATTTTGCTCTGGCGCCATTGGCGCTTGGCGCTGGTGTTCGGAAAAGCGCCATGGCGCTTTTGGCGCTTGGTGCCAAAGTCCTGGTGCTTTTTTCATCACTACTCGTGGGCAGGGTTGGCGAAATCTCGGAAAAAAATAAAAATAAAATTAAAATAAAATGGAAAATTGAAGAATAAAATAAAATAAAATAAAATGAAAAATTAATAAAATAAAAATACAATTTTACTAAAATTTGAATTTTTGTAAAATTTTTGTAAAATTGTACAAAAATTCGAATTTTTGTACAATTTTAGAAATTTTTACAAAAACTCAAGTGTCTGTAAAATTCTATAAATTATGTTGCTTAAGATTCTAGCTGCCAATTTGCAGAACTGGTGCCTTGTTGTTTCTTTCATTGTTGCAATTGAAAAATATTTTCGCTCAAAATTGCAAATTTTTACATCCTTTGACATATTTTCGCTTAAAAAATCACTCATTTTTGTGATGTTTTTCCCATTGTCTTTGTTGCATACCTTGAAAAAGCCTATATAATAAACCCTGCAAGCCCCCCCCCCCCACCCCTCCCCCGAAAATAACAAATTTTTAGCTATCTTTACCTCAGGAGGAGCAATTAGCTACATATCTATTCAACCCCTGTGAAATACAATATATTATACCTACTCCGCAACCCGTGTCACACATTAGGCTACATTAATTTTTTTTATTCATCTGCCTGCATGCTTCTAGCGCGCACATTGTTTTATGTCCAAGATTCCGATTTTTTGTAAAAATTTTGTAAAATGGTTTCTTTTTATTTTATTAATGACATTTCAGAATAAAATAAAATAAAATAAAATGAAACATGAATAAAATAACATTCATAACATACTTAATTCTGGAAGGATGCAGGAAGCCTGATTAGTGTCGTTAAAAGTACCAAACTTTTTGAAAGTACACATAAAGGTAAAGAAATGTATTTTGAATTTACTCACTTCAGAAACTGAAAAAGCACATAAAAATGTTTCCTGGGAAGATGTGAATGATATGTAATAATACTTTGAAGAGAGAAAAAGAAAGACCTTTATCAAAATTTGTACTTCTAGAACATTGGAATTTTCAACTCACAAGAAAACACAAAAAACAGTCTCAACTTTTACTCATAAAACAGTGACAATTTTTCTGCTTATAATGCTTGTTAGAGGTTGTGGCACTATTACATTTTTATTTTCAGGTGTTATGCTGTAATTGATTTTAATAGCTGTCTAAAGGAATTGGGCAAGCATTATATTTGCAATTGTGTAGCCGAGGAAGTCCCCAACGCTGAGTCAGTAAAAACATTTTGGTTGTCGAGTTCTAATAATTTACCGTATTTCCTCGAAATACCCCCCTCAAAATGGGCACTATGGATTTGTGGTCGCAAAACAGACGTTCAAAACACTTACTGTGTTACGTTCGAACATCGTTTATACCATCTACATCCTTATATAAGGCTGTAAAAACTTAAAAATCGTGGTTATTGTTGCATTTTTCACGTTTTTCTCTCAAAATTCTCACTCTGAGACAATAAACCCCCGGGGGTATTTCGAGGATATACGGTAGAATGTCTATACTCGCCGGACCGCAAAGTATGCGTCAAATGTTACCATAATTCAATAAATAAAATCTTGTCATAGATTTTGTAATTGATTATTACATGGTAAAAAAACACGAAATAGTATGATGAAAAACCCGTATAGTTTTTGGCTCATTATTCAGATGGGTTATGGTAGGTTTCCATATTAAGTGTGATGTCCGCCGAGTATACCAGTTTTGATATTTTCAATTTTGACCGTGCTTGCAGACTGGATTGCGAAGAAATTGTGACAGCGGATTGAAATGCATCAAAACAACATACCGTATTTCCTCGAAATACCCCCCGGGGGGTGATTGTTTCATAGTGCTCTCGAGAGGGGGGGGGGTTAAACGAGAGGGGGGGCGTAATTCAAGGGGGGGGGGGGGGGTGATTATTTCGCAATTATTTTTTGAAATCCTAGTACAAAATCGTTGTTTGTGATGTGTGCTGGGCTGGGGTAGAAAAATGCATCAATAACTGACATGTATAGACTTCTGTAGACTAATATTAGTACGTAGATGGTATAAACACTGTTCTAACGTGATTCCAACATTGTTTTAACGTGTGTTCTGCACTACGCAGAACACAAACTGCAGTATTTGTCATGTACGTTCTCTTTACACTCAATCTGGGGGGGGTATTTCGAGGGGGGGTGATTGTTTCATGGTGGTCTCGAGAGGGGGGGTATTTCGAGGAAATACGGTGATAACGAGATAATCAATCACCTATGTTTTTTTGAGATGATAATTTTTTTGCTACATACACTTTTTGTGGTGCAATTAAATGAAGTTGTAAATGCATCAAACAAGATTTTTATCATTTCGTACTAATGAATATATTTTTATAGCACCATTAACTTTGTTGCACACACAGCACACATAATTTGTGCGGAATGGCATCTTTTGGATACCCAAAGCATGTGTTTGCTACTGCCCTACCCGTGTTAGCGTTGGTAAACAGGAAACAGTAATCAGTTATTTTAAAACCAGGAACTGGTTATTTTCAATCTCCGTCAACTGCAGTTGACGCACACCCCATTCTAGAAAAATTAAATGCGTTCAAAGCTGATTTATAAGTTATCGAAATTTCGGTTGAAACAGTGTAGACACTGCACTGCAGGCACATTAGCTAGATAAAATACTTCATTGTATTATTATCGTTTCCCCTGAAAGCATGATTTTTGCGCGGGTTATTTGATCGGGATTTATACAGAAATAGAAAATCACAGTAAACAAATGCTTACAGTGACATTACAACCGTGACCTTACCAAAAACAGCGCAAAAACTATTGTTACATTATGAAATCAAACATGATTCAAATAATCCACTGACAGTACACCTTACAATGAATATGCCATATCTCACCTGAATACAAACCCACAAATTATTATTTTTCTTATAAAAACTTAACTCTATCACTATGGGTGAAAATGGTGCATAATTTTTCACGGGACTTTATGGCGACCCACACACTAGTTGACACACGTGTGTCAACTGGTCTGTGTCAACTCAGTTTTCGGCTTCACGTGTCGCAGAGCGATCTCCGAATGCAGATGCGGCAATGTTGAAAAATAAATATAACGGCAAGTGCATTTGAATAACGCTCGGCGACACGTGAAGCCGAAATCTGAGTTGACACAATTCAGTTGACACACATGTGTCAACTACTGTGAGACTGTCTATTCATCAAAATACGGTAGCACACTTTGTGTAGCGACGAGTATATTATGAATTAAATTGACACAACAAATCTAATCCCAACGGTCGCACGTTGTAATGTTAGCCGACGGATAAATAGTGTAAACAGCTTCAATTGTGATCAAAATTCATCAATGTTGTGGATTGAAATTTATTTTTAAAATTTTTATTTTAACCGCAAAGCGAGCAAAATGTTTGTGAAGGTGAGTCCTTTATATTTAGTGTTTTGGATAAATTTGTACAAGTTAAACTTTGAGTTGATTATGAGAATTGAGGTTAGCCAGGTACCGTCTGAAATTACACGATATAAATTTTGCAAGCGTATTAAAGTACCGTATTTCCTCGAAATACCCCCTGTTTCGAAATACCCCCTCAAAATGGCGGCTATGAAATAATTACCCACCCCCTCGTAATACACCCTCCCCCAAAGCATGTACAGAGAATGTACATGCCAAAACCGCGGTTTGTGGTCTGTAACGATGGCAAAAAAGATTCGAAAATTCGAAAACATTTCGAATTTTCGAATTTTTTCGTAATTTTCGAATTTTTATTTCGCTCCTAGAAAAAACACTTAAAAATCGATTTATTTTTCAAAAGATTCGAAAATTCGAAAATTCGAAAATTCAAAAATAGTTTTCGAATTTTTTAGGGAATTCAAGGCCACAAAACACGCTGTTAAGTTCAACGTGCTAAATAAATCAACGATTGATACTCGGCGCGTATCGAAAAGCGAAACGTACCAAACCAACGTTGAAATGTCATCCAAGCGGAAGAGGCGGACTTCGACGCATCCGTTTTTTATACTGTATTTCCTCGAAATACCCCCCCTCGAAATACCCCCTCAAAATTTTCACTATACATTTATAAACCCCCCTCGAAATACCACCCCCCCCCCCCAATTTGGTGTATAGAGAACGTAATGTAGTTTGTGATCTGGGAAATACAGAACACACATCGAAAACAATGACTGTGTTGTTTAGAACAGGGTCTTATAAATGGCGTTAGTACCATCTACGTTAGTACCATCTAATTTAGTACCATCTACGTACTTATATAAGTATATAGAGTCTTATAAATGGCAGTTTTTGTTGCATTTTTTGACATCTGTGTTACCTAAAAACAACAATTTAGTACTGGGATTTCGAAAAATTTCTGGCTAAATAATACACCCCGTCGAAATACCCACCCTCGTTTAACCCCCCCCCCAAGTTTCCACTCTGAAAAAATAATATGGTATTTGATGCCAATTTTGTATTTTTTTGCTGATATTTTACTTGATGCCAACTTTTAAATTGTTGTTTTTATTGCCTTCACTCTGTTGGCGAATTAAATGTATCAATGTGTGAATTAAATGAAGCAGCACACTGGTTTGCATAACTCCTTCGTCCATTTTTAATGCTAATTTATGGTTAAAATAAGGTTATAACAACTGAGCAGAACATGAAGACAGTCTAAATTCTATGTTTAAAGCTTAATATTCAATATTTTTCAAAAAAGATTCGAAAATTATTTGAAAAAATTCGAAAACTTGCCAAAAAAATTCGAAAATTGCCAAAAAAGATTCGAAAATTCGAAATTCGAAAATTAAATTCGAAATTCGAAAATTATTTTGAAGAAAAATTCGAAAATTCGAAAATTCATTTCAGAAAAAACACTTAAAAATTTAAATACTTTTTTTTCGACTGTTTGCCATCGTTAGTGGTCTGTCAATGCGGAATATATGTTAAAAACAATGACTGTGTTACGTCAGAAAGGGTTTACACCATCTACATACTAAAATAAGTGTAAATATAGACCCTTATACATGGTGCTTATTGTCGCATTTTTTGACGTAGAAGAAGTAGGTCTTTTGTAAAAAAAACTTAGACCAGGGGCCAGTTCCGCAAGTAGACAAGTTAAGAGTTAAAAGTTATGAGTTGAGTTAAAGGTTAAAAGTTGAGTCAAAAGTTGAGTTAAAAGTTAAGAGTTGAGTTAAAGGTTAAAAGTTGAGTCAAAAGTTGAGTTAAAAGTTAAGAGTTGAGTTAAAGGTTAAAAGTTGAGTCAAAAGTTGAGTTAAAAGTTAAGAGTTGAGTTAAAGGTTAAAAGTTGAGTCAAAAGTTGAGTTAAATGTTAAGAGTTGAGTTAAAGGTTAAAAGATGAGTTAAAAGTTGATTTAAAAGACAAATGGGTCATTCGTTGCAGAAGCGCGATACGCTGATCTTCAATCATATTTTGTCCCTGCATGGCCATTTCAAAACAACGTTCGGCGATTTTTTCTTTTTTTTGCGATAATTTTTTTGGATACGTTATTTTCAAATGACGTGCATACAACATTGGCACCATGCCAGCGAACAGCCGTATCGATACCAATTTCATATTTTTATTTTTTTATATTTTTTTACCTTCATTTTCCACTTGTCTCTTAACTCTTAACTCAACTCTTAACTCAACTTTTAACTCTTAACTCAACTTTTAACCTTTAACTCAACTCTTAACCTTTAACTCAACTTTTAACTTTTCTCTTAAACTTTAACTTTTCTCTTAAACTTTAACTTTACTCTTAACTCGCCATTTGTCTTTTTACTCAACTCTTAACTTTTAACTCTTAACTTGTCCACTTGCGGAACCGGCACCTGGTAAAAGACCCAGTAAAACGCCATGCAAACCGCAAGCAACGATGACAAAAACACACATATTAAATACGGAAACTCAATGAGTTTCCGTGTTTTTGTTTAACACGGAAACACGGAAACTCAGCAATTTTGAAAAACACGGAAACTCAAATGAGTTTTTTTTCAGAGAACACGGAAACAGGGAAACACAGAAAATACGGAAATTTTTTTTGAGTTTTTCTCAGGCACATGATTTGAACTGAACAATGTGAGTATGAACATACATAATGTATATGTGTATAGTTTTTTGATATGTATTTACATGAGTCTGTTCATGTTTCTGATGAGCTGACATGGTTTTTGCAAAAGAATGTGATGATTTGATGAAAAAAAAAGATTTTGCTGCTGTCAAGTTTTGGTGTGGTTTTGGAGACAAGGCGGTGTACTTAGCATGCGTGTGTCCACTGACAGTGTGGAGGGTCCCTTAAGCCAGTGCCCAGGATATTGGGCGCTAGGCATCTCCATATGAACCCATTTTCTCTTGATTTTTTGTTGAAATTTAAGATGAGGTGTTTTGGGACGGGTAAGTAGTTCAGATACGTTGAAGGCTTCAACGATGTACATGTTCAAGTATAGTTGCAGTTTAATCACACAGTACAACATACAGTGCGCATCCATTGAAGTATTTTATTGTACAGTGTGAATCGTCGTTTTTTTACATTTTGTTGATGCTTATGCTGTGGAGTGGGCATGCTTATTTTTTTGATTTTGTGGACTGTAGTGGACATTTTTGTGGACTTATTGACACATGAACAAATATGCAGATCCTCAATTTGTGGAACATCTATATCAGCAAAACCTATAGCAAAACCTATATATGATAAGAAAACCCCTGTTTTCACATCAAAATGCTGTAAAATGCAACTTTTTGTTAGAAAACTTGAGTTTTTACCAAAAAAACTTGAGTTTTTACTAAAAAACTTGAGTTTTTACCAAAAAACTTGAGTTTTTACAGTAAAACTTGAGTTTTTCAAAAAACACTGAAATAAAACATGGAAACTCAAGTTTTTTTCATGAAAAAACTCAAAACACAGGTATTCATTTTTGAAAAACTCAAAACACAGAAAGTGTTTTTATTTGAGAACTTACCCATCGTTGACCGCAAGGTGTCAAAATAGCAGAATTTTTTAAATGTGTGATTTTACCTACCTCTCGACTATGTGCATGAATTTCACGCTTCAGCGGGCATTTTTACAGGGTTTGGGAGAAATTGCAAATTGAGAACACTTGGCTGTGCCAATAAAAATATTCAAAAAGTAAAGTGCCAAATGTATGCTTAATACAAAACACCTTTCACAGATACTGCTTACGTGTCTTTTGCTCCACGTGCCCGGGAGTTTGAGCACTAGTGAACCTACCCTAGCTCCGCCCCCAGGCCCGGACATACCGACGCCGCCTCCAGTCAGTTGATAAAAAAAAACATTTTTAATTTTTTTTTAAATGTTAGGTAGCATTTGCATCTAAAAATCATCAATTTTTACAAAATATAATTAAATATAATGTCGGAAAATCTCTCAAGAAATAAATATAATTAAATCTCTGTCACAAAACCTGTAAAAAATACAAATAAATATAAATATCAGAATTTGAGAGATTTTCTGATATTTTTAAAAATCTCAGAAAATCTCTCAAAAAGAAAAAAATAGTTAAATCTCTCTAGAAAATCGTGAAAAGTATAAAACTCAGACTATCTTACATTTTCTGTTATTTTCTGATATTTTTTTAAATATAAATCTCCCAGAGATTTTTTCAATGCTAGGTAGCATTTACGCGGGTTTTTTTGAAGACTCAACAACACTTAAAAAGTTCAATGAGTTTAGTAAAAAGGTTCCATATTCGTGAGAAAAAGTAGTCAACTATACATTCTACCAGAGTTGTTCAAATACTGGTATTTTTGGAAAACGTAAACGTAAACGTAAATACCTTTTCCAAACTCAAAGTATAAATACTAAAACGTATGGTATTTTTAAAATACCAAGGAATACGTAAAAAAAACGTAAACGTAAAAAATTCAAGGAGTACCCCATATGAGCAGAGCTTCTGAAAAAATCATTGTTGTGACATTTTCAACAATGTACCGTATACCCCCATGGGGGTTTATTATTTCGCCAGCAAAATTTGAGGGGGGGGGGTTTATTCGAGGGGGGGGGGGGGTCTTATTATTTCGCCAGAAATTTTCGTGAAATTCATAGTAAAGTATACGCTTTTTCTTACACAAAACGGTAATAAATGTGAGAAAATAGGTTACATTGGGGCCTTAGATGTACATCTGTACACAAATGAGCGTATAAGTGTAGCTGCTATGCAAATGAGTAGTAATAAATACATTATGTACATTGCATACATGATGTACATCATTCCAGAGGGGGGGTATTTCGAGGGGGGGTTTATTATTTCCCCAGCCCATTTTGAGGGGGGGGGGTTAATTCGAGGGGGGGTTAATTCAAGGGGGGATAATTCGAGGTAATATGGTATGCATGATTTCCATCCACATTTTTCACTTGCGTTTCATAGCAAACAAAAATTTCCTAGGTTTGTCTTTTTGTTAATTGGTGCCTATGGCCTCGCAGTTTAGGAAACTGATGGATTAACACCAGCATTAACTTCTTCATCAAAAATTACATTACTGCAAAACATCAGCAGGATATGAATGAAACAAAACAGTGGAAGATTGTATAATGCACAACACAAATACATAACGTATTTCCTCGAAATACCCCCCCCTTGAATTACCCCCCCCCCGAAATACCCCCGTCTGAAATGATGTACATCATGTATGCAACGTACACGATGTATTTATAACAGTCCAGTTTGAATCGCAGCTACACGTATACTTAGTTTGTGCAGCGATGTACGTTGATATGGTCACATATTTATATCCTATTTGGTCACATTTATTACCGGTTTTGGGTACATAATTGCGTATACTTGACAATAAAATTCCCGAAAATTTCTGACGAAATAATAAACCCCATCTCGAAATCTGCGTTTTCATGGAGGAAAAAAAACACCCTGGGGGTATTTCGAGGAAATACGGTAGGTACACACATTCCATTTTTCTGCTTGTATTTATTGCTAACACATTCCTTCACACTGTTCACATTCCACAATTGACACATCAATTACATTTACATTTGCTTGATTACATTTATTCACAATATTTCCACTGTCAAAAAGACAATTAGACAACAACACAATTGGCATTACATCAAATTGGTATAGCTTTTTACACAAAATCTATGTGTGAAGGTAGTAATGGAGCACATTTGGCAGACGCGTGGTTTCGTGTAGCTGGATTTTTACGTTTTCTCTGGTACCCGGGTAATTGTGCCAGGAAAACGTAACAAAACGTAATGGTATTTTTAGAAAACGTAAACGTAAACGTAAGTATAAATACCCGAATAACCGGGTATTTCGGGTAAACGTAAATACGTTTTTCCAACTCTGCATTCTACCTAGGCGAATATGCATTTTCAAATTGCAGAATTGTGCTCGTAGCTCAAGATAAATAGACATTTTGAAAAAGTTGCCGTTGTCGCCCGGTATCGGGTATAATGATGGAAAAGGCACCGCACCGGCAGGGCACCCCCGAAAAATGGCACCGCACCGCACCAGCCCCGGTGCTGGTGCCCTTCGGTGCCCAGCACCGGAGAACCTGTGCCCCGGTGCCTTTCCATCATTAATCGGGTAACTGTCTTCTAGGGTAGAATGTACAGTTGACCACTATTTCTCACGAAAATGGAACTTTTTTACTCAACTTATTGTACTTTTTAAGTGTTGTTGAGTCGTCACAAAATAGCTGTAAACGTAGCCTTAGAAAATTCCCAGGTACCCGACTGCGACTGCAGCAATCCGACACATGTGGAGTGTTTGAAAACTGCGAATAAATGGTGGAGCGATTCCATTTCTGAACCTGGTGCCAATCCCAGACCCTGCAAAATGACCTGTAAAATGTGAAATGTCATGCAAAGTGACAAAAGTCATGTAAAATGCCCTGCAAGATGACAAACTGCAGTTTGCCATTTTGCAGGGCATTTTCCATGATTTTTGCAGAGTTGTTAAAAGTACTGAACTTTCTCAAAGTATACGTAAACGTAAAGTATTTATTTTTTACTCACCACTTGAGTACAGAAAACGTAAAGTAAAATTTTTTTACTTTTACTCATGAGTAAACGTGAGTAAACGTAATTTTCCCCGCAGAAAACGTAAATGTGAGTACTTTTGAGAAATGTCGCCAAAATTTTCTAGAAATGTCGCTCAAAATCAGTCATTTTCATAACTTTTTGCCTATTTTACACAATTCCGTATTTTTAGCCCATTTTCTCCCATTTTCCGTTCTATGCCTTTAACAACCTAGATAAAAGACTATCTAAAATACGTTTTCTGTACTTGAGTACTTTCAAAAAGTATACGTAAAAGCGAGTACCAGAACTTTTTTCTTAGAAAACGTAAACGTATTTACTCTGTACTCGAGTATACGTATTTATCGAGTAAAAGTACCGTATTACCTCGAAATACCCCCATGGGGGTTTATTATTTTGCCAGCAAAATTTGAGGGGGGTTAATTCGAGGGGGGGGGGGGTTTATTCGAGGGGGGGTTTTATTATTTCGTCAGAAATTTGCGTAAGGATCGTAGTAAATAGTAGGCATTTGCATACCCAAAACAGGTAATAAATGTGTCCAAACAGGATATATTTGGACATAATAACGTAGATAGCTACACAAACTAGTCTATGTGTAGCTGCAATGCAAATTAACAGTAATATACATCATGTACATTGCATATGTGACGTATTTATTATGTACATGACGTACATCATTCCGAAGGGGGGGGGGTATTTCGAGGGGGGGTTTATTATTTTCCCAGCCCATTTTGAGGGGGGTTAATTCGAGGGGGGGGGGGTTATTCAAGGGGGGGGGGGTAATTCGAGGTAATACGGTAAATACGTTTTAACAATTATGGATTTTTGACACTTTGCGTGACATTTGACAATTGACAGGGCATTTTGCAGGGTCTGGGATTGCCCCCAGAAGATCAATGCTTTGACAAGTGTGTTGACAAAAGCGGCGCAGATGGTGAATTGATAAGAAAAGTGGACAATGCCGTCAAAAAGTGTCAACATGAGTATATCAAAGAAATCGACCAGTGCCTTTTGGAGCAAACTAAACAGGGCCAGAATGGGTGAGATTTTGCAATTGATTTACTTCGGGATTGCGCAAACATGGAATTATCCCCAAAAAATTCTGATTTTGTATTTACCGTGTATCCTCGAAGTCACCCCCTCGAAATGCCCCCTCCCTCGAAAGACCCCCCATTTGGAATGATGTCAATATGTACATAATGTATATGCAATGTATATGTGTAGCGATGTGAATACGTTGATATCGCCTATTGTGCCCACACACACTAGTTTTCACCGTGACTTCGTGTGAAAACTGAAATTTTTTCAAATGCAAATTGATGAACATGGTTGAATGATTTGATTTGATTTAAATTGGAATTTAAATTAATGAAAGTTAAAATTTGATATATTGAAAATTAAAAAGCTGGATGTCGCCATGTGGCCATTTCAGTTTTCACATCGTTCACGGTGAAAACTAGTGTGTGTGGGGCCAATGTATCATATTCTGACATATTGATTACCGGTTTTAGGCAGTTACAAAGATATTCTTTAGTATGAATTTCACGGAAATTTCTGACCAAAAATAGACCCCTCGAGATATCCCTTCCCTGGTTGAACCACCCGCAAAATTTACACTATGAAAAATTAAACCCCCGGGGGTAACCACATGTAAGTTAGGTTGACACAAAATCACAAAACACAATTTTGCAGCTGTATGAACACTGAACCAAGAATCTTCAACCCCGACGAATATGTGGATCTTGGTCACTATGCAGTGAATGATTTCACATGGCAGTTGCACGAAAAAAGTAATTTCAGCGAGTGTACTTATCAATGTTTAGTGGATGAAATCGCGAGTGATCCCAGCGAGCGAACAATGGCGTCGCCGCCAGGTGCCATTCCCAGACCCTGTAAAATGCCCTGTGAAATGTCAAATGTCAAGCAAAGGGTCAAAAGTCATGTAAAATGCCCTGTAAAATGTCAAATGTCAAATGTTATGTAAAGTGTCAAAGTCATGGAAAATACCTTGGAAAATGTCAAATGTCATGCAAAGTGTCAAAAATGTAAAATACCCTGGAAAATGACAAATGTCAAACAAAGTCTCAAAAGTCATGTAAAAAAACCTTGGTCAATGCCTCAATGGCAAGGTTGTTTGCCATTTTCCAGGGTATTTCACATGACTTTTGATACTTTACATGATATTTGAGATTTTCCAGGACCCCTTTCATGACATTTGTCATTTTACAGGCATTTGACATTTCACAGGGCATTTTACAGGGTCTGGGAGTGCCCCCAGGGCCTGATACCGGTCTACTTGAATCACCATTTTTGGAAACGTGTGGGTGAGTGAAATGTTTGTCGCCATGCACGCACACTATGTAGTACACCATAGAACTTTGGGAAAATCATTAAGTGCCATGCACACAGTATTAATGGCAGCCCCCTACACGCTAGTTGACACATCGAAAAATGAAGGCTGTGGTCAACTTCGTGTGTCAACTAAAAGCACCTCACAGGCATATTCAGTTGACAACATCACATTTAGCATAAATGTTACAGAAAATGTTGTGCTTACTGCTTTTCTGCAAGTCACATAAAAAATTACCTATGTCAAACAATGCTCAGTACAATCACACATTTGCACTGTGCGCGCATCACATTGCGATCACTTCCATTTGTGCGTACTGATTTGATTGACAAACATGAAATATAACCGATTGGCATGTTTTTGACAATGTGGCAATGTGGCCACACAAGCTGGTTTTCAATGTTCCTTTTTGAAAACTCTTCTGGGCGACGCGTCGCTGTACGGTTTTCGAAACTGTGCAATTTTCACTTTTATTATTCAAAAAGTGCAAGCATATGTGAATATTGGTTTCGGCAAGTCACAAACGTCACATTTGCTGAACATTTTGGAAAAGTGTAAGGCGACGCGTCGCCTCTGTAGCGGCGACGCGTCGCCTTTGTAGCGGCGACGCGTCGCCAACGTCGCCCTACGCGTCGCCGACGTCGCTTTACGCGTCGCCAGCGTCGCCGTACGCGTCGCCAGCGTCGCCGTACGCTTTGCCATGAGCAAAAAGGCAACGTCGCTGTACGCGTTGGCATGAGCAAAAAGGAAACGTCGCCGTACGCGTTGCCATGAGCAAAAAGGAAACGTCGCCATGAGCAGAAAAATTTGGAAATGTAGTCGCCAGCGTTGCCGTACGGGTCGCCATGAGGACGAAAAAATTGAAATGTAGTTTATTTCCGTTGTAAAAATTTGAAAGAACTGTTATTTATTGAAAAAACCCTAAGTTGTTATAGCATTTTTTTTCATTTTTAAACGTAAAACATGATGTCATTTCAATTTTATGCCTATTTATAAATTTTTTGATCATTTTTCTTTGAAACATAAGTTTGATACAATTTTCCTTGTTACTTTTCATGTAAACACATTTTTTTGTAACCTCAAGTTTACGAAGTTAGTTTTTTATTATTTGACAATATTTCAATTGTTTTTTTTTGTTATTTCTTTATTTTATGCACTACTGCAGATACCGTAAAAGCATTACAAGAGCGAATAGTATTTTTTTCTCATATGGAATTTAATAAGAAGTTTTACATGCATTAAAAAAAAGAGTAAATTTAAAAAAAAGAAAAATCGCACTGTATGAATACGCTGAAAATGCAGAAAGGTAAAAAAAGTAAATTCACAAAATTCCATCATATCAATCACTCTCTTTCTCACAAAGGAACATCTAGAGACAACAAAAACGGAAATAACAAAAACATGACTATTTTGGAAAAATGACAAGATTTTTAGAGCATTTGGAAACGGTGAATGAATGAGAAACATAGACATTTATATTTTCTAATTTGTTGAATATAAAAAAATCCGTAATCTACATTTTTTTTTCAAATTACATTCCATTAATCGGAGAAGTCTTCCAGCTCGCCCTCCTCGAGGTGCTTAGCAATCTGCGTTGTTATACCTTTGTATTCAAGATTAAACAACAGTTTAATACAATAAGTATACCCATTAGAAATTGTCACCCATTTTTTAAACAAATGTTTTTTTTCAATTTGTGTACGTTTTCCTCGCTTTAAGTCTACACATTTTACCACAGTGTAAACCCATACCAAGAAACAATTTGAGCTATCTATCCAACCCCCCCCCTCCCCCACGCGATAATAAATGTATAATACTGCTGAAGCTGTTACTGCCAACTGTACCGTACTAACCGTCAGCACGGGGTCATCAGAGCTGACGTCGCAACGGTTCGGCAGTCCGCTGTAGCTTTGGCGACGGGCTCCGCTTTTCGATGTGCGCTTTTTTTCCTGTTTGGTAAACAAAGTTTTATTACATAAATTTATATACAAAAGAAAGATCATTTATGAACTGTTCTTATACATATATAGATGCATACAGCAAGGAAATGTTGTTCTCGTTCTCATTCTCGTTCTCGTTCTCGTGTTGAAATTGTCAAAGACGTTTTTTTATTATTTAAAATAGCAAAGCTCAAAAAAAGACCTTCAAAAAACAATAAAACCAATAACAGCTCACCTTTTTAGCGCTCCTAGTACTCTTTTTTCGGCTGCTGTCACTTTTCTTTTTTCCGCTGCGGTCACTTTTCTTCTCCACCATGTCGCACTCTTTCTGTGTTTCAATCTCCTGTGTGTGTGTAACAAATTTACGTTTTCAAAATTGTTTATCATTGTGAAAAACTTCAAATGTTTAAAAATTTCAAATGTTGAACAGACCATCTCCGCACTGATGTCGACTTCGTTGTCGAACACGTCGTCCATGTCGTTGCCGCAATTCGGTTCAGCCACAAAAGCGTACTGTAAATTATTGCACATAAACATTCTAGCCACACAATGTACTTTTAGAGTGAAATATTGTGAAGTGAGAACGAAACATGGAACACATTTCCTTTTTATGTAAAGCTGTCACATTTTAAATGCTGATTTACCATTTTGCCAAAAAAAACTAGAAAAGTATCTTTTGTGTGCACTATAAAAACAAGTACAATAAGAGAATAATCATTTAACATACTGCTGCACCGACATGGAGCTCTTTTCCCGGCGTGGCATCACCTTCGACGGTGTACTTCACTTTTGTGGAATTTGCGCCAGCTTTTTTGCAGCCGTGTTTGTCGATGATCTGAAAGAGAAAAAACATTGCACCATTCATTGAACTAAGTGAAAAGTAATATTTTAGGTTCTAAAATATGTACCTTGTCCGTGTCCATGTCGCCCAGCAGCTGTCCGACGCTGTCATCGTAATCGATGGGTATGTGGTGAGCAGCGGGCGCGGTTTTCTGAATTAGTGCATACACATGTATGTTTACCAAAGAAGTTTACACTTGTGAAAACTCACTTCCTCGTGGGCATTTTCCGGCTTGATCGTCAACTTCACCCCGAGCGACAGTGGCGATGGCATCTGCACACCGCGGCGAGTAGCCACGTTTCCGTATTGAAAAGCCGGCGCAGCCGCGTTTGTCGCAGCGGCCGGGGTCGTGCATGCAGCCGGGGTCGTGCACGCAGCCGCGTTTTTTGCCTCGGTCTCTTTCTTCAGAACCGCTTTCGCCCCTGCGGTTAGCCACTGCGGCAACGACATCATCTGCGTTTTCATTGAAATAAGTCTTGTATATTTTTACACCGGGCAGGGTTGTTCAGATAGTTATGAAATCGCCCCTCTCTGTGTACAGAGCTACCAGAAATTTGTGGGGTGTGGTTGTTTGGTTCAAAATATATCACACTTTTTCAGTTTTACAAAATAAAAGTATAAAAAAGTAACCTTGGCATGCACGAAGTTTTCTAACGTGTCGATCACTTTATTTAAGTCCTTCTTGGACAAGCGATTCATTTTGTCCACTTCATCCAGCAGTGCGCCGAGGATGCGCGGGTTGCTGATGAAGGTGCACATGCACCTCAGCGTGGCCAGTGCTTCCGTTTTGGGTTCGGTCGGCTGTAAATGTAGGTACTGTTTATCTTATGTAAATGTCTAAGAATTCAGTTTTGTAATGTGTTTACACTTTTAACTTTCATTTTTTCAACTGTTAACAGTTTAAACTTCATTTACTTATGCTTCATGAAATGTATATTTTATCAAATATTATTTTTAAAATGTGTTTACAGTTGTCAAATAGTACTCATAGATACATTTTGGAAAAGTGAACTCACTAAACACACAGTTATTACAACTAACGTTCGGCAAGCTGTCCAAAGTGGTCTGCATCTCATCCACAAACTCCCTTACTAGCGGCCGCTCCATGCTTGACAGACGTTCACCGTGTGCTTGCAGTATAAAATGCAGCGAAAAACGGCCGAGCTTAGGGTGGTCGCATGTATGCTGCGGCGCCTGATGTGCTGGGACATTTTCAGGAGCGGGAATATTTCTGGGAACGGCATTTTGCTGCGCCAAGTCTTTCTTTGGCGTCAGATTGGCCTTTGTCAAAATTTTGCGCAGCGTGGTGTTCACGGTGTTGTAAACCATGATCTGGGCTTGTGTTTTCCAATAAAACTCCACGTGCATGTACCACCGCTTCGCTGCAAGAAAGGGAATTATGTGTTGACACGTATTTAATTGTGTGTAAACATTATTGAATTTTGAAATAATTATCTATAATTTAATTTGCACATAATTCTTAAACAACAACTACAAAAAGAACAAAAAATCGAACTCACATCTGCTCACATTGCCATCGCGAACGACGATCAAACTCAGAAGGGACTTTTGAATGATTTTTTCCGTGACGGCGCTGGCCTCCGCCTCATCTATACCGAACTCTGACATCAGATGTTCCTTTGCATCTTTGCGCAGTTTCTCTTTCTCCAGCAACACCTGCTTTTCCAGCGCCGCTTCTTTCAGCTCCTGTCTCGTCAGCTGAAATTATTGTAACGTTTTGTTATGTCAAAAAAGGTGAAAAATTTGATAATGTGTAACCTTTCTTTTCTCGGCCTTCCTCCTTTTTTTCTGCGCACTGCCTCCTTCGGCCGCTTTCCCGTCACTTGAATTGTCGCTGCTCTTTTTCTTCTGCCATCCGGCCTCGACGTTCGGATCGTCGCTGTGCAGTCGGGGAGCCTTATCCGGGTACTCTGCGTGTGTAGTTTGATTAAACATACAACTTGTTATTACTGTTCAAACGTCATAAACTTTTCTGGATTGGGATTGCTTTTTTTACATGCGGAACGGGATTTGCGGTTTCAGGGTACTTATACGGATTTCAGTTTTGGTATCGGTACTGGTACATACCTTTCTTTAACGGCATCATGGATCGGGATACAGTTTTCACCGTAGCATGTAATACAATTTTCAGCAAAGTTTTCAGTGTATGAAAACTAACCCGCTTCGGTGTAATACCACTGCATGCCCTGGATGCTTTTGTGGTTCGACTCGTTGATCCGTTCCATGTGTTCGACGGCCACGCTGTCTGCGGATGCGCCACTGAGCTTGTGCACCTTGGCCGCCGTGTATGTGGACTGAAAAGAACATTGAGTTTTATGCTTGTACTAGGATCAGGTACAACGATAAAACCAGATATTGTAACCTTGTAAAGTCGTTTGCGCGCGTACCACAGCCCCTTCAGAATCGTCAAACGCGCTTGCAGCGCGTCATTGTCATTGGCTGCAGGTCTGTTGGCGGCCGCGCTGGAGGGAAACATGACGCCATCCGTAAAGTCCGGGTACGGGGGTTCGAAGTACTTCTCCAACGCAAACTGCCGCCAGGCGGCATTCACGTGGTCCTTGTTCAATCTCTGCAAATAGTGACAAGCCAATTTAACCATGTATACCAGTTGTTAACAGCAACATCAGATGGTGACTTACACTGGTCTGCATCTCGGCGCCATCGACAGAAAGCTGAACGATGTGGTCCGTGCTCCAAATCCTACATAGAAACATTATATTGTAGTTTCACATTTACGAACACATCTTAGAAAACATAAATATGTGATAGATAACTAACAGCTTGTATTTTTCCAATAACTTGTTGAAGTTCAAGTTGAACTCGTCCACGTTGTCGGCCTGTATGTTCTTGCTCGGCCGCCCGCCAACGTTTGTTCCCAAGCGCCTTTTCCTGCCGCCCGGCACAATCGATTGAGCAATCGCCTGCGACTTGCCATCGTCATCTTGTGGCGTCTGCGGCATCTGTTGCTGAAAAAATGTATTTCTATGCGTAACACCGGTTCAATAGCGTCGCAGTTTTCAGTAACTGTAAACACTTTTGCTTACTCACCACTTTGCTCTCTTGGCTTTCTTCTGTCACAATCTCTTGGACGCTGCTGTCTGAGTCTGAAATTCTGCGAACGGCCTTCGAGCGCACAGCACGGCGGCGTTTGCTAGCGCTTTTGGCCACAGGCTCGTCATCGCTGTCAGACTTCTGAAATGTGTATTACATATGAAGTGTTTGAACTATGTGTACACACACAAATTAAAAAGAAAAATAGAAAAGTACACTAACGGTGACTGCGTCGATGCGATCCCATTTCTCCCTCTTTTGGCTCAATTCTTCTTCGGCGCGCTCGTTTTGCGCCGTTCTTTTCGATGCCCTTTTTTTGCTGGTGCCCTTTGCCATTTCTTTGAGTTGTTCCTGTGGTGTAACATAATACATGTTGTTACAATTTTCAAAAAGTGAAAACACAACACAAAAAGTGTCAAAAACAAACTTTTTCGGCAGAGGTCAGCGTTTCCTCGATTGTGATAACCAACACACCCGGCTGTAAAAAAAGTATACAGTAAGTGCGCTAAGTGAAAAATGGACATTCAATGGAATAAAAGAAAGCAAAAGAGAGCAATGTGAACCACTACAGCAGCAAGGGCCAGAACTACTTCACCTACGACATCACCATGAGCCACCACGACCAGAATGCCAGACCGAGCTCCGCAGCTGCACCACCTACTTTTGCAAGCACATTCGCGTCCAGTGACTGGTGCCATTTTCGCTTTCCAGCACCAGGCAGCTCATCGACAGTACTACCTACGCAACAGAATAGCACCCTGCGCAGTGCTGTGTCAACTGCTTCACCGATGAGTGTGGATGAAAGTTCGAGAGATGATATGTCCAGCTCGATGACACCTTTGCATGCGGTCAGTTTAAAGCAGGGCCGTATCCAGGGGGGGGGGGGGAGACGCAGTAAGTGTGAAATAGCTGAAAAATTTTAGTTCATAGCATGTACTACTAAACATAGCTGAAAATAGGCAAGTAGTACCCACAAATATGATTTTTAAAGTGAATGAACATGTATAATATATTACATTTCCATGTATTAACGTGAATCTTTTATGTTTACAGATGGAAGAACTGCGCCACTTCTGCCATACAGCAGAGGCTGAAATTGCTCGGACAGTGAAGCAGTTTCATGAAGCGAAGAACACTCTCACACAGCTGGAGAGCAAGGTTCACATGGTCACACGGGCAGGGCAGGTAGTTTTGGCCCATGCTGCCACGCTGGAGAAGAAAACTAAAGCATATGATGCCATGCTCCATGATCTTGTCCCCCACGATGTTTTGGTAACGCGCAATGTGAATCAGTACATGGCCCCGTAGGTAAAGAAGGAGCAAACACACTGTAGTTTTCGTAAAAATTAAATTTCAGTATTTTCAAATTATGAAAACATAGTTGAAAAGTACAGTGTGTACACCACTGATTTGTGCTATCAGTACAACTAAGAAACTCTGTGAAACCTTCAAACGAAATGTGATGAATGGCATCTACTGTGGCCCGTACACCCCCTAATCTTGCCGCCCAAATAAACGCGAGACGTTACCTGTGAACCAACCGATTTATCGCTGCTCTCAGTCGCCACACTTTCAACTGAATCGGCAGAATGGGCGTTGGCACCACTGTTGTTGTCGCGCTGCGAAAGCGAAGTTAAAAATAATTAACAGAAAATACAGTGAGAACAGTGTCTATTAAAAAATGAAAGCACCAGTTTAGTGAATGTTAACGGTGTTAATATGAAAACTGTTACAACAAGTGTCCAATCTATCAGTAAATATAAGCCACTACATCACCAAACAATAATAAATAAGAAATTACCAGAAATAAACAACAGCTAATTAACTTACACTTTTCGGCACGATCCCTGACATATATATGAATGATTGTCATGTGAAACAGTAACTTTGACGAGAAAAGTTAACTCACGGAAACGTCAGACTTGGATTGTGGCAGTACCAGGCTTCGTTTCGCTTTCAAAACTGGGACAGACGACTGTGACTCGTCGTCTGTGGGCACGGGCATTTCGGGATGGCGCGGCGGATCGCTGTCCACAATGACCGTTTTCAGTTCCTGTGACATGGAAAGCACTGTAAATTACTTTTCAAAAATGTAAAAAATTAAATGAAAACTGGTAACCTTTCTCTTTTTGTCCTTTTCCACTTGTGCCTCACGTTGCGCCTGCTTGTCGGCCAAACGCTGCACCGCCTCGCCGAACAGATGCGACGCTGTTTCCTGCACCAAACGCTGCGCCTCCTGCTCGGCCAAACGCTGCACGGCTTCCTCAGCCACACGCTTGTCAACGTTGCGCCGCAGACGTGTGCCATCTGGCCATCCATACAGTTCTTGATACCGCGACGGCATCATGATGTCGTCACGGTACTCCTGCGTTGTGTACATGCAATGCAACAGTTATAAAGGAATGGAAAAATGTATAAATTACCACTATGCCATGGCATGAGTGACAATTTTCATCTCGGCCATTATCCCGCACCTCAGCGTCGGTGCCAGCGTCGGCTTGGGCAGCGGCGCCAGCGTCGGCAGCGGCGCCAGCGTCGGCTTTGGCAGCGGCGCCAGCAGCGGCTTCGGCAGCGGCGCCAGCAGCGGCGCCAGCAGCGGCGCCAGCGTCGGCTTTGGCAGCGGCGCCAGCAGCGGCTTCGGCAGCGGCGCCAGCAGCGGCGCCAGCAGCGGCGCCAGCGTCGGCTTCGGCAGCGGCGCCAGCAGCGGCGCCAGCGTCCGCTTCGGCTTCCGTAGCGGCGATACTCTGTGACCACGCACATATATAAAACGTGTAAACATATCTGTAAAGTAAAAACTGTAAACTTACACTGCTGTGATCGTTGATGCTCGGCGTATCTTCGAACATGTCACTTTGTGAAGAATACACTTGTGACTGGGGCGCCTGCAGTGTAAATGTTGTTACTGTTTTCAAAAACGTTTTCGTAAATTAAACTTTAACTTGTATGATGTAAAGTTTCATAGTAATAATTGGATAAACTTTCGAAGGAAATTATAGTCCTTTACGGTTCAAACAGTATGTCCATCCCGATCCCAGATCCCAGATCCCGTGAAATTACGTGATTTAGCAGTTTTGATCCCAATCCCGAAAAGTCAATCCCCTTTGAATGCTATCGTTTTTTACACAAAAAGTATCCGTATAAAACATGTCACCACACTAACCAATTCAACTTTGTGCGTGCTTTTTTTGGATGCACTGGCCCCCTCTGCAGCTTTCACTTTATCCGCCTGTTTGTCCGTTGAACCAGGTGCATTCTGTAATCGGTTTATCATATATTTACCGTTATAGATTTAGCAAGCACTCACATAGCCACAATGTTTAAACTGAGGGTGGGCTTATTTTTTCATGGGCGTGGCTAAGGGGGGGGGGGGGGGCGGTGGGCGGCGGCGCCAACCGTAACATGTTTTTATCCAACAGAACAAAATGGTGAACAGACCGGCTAAGTGGGGCGGCACCAGGCTGTCCGGGAGGGGCACATACAATGTGGGGAACACTGGGCACATACAAATTTGCATGTGCCCAAAATTGGAAACATACATTTTGTTTTCAGTTTGTATGTGCCCAAACCATGGGGCACATGCATGTTTGTATGTTCCCCAAGCTGGGCACATACACGTTATTGCAGGCTGGAATGCAGCGGCACTCGCATAAATAAATACATATTGTGTCAACTATATGCAATTTGTTTGCTGTTACCAACCAATAGTTTGCTATTAATTATTTGCTTTTAATCATTTTACAAACTAGTCAGAATGCCATTATTGATAATCTCCAGCTTATTCAGTTCAGAGTGCACATATCCTAATAAGTATTCACACTAATTAAGTGTGCAGTGCAGTTGGTCGATCATAATTATGTAATTTCTGCAGTGTATTCATGATTAAGGCATATCTAAATTAGTATTCTTGATGAGTGACACTTATTTTTTTCCAAATTATCCTATATTTTTCAGGCCGCATGCCTTCTCAAGTATCATGCTGAACCATTAAGGCCCCACACACGCTAGTTGACATCAACACCAAATGTCAACTGGTGCCGATCCCGATTCAAAGCTTGCTGATGATCCGACAAATCACATTCAAACGTAAGCTTTGTATTGGGAACGGAACCAGTTGACATTTGCTGTCGATTTCTTCAACTAGCGTGTGTGGGGCCTAACTCACTGAGAAAAAAACCTGGCGGCAAACACAAAGGTTCCGCACAACGTTCACAGAGCCGCGCGGCAACATGGCGGCTCCTTTGTGTTTCTGTCCCCCAAATTCAAACTTTATGTGACGTGGTGTTTGTGCACAGCGGATCACGTGCAACACATGTGAATCGTGAATGCAAAATTGGTAAATTGGTAATTACGCTGGTTATTGATACACACTAGTTGACATAGCAAATTCGTGTCAACTGAATATCAACTAAATAACACCATTTTTTAAATAATCACACTTAGAAACACAAAGAAAGGGCATGCGCTGGCAGCGCAGCGTCATAGCCATGGCAAAACATGTAAATAAACATGGACATGTTCAAACACCAAATCTTGAATGAACTCTAGGTATTTACCATCATTCTATGAACTATTATTTGACGTAACACTTTGAAAAACCTTGGGAGAACTTGAAAAATATTGGCTAAAAAGTTGACGAAAAAAATAATATTTCAGTAACTCATAAATACATCTGTTTCAAACATATGTCTACCACAGTGATTATTGAATTTTTAGATATCAATGCCTCAATTGCAGAGAAATAAATACATGAGTACATATGTTAGGTGTGTCAATCGATGTGTGCCAATCTTATGGCTAGTGATGTAAAAGCACCAAGGCGCCCGTGCCAAAGCAAAAAGCGCCATGGCGTTTTTGGTGCTTGCCGATACTTTTGCCCGGCGCCATCTACAACATGCCTGGCGCTGGCGCTAGCGCCAAAGCAAAACGCGCCGTGGCGCTTCTGGCGCTTGAGGCATTTAGCTCTGGCGCCATTGGCGCTTGGCGCTGGGGGTTGAAAAAGCACCATGGCGCTTGGCGCCAAAGTTCTGGCGCTTTTTACATCACTACTTATAGCACTCAACTCTCAATGAATATTTACTTGAAGTGGTGCCGCGTGGCGCTTGTACATGCAGGGTGGCCCAAGAACTTGGGAATCAATACTAGGTGGAATCATCAAATAAAAAATAAATGGGGTCAACTCTGCAAGCCGCGATTTTAACCACCATGCATGCAAGGGGCCCTGTGCAGCGGCACCTCAAAGTAAAATCATTCTCATTGACAAGTTGACAACCGCGTAGTGTGAGAAGTGTGACATGACGTGTGGCGTGAGAAGCCAGATAATATCGCGTTCAGATTTGTCATGATTGTTTTATTGATTGGTTATTTCTTTCAATTATGTAAAGTGTGATGCAAAATATGGAGCCATGTAATTTTTATGTCACCAGGGGCCAATTCCGCAAAAAAAGGAAAACGTGGAAAATGAGGTGGAAAAAAGGAAGAGAAAAGCAAAGTAAAAAGTTAAAAACGAAGTGGAAAATTCTTACTTCGCTTGTATCTTCCTATTTTGCATGTCGTTTTCCACTTCCCTAATTGGCCCCAGCAGCGCCATCATATTCAAGCTTTTTATCATTTTACTAAATGCCTTTAACTGCGTCAACTTTGTTCGTCGCCTCGTCAGCAAGCTTTAAATTTATTGTGAATTAAAAATACAATTTTTGACCTTATGTTGGCACAATTTTAAATATTAACTGCCGCTGCCTATCTACCATTTCTGCTGCCTGAAAATCAATTCGTGGCCGCCTTTTCATCCCATTCTCAACGTTTAGGGTGCCGACAGTTTACACCAGTGCAGCACAAACAGCTTTGTTCTGCATCAATTATCATTTTGCACATATTTGCCACAATAATTAGTCTACAAATTGTTGCTACATAACTTGTCTGCCAATTGTTATTTGTTCTAAGGGTGCGGTGCACAAAAGGAAACTGCCGGCACCCGGAAATTTAACGATGGGCGCCGCTGTCTGAATAAATTTTCAGCGGTAAAAAGTGTGCATGTTCCCAAACACGGAGCACATACAATTTTTGAAAAGTATGTATGTTCCCAAAACTGGACACATACACGTTTTTCTGAAATGTATGTGCCCGAAATCATGGGGAACATACACGCATGTATGTTTCCAAGCGCGGGCACATGCATTTTTTTCAAAAGTTGCATGTGCCCAAAGCTGGAAACATACATCCTTTTTATCGCGTGCATGTTCCCAAATATGGGGAACATACATACCGGGCACATGCAGGGGCACATACGTATGTGCCCCACCCGGACAGCCTGGGCGGCACCCACCCTAAAAAGTCTTCATGCAACAAGAAAAATGTAAACGAACTTTTTCTTGTTTGGCCTTTGTGCTGCTCCTGGTTCCCTGCGATACCAATTCGTTGGCGCTGAATTTCCCCTGGAAAAATGAATACATTCATGTGCAATTGTACAGTTTCAACGATCAGTAACCCGTAACACCCCACAGCACCAAAAATTACTATATAGAAAAACGTATAGGAAAAATTGCATTTTCCGTGACTTTTTCGGTCTCACCCCGGGAGGGGGGGGCTGCAGCCCCCCCCCCCCCACCCCACCCACCCTCGATACGGGCCTCTGAACAGTAAATCCAGAAAGGAAAAAAAACTCACTGTTTTTTTCTTTGCCCGCCGCTGTCTAGCTGTTTCCACCCGGCGCGCCTTTATCGCTTTTTCCTTCTCTTCTGCCAACTTTTGCTTTTCTTCAATTTCACGAAGCGAAGCCATCGCGGCCTTCTTCTCCACTTCCAAACGTTTCTTCTCCTCAAGCAAACGTTTCTTTTCCTCCAGTTCGCGATTGTGTTCGATAATGTCCTGCGTAATACGTTAGGATAAAGTGAACAAAATAGTAAGATGTTTGAGAATTCATTTCAGTTTACTAGGGTTAAAAGGTGGTCCCAATACACATCAGGGATACCGTCGAATTCCGGAATTTAGGACACACAATCCCCATCCATCCAGAAATCCAAAAAAAAAAATCCTTATCCCGATCCGCATCCCAAGAATATAAAATCAGAAATCCCGATCCGGATCCCGAAAAGTCAATCCCGTTTGAAAAAAAAGGCACACTAACTGCCGAAACGGTGTTCGCGAACGATCCAGTCAAATCATCGTCCGGCTGAATGACGCGTTCTTCGTCCCCGGAAGACATCGGGGTGCTATGCCTTTGGCTGGAAAGTACGCGCGCCTCAGCCGCACTTTTCTTTGTCAAAGGGGCCTGCGTTCGCGGCTTCAGAGTCGCTGTAGCCGACGGCACCGGGCGGCCGCGCTCAGCATTCGTCGGCCTACCACGCCGACCTTGCGACGCGGTGCGAACCATTGCACAGTTTTGCAATTGCCGATGAATTTTTCACGAAGGGCAACGTTCGACCGTAGTTTTCCTTCAAATTTTTCTTTTTTTTAAATACGGACATAAATTTGTGTTACTGTGCAAAAAAAAGTGTCCACACATGACTGAAACTTATAAGGAAGAAAGGTCACAATTTTTATGCACATATACCGTAATTTTGAGACATAAATATCCAGTAAACCATTCCAAAACTGGCACTTTGCCAAAATTTCGACAAAATGGCGAGTAGCTCGCAGTTAGCGGATCTGAACAGACTTATCGAACAGCTTGAAAGGCACAGTGATGGCTCAACACCGTTAAGCGAAGAAGAAAGAAACGCGATCTACGTAGCTGTACTCGCATTGGCCGCATTATCTATTGACGATGAAAGCTACCCGCTGGTGGCAATCCAAAGCCCTGTAAAGTGTAAAGTAAAGTGATAAATGTAAAGTCAAATGCAGAGTAAAGTGTCAATTGTCATGAAATGTTCAGTAATTAAATGTCTTCTTTTTAGTTTTTATTTACACTTGACTTTGCATTTGACTTTACATTTATCACTTTACTTTACACTTTACAGGGCTTTGGATTGCCCCCAGGACGACAGTTCTGACGAGGACAGCGCGGACGAAGACAGCAATGAAGACGGTGAAAACGGAGAAAAAAAGAGAAGGCCGTACATGTGCCCCTTCATGGAAGACAGAGTGACATCGCGTGGCCGTTACTGGCAGGCTATACTGTTGGCAAAGAACACAGATCCGAAGTGGTTCTTCAAAATGTCCAGGGTTCGTTTTCATTTAGTTTCATTTTGGAAACAGTTGAAAAAGTGACATTTATAGTACTTTTTAAGAACTTGCAACAGATAAAAACGTGTTACACAATACATTTTCAATGTTCGTACAGTTTTCAAGAATGTACAAACTTTTTATAAATCATTTCAGTTATGGCCATCCGAGTTCGAGCAGCTTCACGCCATTCTGACTGCTGTTAACCCAAATACCGGCCGACCGTACCTACGTGAGCGCGATCCAACGAAACACAAGGCCGTTGTGACAACACAAATGAGATTGTTTTATTTTTTGTACATTCTGGGCAACGGCAGGGAATTGGAAGATGCTGCCAGCATTTCACAGGTATTTATGATACACAATGCTTGCATATGCAGCACAGTGCTTGCATATTGAAGTACATAACAACTGTGCTGATATACACTGCAGATTTCATCAAGCACGATGCGCTCTGTTGTCGATGAAGTGTCGCAAGCAATTGTCACAGCTTTGCAACACTGTATGCCTGAAATTGGAACAGACCAGCGAACCATGAAGAACGATGCTTTGAACTATTACAAGATGTGGCAGGTTCCAAATGCATGCGGCGCAATGGATGGCAAGCACATCAGGATCAGGATGCCAAACAGTAAGTTTTAACATGTATGCATTTGTGAAAACGTACAAGATCAGTTCATATTGTTACAGTTTTCAAAAACGTTTTTAAATTGTTATGCTGTGATGATTACATTTATGAATACGTATCATGTGAAAAAAAGAGTTGAATACAATTTTGAAAACTTTAAGTATAATTATGTACTTTTCCAACATGTCCATTACAGTTTTCAAATATGTCTATACAAGAATAATACTTTGATCACAATTTTGAAAAGTAAAAATATAATTTTATAGTTTTCAAAAGTGTTCAGTACAGTTTTCAAATATGTCTACACATTTCCAAAACATTTGTGAAAAGTGTGCATCGCCGGTGATGTAAAGCGACGTCGCTGTACGTCGCTGTACGCGAAAATTTTCAAATTCTGTGGAACATATGTGAAAATGCATCGCCGTACACCGAAAAAGTAGCGAAAGGCGTCGCTAGTTTACGGATTTTCGCCAACTTACTTCAAAATCCTTAAAAAAAACATGGATGGATGTGTGAATGTAAAATTGAGAGTGTAGATACAGTTTTTTTTGCTGCATGCAATGATGGGGTCGTAGAAAACTTAGCATTCATATAAAATTAAATAAAATTTTTTTAAAAAAACGTCGCTGTGGCGACGTTTCAGGCGACGACAGCATATGTCACCTGTTTACATAACCTATTACCAATTTTGAAAAGTAATTATAGTATGACAGAATTCACATTTTTTTGAACAACGCAGAATCTGGGACTCGGTACTACTGTTACAAAGGGTTCTACAGTATCATCCTGTTCATCGTTGCGTCTGCTGATTTGCGCATTACGCACGTCGATGTGGGCATGCCTGGCTCACAGGGTGACACTACAGTTTTGGCGACGTCAAAGTTTGGACAGCGATTGAAGTGAGTATATAATGTTCAAATTGTGTAAAGAATTGTTTATATGGTTGTTGCATATGTCCCACATTTCCCAGAAATGACGAATTGGTCATGCCGCCAGCGTGCCTGCTGGCTGGTATGCCTAACGAGCCGGAAAACTACATTGACAGCTTCTTTATCGGTGATCAGGCTTTTGCTTTGACAAAGAGAGTTATGGTGCCATACTGCGTGCAAACTGGGCAAGATCAAAGGCACTACAACTACCGGTTAAATTAATCTTGCTGATATTTCAGTGTGCAATGCAATTATTACAAATGGTTTGCATTACAGGTTGTCCCGTGCGCGCCGCTGTGTAGAATGTGTTTTTGGCGTTTTGGCTGCTCGGTGGCGGATCCTGCTCACCACAATTTCAATGGAACCGCAGAGGGTCAGCAAACTGGTGATGGCCGCGTGTTATTTGCACAATTTTATCAAAGAATTGCGCGGCACAAATGTATCCGACCACTTTGACGAGGAAGGAAATGAAATGCCACCTGTGCGCGCTGTCGAAGAAGAAAGTCTACGCGACCGAACGGTTAGAAAATCTGAAATATTTAGTTTTTGATTTCAATTAATTTATAAATATTTCTCAATGTTCTTATTACATGCAGTTAGATTGGCGCTTGGCGTACAACGGGCTAGATGAAATTTCGAACGCAAATCACTTGGATGAAACGCGAGATGCCCGGGGCATCAGAGAGAAACTGAAAGACTGGTTTAGATCTGCTTATGGTACACTTCCATGGATAAATCCGGATCACTTTTGATTTTTCAAAAATGTTAACGTTAATGTAAACTTTCGTTACGCATTTTAGTATGAAATGACGACATATTTGAAAACAATACATTAAAACAGTTTTTATTTTTTGATGCTACTGTATTGAATGTGAAATCGTCGCAGTGAGTGTTCACTTGTTGTGAATTTTTTTGCCTTTCATTTCCATGCAAAATTGGCTGTCTGAATTGCACTTGTGATTTTTGAAAAAATTATTTCGTTTATTGTTTAAAAAATTCATTATTTATTTTGCGGACATGTTATTGAACTGAATTTTTTTTTGTTCGATGCGCAAAAATGTGGGCTTTTCCATGTGACAATTGTATAATTACACATACACGGATGTAATTTTAAAAAATTATTTAATGTTTTAAACATAACCACAATTTCTCCATCATCTTTCAACTTATATCGCGAAATATGGTATCAAATGAAAGAGAAAAAAAAACTGGACATGGATCTCAGACGAATATCATCTACAACGTAAAACCGAATTTTAAAAAATATTTGTAGGTAGAAAACGAATTAATTTTTAAAAAAATGTATAACAGCGCTAAAAATATACAACACAGTCCCAAAAATCAAGCATAATTTTCTGCATCACATGCCGCTTACAGCTTGTCCTACAAATTTGTACTTATTGCACAAAAAATTATTTTGTCTGCAGCATTTTACCACACTTTTCAAATCTGTGTTCTTCCGGAAGAAAAATAGAAAAAAAGTAAAGATGGCGGCCGTTGGGCTCATTACACAGACTGTTTAAATGCATTTGAAAACAAAATAATGGGTTTTCACAGAGGGAACCTTGAAAACCAGCTTGTGTGGGGCCAATGACACAAGCTTCCCTATATTTGAAATACTTTAAAGGTCAAAGGCTATAATTTGTATAAAATATTTGTACTGCCGATAATACTACCGTATTTCCTCGAAATACCCCCTAGAAATACCCCCCTCAAAATGGGCACTATGAATTTGTGGTCCGGGAAATGCATAACATACATTCAAAACACTTACTGTGTTACGTTAGAACATCGTTCATACTAGGGTGTCAAAAAATTTTTTTTACGGAAAACGGAAACGGAAAAAATTTTCAGCGGCCGGAAAACGGAACGGAAAACGGAAATTTTTTTGCAATTGGCAGAAAACGGAAACGGAAATGGAAAAAAAAATTTCAGCGGTCGGAAAACGGAAAAAGAGGCCGGAAAAACGGAAACGGAAAAATCAAATTTGCACGGAAATGGAAAAACTTGCTGAAATTTTGCCGGAAAACGGATAAAATGTGCTGAAATTTTGCTGGAAGTGAAAAAATTTGCGGTAATTTTGCTGGAAACAGAAATTTTTTTATATCATTGACAATCTGCATGAATTTTTACCAGTTTGGCTGATCAGAAAACATAACGTTGAGCCATAAAAAGGTAAAATGAGGCGGAAAAATGGAAAACTGAGGCGGAAAATGGAAAAAAGGCGGAAAAACTGGAAATTGAGCCGGAAAACAGAAAAAAGGTGGAAAAACTGAAAATTTAGCCGGAAAACGGAAATGGAAAAAAAGTTGCCAGAAAACGGAACAGAAAACGGAAAAAAAATTTCAGCAGCCGGAAAACGGAACAGAAAACGGAAAAAATTGGCCTGCGGAAAACGGAAACGGAAAACGGAAAACGGAAATTTCACACCCTAGTTCATACCATCTACATCCTTATATAAGGCTGTAAAAACTTATAAATGTGGTTATTGTTGCATTTTTCACGTTTTTCTCTCAAAATTTTCACTCTGAAAAAATAAACCCCCCGGGGGGTTATTTGAGGAAATACGGTATAAAAAACTTACCATGCATCACACAGTTGCGCGGCCAATTTCGACATGCAGAAGTGTACTCAAGAAGTAGAAAAGAAATGGGGGGAGAAGGGCCACTGCAAATGTGTTGCCAAGGAGGTCCCTGAGTGAGTTCGCGGATTCAGTTCAGTTGCCCATTTCTAATTTACCATAGTTTTGTTACCCAATTTGATTTTTCCACAGACTTGACTGCAGTGTGACAGAGCCTACACCCCCACCCCCGCCACCAGTTAGTTATTATAAACATCAAAATGAAATAGAATAAGGAATTAGCCTCTTTTTTGTCTAGTGCTTTTAGAGCAATTGTTGTGCTTTAGTTGGTTACAGAAGCGTCATTTCTTTTTCCTGCACCATCCTTAAGGGAAAAACCAAAATTGAATCAGGCACAATCCAAGCACCTTTTGTACATAATTGAAGCACTTATTGCGCATAATCCAAGCACTTTTTGTACGTAATCCAAGCACTTATTGTGCATACTCCAAGCACTTCTGCGCTTGGATTATGCGCAATGCATGCATTCATGCATTTTTGTGCCAACAACTGCAGCATAATCCAAGCAAAAATGAGGCATAGTCCAAGCAAAAATTAGGCATTATCCCAGCAAAAACTTGAAAATATGCTCTATGTATGAACAGGAATTGAAAATGACAATATTATCACCGTGACCACAAAATCACAGTGTCTCCACAATTCCAGATGTGCATCTGCACCAACAGCACACAAATGGATTGTATCAAAAAGCAATCTGTTCCAACATTCCCAAATTATGACTACCCACTGCCACCGTGTGAAGAAAATTGCAGAAAACAGACAAAATATGCTGAGATTCAGAAAGTGATTGATGTGGTTGACAAATGCATGAAAGAGAGCAATGTGAAGGTTGATGAATGTACAAATGCCCTGTTGAAAGAAGGCAAAACTGGGTGAGTGGTAAACAAAATTACTCATGTAGTTACTGAACAAAAATTACTCAAGAAAAAAAAACATGTAAATCCTTGATTATTCCCCCCTTGAATAGTACTCCCTGCCAGTCAAGTAAGGAAAAAATAACCCCCCAAATTGAACAGAAAAAAATCCCCCTTGAACAGTTCCCACCACTTGATGGGTGGGAACAGAATGCCTTTTAAAAACACATGAAAATGTGTGCTTGTATCATATGAACCACTAGCCATAAAAGAAAACTTTAACATGTAGTCTTTGTCTTAACAAGGACAATAATACATTTTTCTGTTACCGATAGTATAAATGTGTGCCAATATTGCCATCTGTCAACATCATCTAAGAATTATGACTATTGCTCCAATCATGCATTTTGCACATTTTGCACCAAACCCCAAACCCAGGTGCTACCCATCCGAAGAAGCCGCATCTGAAGGGGTTTTCCCCAATGCCGAGTACCCCCCAGATGGAGGCAACAAAGTGTGGCAATACAGAATGAAACTAGAGGAAAAAGCTGGCTACACCCAGTGCATGGATAAGTGTTACTTTGCAGATAATGGAATGGGTATGGGAAAGAGGGATTCTTCAAGGAAGGTTTATAGTGGCAGTGTTCAGACAAAAGACAAACTGAACAAAAGGACATCAGCTCCATATCAACCGCCACCCTTTGAGGAGGAGTGTGGGTATGTTCTGTTTGTTGTGATTGGGCTACTGAGTTGATAGTGGGTATTTATGTTTACTCTGAAATATGCATAAAACTGCATACTGAGCAGATACTCACTCATGGGTACTATACTTTTATTGCACAAGTACCCATCTGTATGCACACTTTTTCCTCTGTACTTTTGAGTATTTCAGAAAAAATCAAGGGATGCACACACAGCCAAAAATTGATAGTTTTATGCCTACATTGATGACATTGCTCACAATTTCTGTTTGAATTAAGGAATACTGTAAATTCTTTAATCGGGCGCCAGGTCTCCAATAATTCGTCCTCTCCAATAGTGCGCCACCCTTGCGCACGTTGTGCAAGTATAATGTGCTTCTCTCCAATAATGCGACACTCAGAGAAAAAAAGTAAAAAACTATGCATCAAAAAGTAGTAACGATGCGTCTGATTCAGATGTGTCGATCGTTGAATTAGAGTATCAGGTAGCCGATTTTGCCACAGTCATTCACTGATTTATATGGGTACTTTTGGTTAACAAGATGTATCGCTTTAAAATGTGATGCTTACATTTGAGTTACCGTATTACCTCGAAATACCCCCAGGGGGTTTATTATTTCGCCAGCAAAATTTGAGGGGGGGATAATTCGAGGGGGGGGGTTTATTCGAGGGGGGGGTCTATTATTTCGCCAGAAATTTTCGGAAATTCCCCATACGCAGACGTAGAAAAATCAAACATTTACGTAGATGTATATGTGTTTATAGGCATATATAACTGTATATACACAAAAACCCTTCCCTAACGTCGCTTAAACATCAGTTTTAACGTGTGTTCTGCATTGTACAGATAACAAACTGCGGTATTTGTCATGTACGTTCACGTTACACTCAATTTTAGGGGGGGTATTTCGAGGGGGGGGTTTATTATTTCCTCAGCCGAAATTTAGGGGGGGTATTTCGAGGGGGGGGTTAATTCAAGGGGGGGGGTTAATTCGAGGTAATACGGTATGTTGACATTGAAGTTTATGATTTGACGGAAAAATATGCACCAGTCTCCAATAATACGCCATCTCCAATGTGCCTACACACACTAGTTTTCACCGTGACTTCGTGTGAAAACTGCAATTTTTTCAAATGCAATTTAATGAGCACGGTTGAATGATTTTATTTAATTTAAATTAGAAATTGAATTAATGAAAGTTAAAATTTGAAAATTTGAAAACTAACACACATAGCATACAAAAAGAGCAGGCTGTATGTCGCGCGCCTGCGAGCTGCAGCCATTTCTAAAAGCACCAGACCAGTGTAGCTGTCGTCCAGCTGTCAGCTTACTGACAGTGGGTGCACCATATACATTTACTCTTCTGTCAGCGAGTTGCATAATGCCCCAGTTATGTTGTCAGTGAGCTGTCAGCTAACTACATTTTGTTGTCAGCGAGCTGCCACTGGTTGGCAAGCGAGCTGTCAGTGAGCTGTCAGCGTTTTGTGGGTTGCTGTGTACGCCTGGCGCCCAATTAGAGAATTTACGGTACATAAATACACATACACACTCAAACTGTTTTGCATTGTCTTCACTGAGAAAATGATTGAATTTGTTGAACATTGAAATTTCTTGACATACCGCAATGTTTCACTTTTTTGGTAAAATGCTCCCAAAAAATGCACCGCTTTTCAACAGCGGTCAGCACATTGAATTTGGGCACATACTACACAATTTGGTCATTGTTTTTGCGGTCATTATATTTACGGTTATTATTTCCAGGTGCTATGGTATCATTGACTATGTCACCTGTCAAAACAACATGAAAAAGGATCACATTTGTCATTGTGTAGCCAAGGAAGTCCCTGGGTGAGTAGAAATATAATTTTATTGTTAATTAATGAATTAATTAAGCCTCTACCACTTTTTGCAGCTTGGACTGCAGCAATGAAGAGACTGACAATGAATGAATTGCATGGGAGTGATGGAACGATTTTTAAATTGTTATCTTGAAACCATTCAATAAACATTGGCGCTGCACACACTAGTTTACTAACGGTAAACTGAGAATTTGGTAAACTCACTTTTCAGCTTCTGAGCGCATCTGAGTTTACCGGAATGTGTTATATCTCGGTTAACTGTAGTTGACGAACAGCTCATTCCGGTAAACTCAGGTGCGTTCAGAAGCTGAAAAAAGAGTTTACCAAATTCTTAGTTTACCGTGTGTGCAGCGTAGGGTGTCAAAAAATGTTTTTGACGGAAAACGGAAACGGAAACGGAAAAAAAATTTCAGCAGCCGGAAAACGGAACGGAAAACGGAAAAAAATTTGCACTTGGCGGAAAACGGAAACGGAAACGGAAAAAAAATTTCAGTGGCCGGAAAACGGAAAAAGGGGCCGGAAAAACGGAAACGGGAAAATGGAATTTGCATGGAAATGGAAAAATTTGCTGAAATTTTGCCAAAAAACATGATAAAATCGCTGAAATTTTGCTGGAAACAGTATTTTTTTACATAATTGACAATCTGCACGACTGTTTACCAGTTTGGCTGGACCAGAAAACAGAAAGTTGAGCCAGGAAATGGTAAAATAAGGCGGAAAGCAGAAAATTGAGGCGGAAAACGGAAAAAAGGCGGAAAAACTGGAAATTGAGCCGGAAAACGGAAAAAAGGCGGAAAAACTGAAAATTTAACCGGAAAACGGAAAATGAGCCGGAAAAACGGAAACGGAAAAAAAGGTGGCCGGAAAACGGAACGGAAAACGGAAAAAAAATTTCAGCGGCCGGAAAACGGAACGGAAAACGGAAAAAATTTGCCTGCGGAAAACGGAAACGGAAAACGGAAAACGGAAATTTGACACCCTAGTGCAGCGGGATTATTTACATGATATTTTTATATGTATAACAAAGCTTGAATGAATAATAAACATGCATATTTACATGGTTGATTCATGAGAAATTGATAAATGCCATATACCGTATTTGCTTGAATAGTCCCCCCTTGAATAATTCCCCCTTGAAAAATCCCCCCTGTAAGACGAGTGAGGAAATAATAAGCCCTCCCCTCGAATAATCCCCCGTTAAAGATATTTCATCAATTAGGTAGGTAGTTGTGCCAAATTTTAACAAAGATGTTTTGTGTGTTAAAAATGCACATTTCATGAAATGACTTGATAGAAAGATGCTCGAACATTCCGACGAAACAATAATTCCCCCCTCGAATAATTCCCCCCTCGAATAGTTCCCCCTCAAAAAAGTCTGGCGAAATAATAATCCCCCAGGGGGATTATTCAAGCAAATACGGTACCTACATTTAACGACCTGTAATACCGGGATACCGTATTTCACCAAATTCTACCCCTCTTAAAAATTAAAATTCACAAAATCCCCAAAATTCCTTCATAATATCAAGTTGACGTTCAAACTTCTTCAAAATCAGCATTATCACTCAAAATCATCTCATCAACATCTATCATTTTCGATCGCAATCATTTTCAACAATTTTCACCATTCATTTGGGTATAGTTTTTGTATTATCTGTGCGCGCCACAACATCACAACTAAAGCCACCACCAAAAGTGATAATATGATGCTGATTAAAACTGCGAAATGGAAATTTGTTGAATTTTGCAGTTATTTCAGATTAGCATTGAAAATATCTTGGGTTATTTACATATACCTATTTTATCAGAAAATATTACCATTTTTATTACATTTTATCCATGTTTTCCAGAGAAATCGAATCATATTTTTGCTGCCAGAGAGATTTAATCACATTTTCTTGTTGAGATAATTGCTGGAATTATATTTTATCATATTTTCTTAAAATCGCCTATTTTTCAACGCTATTTTTGATAAATTTCAAAAAAACTTTTCTACCCCTGAAAAGTTACCGAATCCAAAAGACACAATTGTTACACCGCGCTTCATTATTGGCTCAACTTTTGTGCACCTGTAACCATAATTTCGTTATGATGATTGTAAATAAATCTAAATGTTTGCAAACCATGTTTTGATTTTTCAAAGAACATCACAAAAGCGTCGTTTACTATTAAAATACCGTAAACCCTCAAACAAGTCCCTGGGTGATCATTTTTATTTAAGTTTTTTAGGGGGGGGGGACTGTTCAAGGTGTTTAAGCAAGACTATCAAAGTGCTCAGAATGCAAAGAAAAACGCAAAAAATACAAGGTATTTGTTTTTTCGTTGTTTGTTTTGTACATTGTTTTTTCGTCATTGCAAGCGATAGCTCAAGGGACTTCCAAATATACCGTACACTTTCCAACCAAAGTTAACTTACCGTATTACCTCGAAATACTGCCATGGGGGCCCCGACAGGGGCAAAACATCCCCTGTGGGAAATGTTTTTCTTCAGTAAACAAAGAATTTTGGTTCCCAACAGGGAACGAAAAATTTGTCCCCTGTTATGGAGCGATTACAGCTCGGGCGTAAAATTCCAGCGTAAAATTCCATCGCAAAATTGATTACATGTAAGTGGATGATGATTAAGGTCTGCAATTTTTCATGGATAATATGTTTATCAATACCTTAATTGTGCCCGAGAGTCATCAACCACAGTCACTGCAATTTGATTGTGGAAATTCAAAAATTTCTATTTTACGCTGGAATAATTTTACGCCAGCTGAAGAAAATCAATTCTACGCTATGTCATTGCATGCAATCACCTGGCGTAGAATTGACTTTTCTTCAGCGGGCGTAAAATTCCAGCGTAAAATAGAAATTTTTGAATTTCCACAATCAAATTGCAGTGACTGTGGATGATGACTCTCGGACACAATGAAGGTATTGATAAACATATTCTCCATGAAAAATTGCAGACCTGTATCATCATCCACTTTTATGTAATCAATTTTGCGATGGAATTTTACGCTGGAATTTTACGCCCGAGCTGTAATCGTAGCATAAGAGACAAACGTCCCCTGTCCAGTACCAAAATTATTTGTTTACTGCAAAAATTTTTCCTCACTGGGGAATTATTCAAGGGGGGGGGGGGCTATTTGAGTAAATACGGTATTTTCCTTTACTTGCATTTGACTTATTACCGTCTGAGACACTTAAATTGTAGGATTTAGGATTTAGGAAGACAAGTAGGAATGCAAATATGGGTAGCAGATGGGTGGATTGTGTGAAATTTACTTGCATTTGACTTATCATCATCTGAGACATTAAATATTATTTTTACTATTGATTTGATTTGATATTACCGAGAGCCGTTCTGCACGTTGCCATTACTTGGACTTTCCTCCTTGTGACCTGGTATAAAATTTAATCCCCACGACAATTTTTCTTTGGGCAAGCTGATTAATTGTGTCTGAAATTCAGTGTCAGATTTGAGTGCCAGATAAAGTTTCCTTCTGGGAGCAATTGCATATCCAAATCTTATTTTGTGTCCAAATCTCATGACCAACGATGGAAAAAACACAGAAATTGAACACAGAAACTCATTGAGTTTCTGTGTTTTTGTTTTACACAGAAACACGGAAACTCATAAATTTTGAAAAACTCAAAACTCAAATGAGTTTTTTTTGGAGAACACAGAAACACAGAAACACATTAACACAGAAAAGTTTTTTGAGTTTTTGTGTTTTTTTCAGCGAAGTGGTTGAATGCACATTAATTCAGTTAAACTAAACAAGATAAGATAAGCATCTATAGTATGTAAATATGTACATAATGTATTCATATTTTATAATGGTACAAAAAAGAAATTAAAGATGGCATGCACATCTCATGGTGGATTTGACAATTTAAGTTTCGACATTTAAGTGTACCTTATTACCTTGAAAAAACCCCCCTTGAATTAACTCCCCTCAAAATGGACTGGTGAAAAAATAAGCCCCACCCCCCCTAGAAATACCCCCCTCCGGGATGATGTACATCATGTATCCAATGTACATGATGTATTTATTACTGCCAATTTGCATCGCAGCTACACATAGACTGTACTAGGTTGTGTAGCTGACTACTGATGTTTATTTCAAATATATCCCATTTGTACGCATTTATAACCTGTTTTGGGTACGTAAATGCCTACTATCTTCTATGATCCTTACAAAACTTTCTGACAAAATAATAATGTCCATGGGGGTATTTCGAGGTAATATGATAGTTGTAGTTCAAATCAATTCCGTAGTCTTCCATACAGTGCACATCCATTGAAGAATTTTGGAGTACTGCATAAATTGTCATTTCTGGGCATTTTGTTGCTGGTGTTGTGATGTTGATGTCCTCATTGTAGACATTTTTATGGACTTTTTTGACACTTGAATGAATACACAAATGTTATGTGGGGTTAAAACATGTGTAAAACCAATATTTTATGAGAAAACCACTGTTTCCAGATCGAAATGCTGTAAATCGAAATTTTTTGGGGGGAACTCGAATTTTTTGGAAAAAACTTGAGTTTTTTAGAAAAAACTCAAAAAAACTCGAGTTTTTACAAAAAACACAGAAATAAAAACAGAGTTACTCAAGTTTTTTCAAGAAAAAAACTCAAAACACAGGTATTCATTTTTGAAAAACTCAAAACACAGAAAGTGTTTTTTTTTGGAGAACTTACCCATCGTTGCTCATGACTGTGTCAAGATCTCATGATTGTATCCAAATCTTATTCTCTGGCTTGGATTCAAAGATTTGGATACAAAAATGTAAGATTTGGATACAAAACATAATTGACAATTGGATACACAATTGACACTTTACTTGACATTTGACTTAAATTTGACATGTTGCATGACAATTGACACTTTACTTTGCATTTGACTTAAAATTTGACACTTTACATGACAATTGACACTTTACTTTACTATTGACTTTACATTTGACGTTACATTTGGCACTTTACTTTACACATTACAGGGCTTGGGACGGCCACTTGAAAGAATGTGACCCCAAATTTCCGCTTTCCCTTTCATTTTTGAAGGCAAGTTTTGTTTTTTATGTTTCCTATCCCTACAGCTCATTTTCCATTTTCCAGCAATTTTTCCGTTTTTCTATTTCATTTCCCTGTTTTTCAGCAAATTCTCTGTTGTTCCACCCGATTTTCCATTTTCTGGCTCAGCTTTCTGTTTTCTGTTTCAGCCAAGCTGGTAAACATGCATGCTGTTCTTTCAGTTACGCTAATTTTTATGTTTCTGGTACAATTTCTGCATATACCCCCCCTCGAAAAACCCCCTTAAAATTTTGCTGAGGAAATGATGACCCCCCTCGAAAGACCCCAAACCCAAATGTCTGAGTATGTGGAATTTCACAAAATTTCTGGCAAAATAATAGAGCCCTTTCGAATAAGCCCCTCCTCGAATTAATTCCCCCCCCCTAAAAATGTGCTGGCGAAATAATAAACCCCATGGGAGTATTTCGAGGTAATACGGTATGTGCAAATTTTGCTACCAATTTTCCAGTTTCTAGCATTTCATTTTTACAATTTCCAGCAAGTGCAAAATGTGTTTACAATTTTTTTGAAATTTCTATTGAAACTAGTGTGTGTCGGGCTACCGGAAAAAATGTGCGGTGCGGATTAAATCCTTTTCCCGCCTGTCGATTCAATTCCCGTTTCGTCTTGACATTCGTGGCGCGATAGCGAATAAGACTACATGATTGAGGGGTATTTTTGGCAGAGTTGTTATAACAACTGACGTTTTCTCAAAGTATATGTAAATGTAAAATACTTTTTTTACTCACACCCAAACACTTAAGAAAATGTAAAATACTTTTTTACCCGTACTCATGAGTAAATTACTTTCCCCAGCAGAATGTAAAATCGGGCACTTCTTCCCAGGGAAAATGTAAAAGTGACTAGTTTCCTTCATTTAATGTGAAAAAGTGGGTACTTTTCTCAGGCTATTTACACAGGTCCCGGCCGGAGACCGGGACCTGGCAAAAAATAATTTTTTTTCAAAAGTGATAATTGGCGTGTTTGGGTTATTTGCATGTGAATAAGGTGAATTATCACCAAATTAGCATGCACAAAATTGTTTTGAGACGGTTACACGCGCTGATGCATTTTCTTTGGGGTAGTGTATAATTTTTTTTGGATTTCTCTGAATTTTGGCATGTGAGTACTCCTTCATTTAGTGAGTACTCATGCCAAATTTCAGCTCAGCGCGGTTACTGGTTGTTATTTTATTTATACTTCAATTTTTTTTCGATCATTGTAGTTTTGTATAGTGATCGAAATCCTGCCGGGGCCCGGTCCCCAGCAATGTCAAAATGGCCCCGACTGGGGTCAAATGTCCCCAGTGAGAAATTTTTTTTACAGTAAACAAAGAATTTTTGTCCCCGACCAGGTTCTATACAAAAATTTTGTTTCTATACAAAAATACAGCAATCGAAAAAATTAAAGTATAAATAAAATAAAAACCGGTAACTGCGGCTATTTACACAGGTCCCGGCCGGGGACCAGGACCCAGCAAAAAATATTTTTTTCAAAAAACAATAATTGGTGTGCATGGGTTATTTGTGTGTTAATTAGGTTAATTAACACCAAATTGGCATGCACAAAATTTCTGCATGACGGTTACACACGCCGATGCAAATTTTGTTTGGGGGTGTAAATTTTTTTATTTTTTTTCTCAAATTTGACATGCGTGTACTCCTTCGTTTAGTGAGTATGCATGCCAAATTCCAGCTCAGCGCGGTAACCGGTTGTCATTTTATCATTACTTCAATTTTTTTCGATCACTATTTCAGTTCGGGGCCATTTCAACATTGCCGGGGACCGGGCCCCGGCAGTATTTTGATCACTATACAAAAATATAGTGATCGAAAAAAATTGAAGTATTAATAAAATGACAACCGGTTACCGCGCTGAGCTGAAATTTGGCATGCATACTCACTAAACGAAGGAGTACACGCATGCCAAATTTGAGAGAAAAAAGAGAAAAAAAATTGCATCAGCGTGTGTAACCGTCGTGCAGAAATTTTGTGCATGCAAATTTGGTGTTAATTAACCTAATTAACACACAAAGAACCCATGCACACCAATTAATGTTTTTTGACAAAAAAATATTTTTTGCCGGGTCCCGGTCCCTGGCCGGGACCTGTGTAAATAGCCGGTAACTGCCCGGAGCTAAAATTTGGCATGTGTACTCACTAAACAAAGGAGTACTGACATGCCAAAATTCAGACAAATCCAAAAAAAAATTATACACTACCAATAAATACAAATAAATATTTAACATACAAATAAATTTTTTATTCTTCAATTTTCCATTTTATTTTTTATTTTATTTTTATTTTTTATTTTAGTTTGTGACCAGAATTGGTTTTAGTAAAATTCTTTTTACTAAACTTGTATTAAAATTGTATTTTTATTCATTTTTATTCTTCAATTTTCCATTTTATTTTTATTGGCTATTTACACAGGTCCCGGCCGGGGACCGGGACCCGGCAAAAAATATTTATTTTTTTTTAAAGTGAACAATTGGCGTGTATGGGTTGTTTGCATGTTAATTAGGCGAATTATCACCAAATTAGCATGCACAAAATTTTTACAAGACGGTTACACGCGCCGATGCATATTTTTTGGGCAGGTGTGTAAAATTATTCCGATTTGTCTCAAATTTGGCATGTGTGTACTCCTTTGTTTAGTGAGTACACATGCCAAATTTTAGCTCCGGGCAGTTACCGGTTTTTATTTTATTTATACTTTAATATTTTCGATCGCTGTATTTTTGTATAGAAACAAAATTTTTGTATAGAACCTGGTCGGGGACAAAAATTCTTTGTTTACTGAAAAAAATTTTTCTCACTGGGGACATTTGACCCTGGTCGGGGCCATTTTGACATTGCGGGGACCGGGCCCCGGCAGGATTTCAATCACTATACGAAAATACAATGATCGAAAAAAATTGAAGTTTAAATAAAAAAACAACCAGTAACCGCGCTGAGCTGAAATTTGGCATGAGTACTCACTAGACGAAGGAGTAATCACATGCCAAAATTCAGACAAATCCAAACAAATTTATACACTACCCCAAAGAAAATGCATCAGCGCGTGTAACCGTCTGTGTAAATAGCCCTTTTCTCATGGAAAATGTACAAGTTAGTACTTTTTCACATGTGAAAGCGATTATTACACTGGAAGACATAATAGGCGTACTTTTTAGTGACTATTTAGTGTACACGTGTACTTTTCAAAAGTACGCGTACAGGTTAGTATGGGTACATTTTTAAAAGTATATGTATATGTATTTACAATAAGTACTGCAGTATATGTATTTTTCGAGTAAATGTCAATACATTTTATCAACTGTGATTTTTTGTACCATTTACAAGCAAAGCAAACTTAAAATGATACGAAACCACCCATTCACAGAAATCCCAACCTGCTTCAGATCCGGGGATGGCACAAACTTTGTAAATTTTCCGGAAACGGTCATAGTTCTAGTTGTACTTTTGCGGACCATCCCCGTCATAGTTCTTTCCGCCGCCATAGCTTCAATTCCGACGTAATCGGGATTGGATACCAGGGGCCAGTCCCAGACCCTGTAAAATGCCATGTAAAATGTAAAATGTCATGCAAAGTGTCTAATGTCTTGTAAAATGCCCTGGAAAATGTAGTTATGCATGTATGTGCAACATGTGAAATTTCCCCGGGAATTTTACATGCCTTTAGACACATTGCATGACATTTTACATTTTGCAGGGCATTTTACATTACTTTTGACACTTTGCATGACATTTGACATTTCACAGGGCATTTTACATGACTTTTGACAGTTTGCGTGGCATTTGACCTTTTTCAGGGCATTTTACAGCGTCTGGGATTGGAAACCAGTTCGGAATCGTGCGTGCGGCGTTTCATCAGGTTCCATTTGAAGTGGCCCTGCGTTTGCGGGTCACAAATGTAAACGTATAGGTACCCTAAATCCTCGAATAAGACCCAGGGGAGTTATTTTTTCCTCAGACGTTTTAGAGGGGGGAGTTATTTTCTCCTCGTAAAAATTGGACTTAATTCATTGTATGGGTGCAGTCTGCAAACTCATGTAATTCAGGTATTTAACTGTCGATAACAATAAAAATATATGTATACACTGCATACACATAATGTATCTGCCGTCGCTGCTCTATGCTAATATTCTTTTGTATTTTTGTATTGTATCGTTTACATCCAGAGGGGGCTGGCGTTCTTCAAGAGGGGGAGTTATTCGAGTTGGGGCGGCGTTATTTTTCCTCACCTCGCAAACAGGGGGGGGGGGTTATTGAAGGGGGAGTCATTCGAGGTAGGGGTCGTATTCGAGGATTTGCGGTATATAAATACTCGCATATTACGGGTAAACGTAAATACGTTTTCGCAACTCGCTAACCGCAAATTTGACAATGAAATCTACAAGAATCTGGATAAAAGCCAATCGATATTTACCAGTGCCACAAAATTGGCACCTCTCAAAAAGATTCCGGTCAACAAAATCAGTCTCCAATAATTCAGAAACAGAACACACCTTTGTTTTTTTACCCGTTATCCCTATACGGCCCGTCAAAGTCGTGTCTTTTTCTCGCCCAGTATTCATCTGTCAAAATGGTAAACCTTTTTGAACAGTATCAAACATATTAAAAATACCGTATTTTCTGGAAATAACCCAGGGGGTTTATTTTCTCAGAGCACAAATTTTGAGGGTGGTAATCGAAAGAGGGGGTATTTCAAGGGGGTTGTTGATTTGCTAGAATTTTTATTCATACGGTAATTCAACTTCAACTTGAAGAATTTCTCAACTTATTATGCATGCAGTAAAGTGCAAATGAATTAGGTACTCAATCTCCTTGTTTTTCAGGTGACAAAAGTTGACAAATTTCCAGTTGACAAAAGTTGACAAATTTCCAGTTGACAAAAGTTGACAAATTTCCAGTTGACAAAGCTTACAGTCTGTGTCACGACTCACGATGGCTTTGGAAGCTAATTGATTTTCTTGATGTCCAGTCATATTGACAAGTATTTTGTGGATTTGAGCAAAGGATCCAGTAAGAAATTTTTGTGATTTTTGTAAAGTTGTTTTGAAGCGCTTGGCAGCCATTTCGTCTAAAATAATGCTATTCCCACGGGAAGAAACTTCGTACGCTTATTATTATTATCATTTTTGTCGTTGACAACTTCTAAAATTCCGGATATATTGGACGGACAGACAGCTATACAATCAATCCTACCGTATTTTGATGAATAATGTTATGTGAAAAATTGTGCACCAAATTCACCGAAAGTGGGACCAATGTGCTCTGATGAGAAATTTTTGATGTCTGTTCATTCAATCTTATGAAAACTGTTTGACTTGGTGTGTGCAGTTCTCCTTGGCTGCAAGCCAACAGTTACTATCGTAAGATCCTATGTTGCTCGCAAAACTTTTATTTCAACAACAAAGAATGGCTTTCAACAAATTTTTGAGTATACTGCTCATTAACAAAGCATTCATTGCTGAATCTGATACATACATCAAGTAGAGTGGCAGAATATTGACCCATTAAATGTATTATCTGCTAACAATATATCACAATTCACAAGCAATTAACAGAGCCAAAATAAATAAAGACAATTGATAATTTTTCAAGCATTCAACCCAACCAATGAAAATGTAAATTCAAAACAGGAAGTGAAGATAATTGCTTCAAATTCTATCAAAGGTAATCACTAAAGACAAAATAGTAAAAAACAAGCAGAGCTACAGCATTAGTTGCCATACAATGGGAAAAATGTGAAAACATAACAACTTTGTAAATACAATAGGTAGAGGGCATATTGCAGGCATATTGAAAATAAACATTTCAACACCTTTGAACAAATTTTATATGACAGATCAGATTCAGCTGACACACCGTTATAGGTTGTCAGAATTCCATTTTGTCAATAAAAGCATATATTTACCTAATTTACATCAACTCACTACAACGCACAGAAAATGAAGCAGAATGGTGTAAATTTCAAATAATGTAAGCACTCTTGGGTTTTGTGTCATTAAACTTTACTTTTTACAAATAATTCGATAAATCACACAACCATGGGTTGATTACTCAAATAGACACTTTGATTTTGTGTCTGTTGAACTTGAGGTCTCGTTGGCACCCGGTCCTGTTCCTGGGTAATATTCTCCATTGATCTAAGGACAGACTTCAACATTTGTGCATCATTTGATGGTGCTGAAATGTTTCAAAAAGTTATGCATCTGTGAGAAACAAAACATTATATTTAAGTACATTGAACTTTTGTCTCACCATACTGCTGATGTTGTTGCTGCTGTTGCATTCTTTGACCCTGTGTCTGTCTTTTATAATCAGGCAAGCTATTACTCCTGGCCAAATTGGCACCCATGGCACCATTTTGATGGGTGGCATACTGGTCATATGGCACCTGCGCCTGGTGCTGGTGACTGGCATAGCCATCATGGTGCTGTGGTGCTTGCTGTGACATGTGTGCAACTGGTGGATGGAAACTGGCCTCTGACATTGCTGGAGTATATGGGCGCACTGATGGCGCTCTGATAGGTTGCTCTGTGTGGAGATTTTTTAATGATTATTTGGAGATTGTTCTAAAAAGCTATGTGTTTCACATTGGTGGACAGTCCCAGACACTGTAAAGTGTAAAGTCAAGAGTCATATGTTAATCAAAACAAAATATATATGATTTTATTACTGAACTCTGCATTGTGAATGATAATTGACACTTTACTTCACAGTTGTCATGACAATTGACATTTTGCATGACTTTAACTTACACTTTACAGGGTTTGGCATTGCCACCAGAAAGTCAGAACTAACCATAAGCTCTGGCTGAAGCAGGCTCAGTTGTAAATTCTGGCCCAAAAATCTCCTCTGGGGGTGGAGTTTCTGGGCATGTTTCCACATCTGCCACAATGGACACTGACAAAATCAGTTTGGCATTTGGATCATAACGCCTGCACAGCTGCACCATTGCTGGGTCTTTTCCACCAGATATGAGGTCAGGCACTGAGAATTTTGTTGAAAATGATGTTTTGCTTGAAGGAATCATGTTTTAAAGATTCAATCAACATCTGTATCTACATAAATGACAAATCAACCTCACCAGTATAATAGTGCAAATAGCACTCATTATCAAATTCAGACATTGGCACATTTTTCATTCTCTCCCAACCCAGCGCCAGATATCTCTCAGCTGCTGCCAGTGACTTGAATCTAAAGTTCACTGAGCCCCTGCCTCTGGTTTTGAAGCCTTGTCTAGCTGCTCTGGACATGTGCCACTGGGCCTCTGGGTCTTCACGCACCTGGGGGGGGGGGTAAAATATGTAGATTGGGGTTGTTTGGTTTGACATGATGGGAGTTGTGTTTATGTTTCAGTAATTCTTCTGGGCCAGTAAAATATTAAAAAACAGCAAGAAAATCAGTATGAATATTTGACATTTTGCAGTGCATTTCACATGACTTTTGACACATTGCATGACATTCAACTTTTACATGGCATTTTACAGGCTCTGGGAGTGGCACCTGGTATGCCTGTTTAGGAAGGCCGATTGGAATATATGGAATTTATATTTTTGATGGATCTACTTCCTTACAATGCTAGGCATCTTGGTTATCACACATGTTCACTACAACTATTGGCCACTTTTCTACTCAAATAATACCCCACTCAAGTCACAGTTTTCCAACTACCGTATTACCTCGAAATACCCCCATGGGGGTTTATTATTTCGCCAGCAAAATTTGAGGGGGGGTTTATTCGAGGGGGGGGGGTTTATTCGAGGGGGGGGGGGTTTATTATTTCGTCAGAAATTTTCGTAGGGATCGTAGTAAATAGTAGGCATTTGCATACCCAAAACAGGTAATAAATGTGTCCAAACAGGATATATTTGGACATAAAAACGTAGATAGCTACACAAACTAGTCTATGTGTAGCTGCAATGCAAATTAACAGTAATATACATCATGTACATTGCATACATGACATATTTATATGTACATGACGTACATCATTCCGAAGGGGGGGGGGTATTTCGAGGGGGGGGGGTTATTATTTCCCCAGCCCATTTTGAGGGGGGGTTAATTCGAGGGGGGGTTAATTCAAGGGGGGGGGATAATTCGAGGTAATACGGTACCTCAACTTATCTATCTTCAAAATACCTTCAAAATGATCTTTTTGCACATCGTGTTCACCCTGGCAAATGTGCACCTCTGCTTGTGCCTGGGCCAGTCGGAAATGCGGCATCTCTTTGAACAGTAGTAGGAATAGCAGTGACGGCATGAGACATATCTGGATATGGGGGGGGGGGTTATTGGGTGGGGTTTTGATAGGGTGATGTGTCTGAAAATTGAATAAATACTTGACAAAATATATTTTTGTGTGGGTGTTATTGTAATTTTTGAGCACTATCATGTTTGCGTGATTCTGTGTTACTTAAAAAAATTGTGAAAAGAATAACTCTGCAAGACATTCTATAAGAATTATGTCAAGTATTTATTGTGAATAACACAAATAAATTTTTTGTTGAGTCATGCTTTTCATTCATGCAAGCTAATTCACACATTCATGCTTTATACACAGCAAAGACTATGGACTTATAGTCTTCTGTTTATGGCATTCACATCACGACCCAATTTTAATTTGAAAAAGCTGGAAAAAATAGCTGGGACACACTGTACCTTGGTCTGGCATCAATTATATCCTTTGTCCTGCCACAATATTCGCAACGCACCCACAAGCGCTCATTCTGAAAGCAAACAAAACAAATCAAAACTCGGAAATAAAAATATGTTGGCTTGGCAAAATCCACTGTGAATTCTGCAAGTTTAGAAGTAAAAAAACCCTCTTTAGAAGTGAGAAGTAAAATGAGAAGTGAGAAGTGAATTAGTGAAAAGTTTACTAATTTAGTAAAAAAACACTTTTAATTTATCATTTCTCAATTCACTTCTGACTTCTCATTTAACATTTCACACCTCATTTTATTTTCCACTTCTAAAATGTTCGTTTTTACTCCTCCACTTGCGGAATTGGCATCAGAGCACATAAAACTTAGGACAAAATGCACTAATTTTGACATGTCAGGCTCTGTTAAATATTTGTTATTTGAAAATGCAAGATTTTGGGGTAGTCACTTCACAGGAAAGAATAAAGATATGCAGGGTGATCCTTATAATTGTTCTTAAAATAAATTGGAATTATTTTTAAATAAATATAAGGAACACTCTGTATTTATCTAGAAGGAATTTTTTACTGGTGGAGTTTCCACTTGCTGAATCTGCCTGCCACAGCATAGATCATCTGGCTATAAAAAATTCATTCTTTTTTATGGTGTAAAACTGTTTTTTGCACACTGTCGGACACTTGGCTAACAAAATTGAAAAACACACTGCATTTGAAATAAAATATCTGCACGTGAATGTAATTATTAAATACAAATTGCATTAAAAACTTATGTAGCCACAAATTCAATGAAGCTGTGCTCAAGCAATCTGTATATTGTATGCAGTCTACAAAAATTTACCCAAAATAGGGGTTGAAAGTCCTATGCTAAAATAAACTTATTTAGAACAAATTTCAATGATTAGCAGGTACCAGTATCACACCCTATAAAGTAAAAAATAAAGTATCAAATGACATGTAAAATGTCCTAATAATTTTCCAATTTTCATGGTCAAAAGATTACAAATAAATTTGTAATTGACACTTTACATGACATTTTACACTTGGCATCACACTATTACAAGATGCGGGACTGGCACCAGTTCTATAACAATGAATTAATCATTCAAACAGACTCACTTTCAACAGTTCATGTGCGTGGTCCGGTTCCCTGACACATTTGTCCATCAGAATGTAGTTTTCACTGTAAATGGGGGGTCCCTCTGGGTGCGTGGGGGTGCTCCTAGGCCCCAGATGGGGTTCCGAGGTGTAGTCCTGTGTTTTAGTGTGGGTTTTATTTTGGTTTAGTAAATATACCTGATTCTGAGCATTTGTACGTAAGTGTTTTACTTTGATTTTGGGCAGTGAATGTTTTGATCAATTGAGCATTTTATCATTTTGTGCATTTAAGAGAAAAGCTCAACTGGCAGTCCAGAAAATTTCAAAATTGGTGATTTTGTCATTTAAAAAAATATATTGTTGTATTAAGACCACCCTGTGAGTTTTTCTACCATGGTTAATAAAAATACTCCAGGTGCCAAAGCCAACCAGAAACCCAGTAAAATGTCAAAAGTCATTCAAAGTGTCAAAAGTCATGTAATATACCCTGTTAAATGGGAAACTAGTTCACCATTGACCTTTGACACTTTGCATGAAACTTGAAACTTTAGAGGGCATTTCAAAGGGTCTTGAATTGCCCACAAAAACGAACCCCCACAAATCCCAACCCCCACAAAAACCAACCCCCACAAAAGGCACAGTATCAAACTGCCTATTATCAGGACCTCCTGCTCTATTAGGTAGGTCCAAAATGTCATCGAGAACCTCTTCAAGTGTCATTTTGCCACCATACTTTTTTATAACTTTGCCGGAATGTGGGTCGACATAATTCCTGGGGCCGGCGTAAGTGTCTGCTACTTCGATTACGCGTGAATCTCTGTTGCCTGTGGATGGGTGGGGTTTATTTTGGATGGAATGTTGTTTTTTATTGTTTAAATGAATTTATATTGATTTAACCTTCTTAAATTAATATTTGTTTCAATGTCTTCAAAATATATTCAGAATACCCCGCTGTTTTTTTGAATGAAACGGTCCATCATGACGTCATCATCAATAAAAAAAATTGTGTCAAAAGGAGAAAGAAACGATTTTCAGGCATGAAACATATATTGCTTATACTCGACTACGCCATTTTCTCTTAAAATATATTTATTTTTAATGAAAGTGCATGCATAAGTACCATATTGGTACATTGGTGCCTGAGACATAAGTATGTGCGGATGCATACTGCGCTGTCCGCAGAGTATCTGAATATTAACATCAATACCACAAATTCTATGGGTTGATCATGAAGTCACACTTGAAAACAATTCCACCAAAAAAACATTCCCAAGCAAACAACAATGAAAAAGTGAAAAAACCCGCCCACCCACCAGGCACATTCCAATCGTGACTCGGTTTGCTCACAGTATACCCCGGCCCTGGCGCTGGCGCCTGCTGCGGTGGCACTGGCGCCACGTGCACTGGCGCTGGCGCCAATGGCGCTGGCATTGGGGGCCTGTCATGTACTGGCGCTGGTGCTTGCGTTTGGTGCTGGGGCAGTGCCCTGGCGCCAGTGGCTTGCGAGAGGCTGTGCTGAGGCGTTGATGTTTGCGTTTGCATCGAGTGTTGTAGGGGTGGCTGTGTGGGGGTTTGTGTGTTTTTTGTGTTGAAATAGCTTTACTTACCAAATCACTTCAAAGTTTTATTCAAGTTGGATTCAAAAACTTTATCATATGCCTAAAGGGGGGGGGAATTATTCGATGGGGGGTGATTATTTTTTTCCACTCGTCTAAGAGGGGGGAATTATTCGAGGGGGGAATTATTCAAGGCAGGGGAATTATTCGAGTATATATGGTAGAATCTATGTTCCTTTGACTTATTTTGTGTTGATCATTGATGTGGAAAATGCAATGGAAATGAGTCAACCTAGAATTGACTTTACATTGCCTCACTTGCCATCAGACATTTTTTAATCAATTTTTTTAGGACACCAAATTAATCTTAGATTGGCTATTTTTCAATCACACATTCTTCAATCTATTTGATTAGGATGTCATATCTGACACCATTCTCACATAAAAAAGTTTTCAGTCACTTTCAATTTCACATTTCATTGTCACAAAACCACAAACACATCAATCACCCCTACCCAAAAAACACAAACCTTGTGTCCATAAAACTCCCTACTACTCTCATGGAAATCAGTGGTCACAGTCGTAGTCCTAGTACTCTCCACCTTAGTCCGCGGCTTTGGCGCCTGTGGCTCTCTGGCGCCAGCGCCAGTGCCAGCGCCATCCATGTATGGCAGTTTGGCGTGAGTGGGATCATACTGGGGCTGGGGCTGGGATTGGGGCTGGTGGGCGGAGCCAGAGTGTGGTGGATAGTAAGTGTGCTGTTCTGTGCGGTACCCTGGAACTGGACCTGGTGCTTGTGTGTGTTCAGTGGACCTGTGGGGGTTGGAAAAGTGGGAGGGTTTTTGGAAAGTATTTATAATTTAATAAAATTTCAGAAATCGCTGAAAAATGAATTTCAAACTTTTTATCTGATATATCGAGAAAATTTAGTTTAAAATTATAAATCACCAGAGAAATTTTCAAATGCTAGCCATCGAAGAAATTGTCAAGTTATTTTAAGCCTGACATTTTACATGTATACAAAAATCTCACTCAGTTTACCTGGGTGGACTCTGCCTTGGCAATGGCACTGGTGGTTTATGTGCTGTGATTTGTTGTTGTTGTGGTTGCGCACTCTGATCACGGTATTGTTGTGGTGGCTGCAAAAATTGGGCATTATATTGTCATAAAATGTTAGATTTTCATGAATGTTTTATGAAGTGTCTAAGGCAATCTGCAAAAAAAACTACAACTGCTCTCTTACAAACTGCAGAGAAACAAACACCAATTCTAAATCAACCAAGCTCTTAAAGACTGCAATTTGAAGCACAATTAGCACCGCTGTAACACATACAAAAACAGCATATTCCCATCCACAATTCCTCACCCAATTTGCATACTGCTCGTCCGGGCTATCATTCTGTCTTTGAGGTCTAACTGCAGCCATTGGCAAGCCGCCAGGTGTGACTGCAACTTTTTGGCCCTAAAAAGCGGATAGAAATGGTGGTGAAAAGTGCACAAACATGCGAGTTTTAGACATTCATTGACACAGTGTTCAAGTATGCATGTTTTCGCACTTTTTGCTAGGCTATATAGCACAGTGTGGGTGGTATACATTTGTGTTTGACACAGACACGTGTGTATTGAAAGCATACATCGCAAATATGTATAGGTAAGTACGTCTCTGGCGCTATACACACTGGGTGTCAACTGGTTTCCATGTCAACTAAAATTTCAGTTGACTGGTCGCAGCACAGCAGGACAAATGTTGACATGCGGCAATACCGAAAAGGTTGTTCATTTTTACATCGTTTCGCGACCCGTCAACTCAAATCTGAATGGAAACCAGTCGGTTCAGTTGACACTCTGCCAATGTCAACTCGTGTGTGTGAGGTCTGCATGTATTCAAACTGTGGTTTGCGATCTATTTATCTCGCAGCAAGCATTCACACAGAAATATGCATTTTGATAAAGCCGCAAAGTGCATTATAGTCTGGACAGTTTGAAATGAGTAATACTTTGAGCAAACTCTGAAAGATCATGATGCGTTTCGCAGTTTTGAGAGTTGTTGGCATTTAAATTTAGTGTTTCAGGCAAGCACGGGCAGTCACAGATACCGTAAAGTGTCAAATGTCATGAATTTAAATTGTCAAAAGTCATGTTCCAAGGAATTTTACATGACTTTTGGCACTTTGCCTGACTTTTGACATTTTACAGGCAATTTTACATGACGTTTGACATTTTACAGGGCCTGGGACTGGCACCAGGCATTAATAATATGGAGGAATATTAGATTAAAAGCTATTAGCGTGGTTTACAAGCTTTGCCTGATTGTAAACTGGAATTGGCAAACCTGTATTCTCAAAGAATGATTGTTTTCTTCCGAGAAATAATTACCAATCATTATTTTATTGCTCACAGTAACATTAGCTGGTAAATCAGCTTGTGTTCCACTTAGGGAAATGGTTGATTTTGTTCTGACAAGCATTTTTTGGAAATTTTGGGGAAAAAATGCACAAAGTTGCCACAAGAAAATGTATTTCTTTTCCTCAGAACATCTTCAAGAGAGGGAAATAGGCTATACTAACATTTACAAGACAATACAATGAATCTTTTTTCTAATACATGCACAAGTCATGATTTAAAATTGAAAGAAAATGTTTGTGATTCATAAGCAAAGAATATCTCGCTCAAAAAGTGTCGAAAAGTGCATACATGTGCATTTTGCTAAGACTACAATGGTTATGTGGGCAGACAAAAGTGAAAAATACAATTAAAGATGATTAACAGGCTTTTTAGCTGATAACAATTAGAAATTTTGGAAAGATATTTCAATGGAAAGACAAGTAATTGTTGTTTGCGATGCTTGAAATTGGAATTATTACAGTTGTTTTTGAATTTCTGAAATTTCTTCAAATTTCTTGATATTTTTTGGCCGCATTCTAAACAATAACACAATTTTAGCAAAAATTCCAGCACTTACTGCATGATAAACAACTTACTCCGTAAATTGTACACAACAACAAGACCAAGTGACAACAAAAGTATACTCCAGTATCTTTACACCCTGCACGCGTGGTTCCTGCTGGAAGCGTGCCAACGATTTTTTACACATGCGATTTTCATACAAAGTTGAAAAAATCATCTCCGTTAATGCTATACGTTGACTTATTGACAAGAATCATTTTTTGATCTTTTATACGAAAATCGCATGCGTTATCGTCATTGGCAGGCTTCCAACGTGAAACATAAATGAGTGCGAGGGCAGAGTATCATGTACGCCGAGTATATATACTCCGCGAACCGCATGCTATATATTTTTATGAACGAAACACTGCATCAGGAATTCATGACATCATCGATAATAAAAAATTTGTTTAAAAGTATGATTTACGGTGCAAAACATAGGTATGATGATTGTACTTGACTCCTCCTTTTTCTTTAAATTTTTTTGGTGTAAGTTGGTGTGTAAGTATGGCGTTGGTAAATACATTGGTGCCTAACACATAAATATGTGCGCATGCATACTCTGCAGCCAGCGGAATAAAAATATAAACACATCAAATAAAAAATCGACAAACCTTCGCATCAGTCTCAGCCAAATGATGCAAAGACTCCCTGCTTCTTCTCATCTCTTCAATTTCTCCCTTATATTTGTCAAAAAAGTTCTTGGGCAGTTCAAATTGACCCACTACACCCTGTTTGGTCTGTGGCACCATTTGAGGTTGTGGTTCTCTGTGTGGCACCATGTGTGGTTGTGGTTCTCTTTGTGGCACCATTTGCGGCTGTGGTTCTCTGTGTGGCACCATTTGTGGTTGTGGTTCTCTTTGTGGCACCATCTGTGGTTGTGGCACCATTTGAGGCTGTGCTACTTGATGTGGCTGTGTTTGTGCCTTTTTGTCCACCACCCTGCCGCCGTATGTGAATGGGCTGACATAACGCTGTGTGGTGTCTGGCTGGTGCTGGGGTTTGACCTGAGTGGTTGTGGCGAAGTATGGGAGGTGACCTTGTAATAAACTGCTTCAACATCAAGTTCGGCACTGGTTTTTTATCGAGGTTTTTTATCGAGGAGTGTGAAATTTTGGGTATGTTGTGCAAATTTCCTACTGTACACCACCAGCAGGGGGCTTCAGCCACTCACTACAGTGAGGGTTGCTGAACATTCAACTTGCAACACATATAAAAAACCCACTCAAAACCCACCAACCCACCTGACTCCCACCAGCACCCACACCCGCCCCAGCTCCTCCCACAGGCACTCTGGTAACCCCCCTGGAGGACCCCTGCGCTGGCCCACCACCACCCTGGGGATGGGGGTGCGGCTGCAACACCCTGGGAGGGGTGCTATAACTGACAAAGCCCTGGTCTGGTTTGGGCTGGTCGGGGGTCGTAGCTGCACTGTCAGTGGGTGCGTAGGTCCATCTGGGTCTGGGCGCTGTCCCGCTGGTGTTGTTTGGCTGGGTGCCAAGGTCGAATTTGCGGCCCTGGGGGTTGGGTTTTTTTTTGAGGGGTTGGGATGGGACTTTTTAGTGGCTGTAGTTTGCTAATAAATTTTTACAACCTTGACAACTCATTTATTCAGCTATTTGCACACATTTGAAGTCCCAAGCATTCAAAAAAGCCAATAAAAAATTATTAAAAAAACAACCACCTAAACTCACCGCAAACTCGCTCTGTAAATACCAACTGGGCACGTGCAGTTGACCCAAACTTTCCCGGAATCTCATTTCATGTTCGGATAGATGTTCACCACTGGCGTCGCCGCTCAGAATTTTTTTCAATTCATTTTCAGGAGGTTCAGTAGCTTCTCGGTGTCTGAAAAGAGGGAATAGCTTCGTGTATTTTTTGAGAAAACAGATTGAATGTGTGCGTGTCTTTGCCTACACACATTAGTTTTCAACTGAAATTTCGGCAACTCAAATCAGCTTGAAATGATGATACAGAAATGATTTAATTTTAACTACATCAAATGTAGTTGATGGGTAACTCATTCCGGTAAACTCAGACGCATTCAAAGCTGATTTGTGAGTTTTCAAAATGTCGGTTGAAAGCTAGTGTGTTTAAAGCCATTATGTGCCAGGGTCCAAATTCAATTTGGAGCAGTGTATTGAATTTTCCCGGCGCCCGACATGCCCTGCATTATTTTATTGGCCCACCGCCAACTAGTTTACGGTACCAATTTTTGAAACTGAGTCGCGTATTATAATGGTGGTTTTAAACAGAGTTGTTAAAAGTACCGAAACTTTTTCAAAGTATACGTAAACGTAAAGTATGTATTTTTTATAGACCCCATGAGTACAGAAAACATAAAGTAATTTTTTTTACTTTTACTCATGAGTTCCAGATTATCTTTTCTGTATTCTACACCGGAACGAGTTGAACAGCAGCGAAAATTTACGACGTGCGAGTGTTTCCTCGGGAAAAATGTACGGCATAAAGTAACCCGAGTACCGTATTTCCTCGAAATACCCCCCGGGGGGTGATTGTTTCATAGTGGTCCCGAGAGGGGGGGGGGTTAAACGAGGGGGGGGGGTATTTCGAGGGGGGGGGGGTTATTGTTTCACAAGAAAATTTTTGAAAACCAAGTACGAAATTGTCGTCTGAAACGTACGCAGACGTCGAAAAATGCAACAAAAACTGCCATTTATAAGGTTCTGTAGACTAATATTAGTATGTAGATGGTATGTACACTGTTCTAACGTGACACCGACATTGTTTTAACGTGTGTTCTGCAGTACACAGAACACAAACTACAGTAATTGTCATGTACGTTCCCTTTACACTCAATTTGGGGGGGGGTATTTCGAGGGGGGGGGTGATTGTTTCATAGTGGTCCCGAGAGGGGGGGGGTCAAACGAGGGGGGGGGTATTTCGAGGGGGGGGGTATTTCGAGGAAATACGGTATACTGGAACTTTTGTGGCAGGAAACATAAAAGTATTTACTCAGTACTCGTATTGGTATACGTATTTATCGAGTAAAAGTAAATACGTTTTAACAACTATGGTTTTAAAGCGTTATTGTTTCCCCATAGCCCATTAGCCCACATAAATATTGGAAATTGGAAATCACTTATCACTGTATGTGCAATATTTTTAGCACCACGCAAATTGAAACAAAATTTGCAGGACATGCAAATTGCAAATGTGTGCCAAAAATCACTACTTAATTCTTCCCGAAGAAACCTTGGGCACATTGGGCAATGTACCTTTTTGTGTAAATAATGCAAGAAAGGTTGTTTAAGTGTGGTTAATAGTGATGTAAAAGCGCCATGGCGCTTTTGGCGCTTGGCGCCTTTTTGCTGTGGCGCCATTGGCGCTTGGCGCTCGCATGCCAAAAGCGCCATGCCGCTTTTGGCGCTTGGCGCCAAAAGTCTGGCGCTTTTTACATCACTAGTGGTGAATGATCGAAAATGCTGTTTTAGTAGCATTTTGCGAAGGATCGTACTACACATCGTACGTGAAACAACTAAAAACCCGGCATTTTGGAAATGCATGCTTTTTCACCAACTTTTGGCAGGGATAGATAGTGCCTACACACACTAGTTTTCAATCAAAATTTCGAAAACTCACAAATAAGAATTGAATGCTTTTGAGTTCGCCGGAATGAAATATTTAGGATAACCATCAGTTGCAGTTGACGGACACATCATTCCGATGAACTCAGATACAATCAAGCTTGATTCTCGATTTTAAGTTTTCAAAATTTCGGCTGAAAACTACAGTGCCAAGAGCCATAGGGTGCAAGTTTTCCCACATGCCCTACAGTGTGGTTCATTTCAAAATTATAAGCTACGTTTTGATGCATTTTTCTTACCAGTCAAGTTTTGTCCCATTTTACGGCCCGAAGTAAAAAAGTGGCCCGAAGAAATTTTCAAATGTAAATAAATTAGCGATAGAATTGATAAGTTGAGAATGGAAATTCCGGGTTTTTGTTACACTTTCTCTCACATAATACTGCATCGTTCACTTTTTCTCTTCTGACGCACTGCCAGCCTGGTTAAGTGTGCGCACTTAAAAAGTTTTTTTAAATCAAAACTTGATTTGATCGTTTGTGATTTCGACAAAAAAAATTCAAAATATTCCTTGGGAATTATAAGCTGTCACATTTTTGCAACAACAACATGCTTACATCGAAAAACGCCTTCAAATCACCATGACGCGTTTGACGTGTGTCATTACATTTTACTTGACATTTCACAGTTTGCATAACACAATACTTTTCACCACAGTTGTTAATGCGTATTTACTTTTACTCAAAAAGTATGCATACTCGAGTACCGAGTAAATATTTACGCATACGCATACTTTGAGAAAAGTATCTGTACTCGACTGTATGCTTACTTTTTGAGAGTACTCGATTACAGTAGAATAATTCTTGAGAGTACAGAAAGAGTATTTTTGCCATTAGAGACCCCTGCTTTTTCATAAAGAATACTTATTGAATGAAAGAAAACACCTTTTTGTCATCCAGGGTAAACATTGATAATGCTCCTTTCTACATTACCAGAAAGAAAAGGAAATTTTACCCACTTTTATGCTTTCCTGAGAAAAAATACTAGCATTTACACTTTCGGGAAGAACAAGTACCTTACTCTCATTTACTCGCGAGTAAAAGTCAAACAATTTTACACTTTCTGTACTCAGGGTTACTTTACGCAAAAAAACACAATACTTTACGCATACGCATACTTTGAAAAAAGTTTGGTACTTTTAACAACTCTGCTTTTACATGCATTTACAGCGTGTACAAATAGACTTAGTACACCTCTGCCCCCACCCCAAAAAAAGACCCCCCAAACCCCCCTCAACCCCACCTCTGATCCATCAAATAGTCCACACTCCTCGCTCTACTATGCGAAGCCACGCCCCCCGCGGACGTGTCGCCCGACTCCGCCCCCATGGGTGACTGAGTCTCGTGATTGTGATTGGCTGCTGCGCGAGTTGCTGGACGACCGCGGTCCTGCGTTGATTGATGGGGGGTTTTGGGGGGTTGGGCGGGGGGGGGGGCGGTTGGGGGTTGAGGGTGGGGGTTGGTTGGGGGTTGGGGTAGCTTTAATTCTAGAGTAATGTGCGTAACAATCGAAATATTATTTTGAAAGTGATTTTGAAGCAAATATTACGAATTTGTATATGTAAAATACAGAAAGGTTTTATTCCAGTGCTTCTCATAACATTGTTCTTCTTCTCATAACTTCGTTTCCACTTAAGGAATGTGAAATATCACTATCGGAATATTTGCTGGTTGTCTGCCATAATTTCCTCTTTACCGATTTTGCATTATTTTCACATTCTGTATCCATTGACATACATATGCCCACACCAGCAGTGATTATGACAGACAAGTGATTGTGCCACACTAATGGCACATTGTGTGAGTATAAAATTTCACAATTGACATTCCTTCTGCAAAAAGCCCCACTAAAACAACTCAAAAATTCCAAAACTCCAAAACAACCTTCAAAAACCTTCCAAAAATAAAAAAATAAAAAATTCCCCACCTGCTCAGTGCCCTTCACAGGGCGCAAACTATATCCGGCAGCACTTTGTGCCCTTTCAAAAGGTTCCACATTTCTACCATATCTATCCAAATTGTGCACCTCATCTAGATCGGTTTCTTCTAAAACCATTCTACGACCAGATTTTGTCTGGTTTCCGGTGTCTACGTCGGTTTCTAAGTAGGACTCAGAATAGCTTAGAGGTTTCGCGTAGAGATTTGGGGTTTGCAGGCGCTTTCTGTGAGGTTGGGGGAGGGTTTTTCTATATTTTGTATGAGGGTTTTGGTGTTTTAAGAGTGATATTATGACATGTTTAGGTTTTTTGTATTTTTTTTTTTTTTGTGGAATCATGGCCGATGTCTAAATCGTGGCCCATTCCCAGAAAATGTTAATGTAAAATGCCAAATGCCAGGTAAACAAAATTCTATATTTAACATGAATGTTTACAGTTTACATGACATTTTATGTTCTTTGAGTGTGACCTGAGGTTAAGCATTTTGTCTGAAATATGCATACGCTGAAAAAATACATCTCTAAGGTGAGAAGTTTGAAATGTCTTGGCACAGTTCCAATCCAACCATTACTCCATCATAAAATCAATATCCATTATCGCTGCACCAATGTATGTTTAGTAAACTAATTAATCAGCCTTGAATGCATTTGAGTTTACAGGAAATGAATTATTTTTACTCTGTGTCAACTATAGTCAACACCTAAGTCCAGTAAACTCAAATGTTTTTCAAAGTTGATTTGTGAGTTTACCAAACTTTTAGTTTACTGGCAATAAACTAGTGTGTGCAGGGCCATTTTCACAATCAAAATGAGCATTTCACCTGTACGCAGCCCACAAATTGTGCAGATTTGCCGCAATCATTTCATATTCTTTGTCATAGGGATTTTGTGGCATTCTCGCGTACAAATTGGCTGGCGGCAAACATGAAAGGTCGATTTTTGATTTCCATTCTTTCGAGTGGAATTTCTCCAGCAAGGGGCCCCTGTGTAATAGGAAGAGAACTTTGATTTGAAGTGTATACTTTTAAAAGTGGATCTCAAGAAAATTGACTTGTAGAATTCATGCTCCATGATGGACTTAACACTCTCATTACAGTTTCCCCCACAAAACAGTGGATGTATCGACCTTTTGCTGGATACAGTATGGACTTATCGACTTCTTGCTGGAGACTGGAGAGTTTTTGAAAATTGTCCCGAAAGTGTCAAAATGTGACACTTTAAAGTTGGAAATGACATTGAAAACTTTGGAATATGGTGAAACATGCTCCAAAAAACATAATTTAATCAGTGCTGTAAGGCTAATTAAATTTGGCACCTGTATTCTGGTGGCGGACGTCTAATTTGCTCCATACTGATTCTAAATCTTCTATCCACATCTGATTCCACATTAATATTCGCTTTTTGCTTTCTCTCGGCTTCTCTCTGCTCTTTCTCCGCCCATTCTCTGTAAAGAAATGAGAAAATTCGGTTTTTGGAAGTTTTCTAGTCATTTTTACTGGTGTTTTATTTTGACATTTTGACTATGTTTATTCAATTCATCCAACCACACTTTATTTAACATTAAAAAGTATTTTACTGATTGATCTGAAGAGCACTCAATTTGTGCGCAGTTTTTCATTGTAAATACACTTTAAGGCGGGGTGTTATTCAAGGTTCAAGCGGGTGTTTTTTGTGATGACTTATTTGAGAATACTGTAAATTTCGTAAATTTTTGCCAAAGTTTCCATACATGTTTTCAAGTGTTTAAGAAAATCACGCATTTTTTCAAAACCCCAAAAATTTCGAAATCACAAATTTCCCACCCACCTGCGCGCTTTCTCCATTCTCTGCCGGTGTCTACTTGAAGATCTTTTTGCACCCCTGGAAAATCCATTATGATTATCAACACTCGATTCATCATCGGCTAAAACTGGCTGTTTAACAATCTGTTTTTCAAACTTTCTTTGTGCCATATTTTGATTTTGGCTGTGTGCCAAATTTTGCTGTTGTTTGGCTGATTGATTCTGATAGTTGCCAGTGGCGGAGTGTGATGGCCTGTGTTTTTATGGATTCTTTAAGGTTCAATTTTTTGGTTTAAATTGAAATTTTTCAATGTTTAATCATTTTGTGGCATTAAACTAGAGATTTTTTACCGCAAAAAGTGTCACATTGATAGGTGGAGCCATGGATCGTTCTATACAAAAGCTGTCGCAATTTATAAAGCTTCGGACACCAAAATTCATCATGGCTGTTAATGGTATAATCGAAAAATCATCAAAAATGGATCGCGGCGTGCTTCCACTATTTTTCACAAGCAGCGTAAGTTTTATGGTTCCGGTTTCTTCAACATGCTTCACCTAGCTTCACATCTACTTCACGTGCATACAAAACTGTGGAATGCACTTGCCGTTATCCGTGCTTCACAAACATCACCAACATATACATTATCTTGCCATCACCTTATAAAAAGTATGAATGAAGTGTCTTTCTTCACACAAGTTTTCATGTGTAAGCACTATCACGCTTAGTGAAGAATCGAGAAGTGTCAGCGTGAAGCCACTTCACAACACTTCACTGTTCATTATACAACCCCACTTTTTCTGCAAAAATTAAAAAATCAAACCTGTTTGGCTCCAACCACTGCTGTACAATACTGGTTTTCTGATTTTCTGGGACTTGTGAATTCCATGCAGCTAAATTTTCCTGTGATAACGGCATGCAAGTTTCGCTCTGCGAGAGGTGGTTTCGTGGTTTCTCAGACTTTATGTGACACTGAATGCAATGTCGTAGTTGAAAATTTGGATGAAAGTTGCTATAATTAAGTCTCATTTGTGATAAAAATTCTTGTCTGGTTAACATTAGTACACACCGGGTGGCAGTCCCAAGCCCTGTAAAGTGTAAGATAAAGTGTCAAATGTAAAGTCAAATGCAAAGTTAACTGTCAATTGTCATGCAAAGTTCAGTAATAAAATATTTGTTGATTGACTTGTTGATTGACAAATTTTGTTTTGATTGACACTACTTTGCATTTGATTTTACATTAGACACTTTACTTTACACTTTACAGGGCTTGGGACTGCCCCCAGACCACTAGTCATAAGTAACGATGGCAAACCCTATGGAAAAAAGTATTTAAAATTTTAATTTTGAATTTTAGTTTGCCATCGTTAGTCATAAATAAGTAATCCATTTGATCCAAGTAATAGAAAAAAAAACGACAGAAAAGCCTCGCTAGCTAAGGTAAGTGGCGCTGCACACACTAGTTTACTGGAGGTAAACTAAAAAAATGCAGTAAACTCATAAATCAACTTTGAGAGGCATTTGAGTTTGCTGGAATTATGTGTTCATAAATTACAGTTGATGGAGATAAAAATTAAGTAAACTCAAGTGCATTCAGAGTTGATTTATTAGTTTACTAAATTTCTTTAATTTCTCTCAAATGAAATGGACTAAATTTATTCAAAATACCTGCCGCGCCAAATTCTCCTCAGATTTGTACCTTGGTTCTTGCAACATTTTATGCAAATCATCACTGGATGGAAACAAAATGGCATTTCTATTTTGCAGCCCTTTTTCACTTCTCTGGGCCACATTTGATTGTGAGAAACTCTCTGTTTCTTGTGTATTTTGTGGCACATCTTGCAGTAGCAATTGCAAATGTTCAGCTGATCCAAAGTACTCTCTTACCTGGAAATTTTTAGGTTATTTGTTTGGTTGTTTTGTGAGATGGATTAAATTTTGGGTTTTTCAAAGATTTCACACAAATTTTACTGAAATTTTTCAGTTGATCAACAAGTAAGTTGACTGGATCATATAATAATAAGTTTTACAAAATTGTTGTCATGGAATTTTTGTGTGAAATCTGGGAAAGTACACACACACCCCTGGTGGCAGTCCCGCACCATGTAAAGTGTAAAGTAACTGTTAATGTACATATAATGACATAGAAGTGTCTTGCAAAATGTTGAAGGTTCATTTAAAAAAATAAACATTTTACATGACAGTTGACACTTACGTGTCTTTACACTTTATAGGGTGCGGTACTACCCCCTGAATGTTTAGGAAGGAAATACCGCATAAACCCCATTGGATATAGATATGCAAGTTGAAGGGATAAAGGAAAAATTTATGTAAATCATTTTGAACAGCAAGCATGCAATAGTTGTGTAAATTTCTCCAATTGTTGTAGATAGCAGAAGTATAAATACATTGATAGCCTGGGAGCAGTCGCACACCCTGTAAAATGCCCTGTAAAATGTCAAATGTCATTCAGAGTGTACAAAGTCATGTAAAATGCCCTGTAAAATGTCAAATGTCATTCAAAGTGGACAAAGTCATGTAAAATGCCCTGGAAAATGACAAATGTATTATACGTTTGACTTAATGTAGGTCATTTTACAAGACTTTTGACACTTTGCATGACATTTGATGTTCTACAGGGCGTTTTACAGGGTCTGGGATTGGCACCTAGTCTCCTTAGAAAGTTACAACATCAAAACAATTAAAGGTGGATATCAAACAGTTGCAAATTGATGGGAAACTTACATCTAGAACATCAACTGAATCTACAACTTTTAGTATCTGCAATTCATTTTTGTTCTACATAAACATGTTGATATCAGATTTTTTGGAAAATCACTATTTGTGACAATAAATTCACACCACATTTACTTATTTCTTTACTTTTTAACAACAAAATCATAAATATTTTATGATACATTAAACTATGAAACTAAATGTATGCTGACAGTTGTACAGTTATTTATGTGAGGTCTACTATTTAGCTGTCACTTTATTATTTCAGGAAGACAGAGAAACACACTTTTTTCTTTTCAAATGAAATAAGGAACACAATTATTAGGTCCATTCAAATGAAATAAGGGACACAAATTTTGGTCCATTCAAATGAAATTAGGAAAACACATTTTTTGTTTTCAAATCCAATTCAATTGAAGTCAACTTGATTAATCTGTCACTATATAAGCAGCATCATTAAATGACACTCACCCAAAGATTTAGTCTCATCATAAAGTTTCTTTAAATCTTACACTTTTGAAAATCTCAACAAAATATGCACAGTAACAAAAGATGTTTATATTTATTAAAAAAATACACACCTTTGCTCTATCTGGCTTCACCTCAAATTCTCTCACATTCGTTTCTCTCCAAACTGGTTCAAATGAACTCATAGTAATTGGGACTTGGCTCTGTTCCAAATAAGGTCTTTTAGTTTGAACAATGTCTGAATGTTTTAGTAGAGTTGTCGTTGGTTTGGTTATTCCTTGGTGCAATGATTTCGTTTGCAACGGCTCTTGATGGAGTGTCTGGAAAGTAATTTTTGGAAATAAAAATCTTGATGTGAAAAAATGATTTGCTATACACCGAATGTCAACTGGTGCTCATCCCAATTCAAAGCTTGCTGACGAGCCGACGAACGTCTCTCAAATGCAAAAGTGTTTAATCATGTTGCAAATGAAGCTGTAGTGTTGAAACTAATATTGCGGTTTGCGCTGCTATGTAAATACAAGGTCGACATGAAGTATACTTATACCTATACTTATGTGTACACAATAAGACGAAGTTTCACTAGTCATCAAGCTTTGAATTGGGATGAGAACCAGTTCACATTTTGTGTCCTTGTCAACCAGTGTGTAGGGCCATTGAATTGTTGCCATGTCAGCGACTAACAAAAATGTCATATTTGTGAACCCTTATGTGACAGAAAATCGTTATGCACATCAGTATGACTCATTTTTGTACCTGACTTATGATTCGACGCATAAAAAGGTCCGAAATAAAAAGAATACAATGCCAAAAGTTCAACAAAAGTGCGCACAAAAGGAATTTTTGTGTGTTTCCGTATGTACACACCTTATAAATCCAAAAATACACGGTGTAGAATAAATAATTCCGCCTCTGAAAGCGCCACACAAACACGTGCGATGTTTACCTGTGGCCTTTGCCATGTGCATTTATTGATGTGTACATCGATTTAGATACAGGGTGGGTCATGTCAAATGTCAAGTGACATATCGTTTTTTTTTTGACGGAACGACCTGTCACATACCTACCTCTAATAAATGGAAGAGAATCTTAAATAGAATGGCAGGTTTTGGCTTTTTTACACTCCAAACAAAAATAGAACGGCAGACTGTAATAAAACGCCAGGTGAAATAGTTTATGGAAGAAATATAACGGCAGCCCCAAATAGAACGGCAGGTAAAAAGTTGGCAAAAATTAGAATGACGATCTTATATTAGAAGAACACGGTATTGCACTAAACTATTTTGAGTTCCTTTAGTACTGGTACCTGAAAAATCTCAGAAATTTCTACCCATTTGAGTAAGAAAATTCTCCTCAAAATGGACCACCCTCTAAATAAACATCCCTGTATTTTTCCCGTCCGAATCTGTCTACAAAAGCCTATGGAATGTGGACAGGTAAAATGAAAAGGGTATGCGCAAATGTAGGTGTATGCAAGGTCACAAAGATTGTAATACTGGGTGTGTTATTTTACTGCATTCTACAGGATCTAATTTCGATTGCACACTGTGTTTGAAAATTATTTTGGGACTGTTTTTTGTGGAGGGAAGTTTGTAAAACAATGCAAACTTAAGTGTCAAATGTCATGCAAATTTGTCAAATCTCATGTAAAGTCTTTCTAATAAATTTCAACCGCAAAAACCATAGTTACATTTCCGAGAAAGGTGCTTTTTACGTTCAGAGTACATAAATATAAATCTAGATAGACCACATGCAGAGATAACATGACAAGCCAAATGTGCTTTCAACGAGGTAAATACACAATATACCTGAATACATAAATACACAACACTAACATATGCAGTGTACTCAAATGCATGTTTACATGGATTGGATACACCTGAACCAGGTAAAATCCTAGATACCCAGTAAATGCGTGACTCATTTCCACTCCCTCTATTTGGGTTTTGTCACATTTGCATGAAATGTGGAATGTGTCACAATAGTAGATGACGGCTAAAATTTTGGAAACTGATAAATCTGTTTTGAAAAAACTTGAGTTAACCTGGGGCCAGCTCCGCAAGTGGGAAAGTTAAGAGTTAAAAGTTAAGAGTTGAGTAAAATGACAAATGACAAGTTAAGAGTAAAGTTAAATGATAAATGATGAGTTAAGAGACAAGAGTAAATTTACGAGTAAAGTTAAATGACAAATGATTAGTTAAGAGTTAAAGGTAAAGTTAAGAGTCAAGCACAATTTTTTCTTTTTGTATCCAGATCTTATGTTTTTGTATCCAAATCTTATGTCGAAAAATAAGATTTGGATACAAAAACATCAGATCTGGATACAAAAACATAAGATTTGGATACACTTGCTTGACTCTTAACTTTGCTCTCATCTCTTAACTAATCATTTGTCATTCAACTTTACTCTTATCTCTCAACTCATCATTTATCATTTAACTTTACTCTTAACTTGCCATTTGTCACTTTACTCAACTCAACTCTTAACTTTTCCACTTGCGGAACTGGCACCAGAGTAAATAGTTTTTGATCCCGGACAACTCTAGTTGACAGACTCCTTAGTCCGGTCAACTCAAATGTGTTCAATGCTGATTAAGCAGTTTCTATAATTTAAGCTGTGAACTAGTGCTGAGCCAATCGAGTGATGATATTTTATTTAGTTTCCAATTTGTGGCTTTTGTATTTTTCTTGGTTATGAATATTACCGTATTTCCTCGAACTACCCCCGAGGGTTTATTTTCTCAGAGTGACAATTTTGAGAGAAAAACGTGAAAAATGCAACAATAACCACCATTTTTAAATTTTTACAGCCTTTTATAATGATGTAGATGGTATAAACGATGTTCTAACGTAACACAGTAAGTGTTTTGAACGTCTGTTATGCATTTCCCGAACCACAAATACATATTGCCCATTTTGAGGGAGGGGGGAATGTCGAGGAGATACGGTATATGCATTGAGTGCTGAAAATAATGGGAGACCTAGATAAATGGATTTTTACCAAATTTCTCGATATGGGAAAATAGGTATACCTACATGGGTGCCTAAAAGTACTGTACGTGCAGGGTTAGAAAGTGTAGTAAATGATGGACTGGCAGCAAAATACCTAGGTAAATACCTATAAAAATTGGCCCTACAAATACCAGTTGACAATGACATCGGTTGTCAACTGGGTCAACTGGATTCCATTCGTATTTTAGTTGACATAACCAGAAATAATGAAATTATATTTTCAGATACGATAGATGGTAAAATATTTATAAGAATTAAAAATAACCTCTTCTCTGTGCTCAATCGGTCTCAAATATCCCTTTAATTCTTCAGTTTTTGCCAAATATCTTCTCAATGATGGCGGCAAATTACTATCATCATATTTTCCAGCTTTTTGCATAGCGATTGGGGCATGTTTAATACTGGTAGGTAAGATTTCTAGTGTTTTTGTAGTTGTGGAAGATGTTTTTGGTTCTGGATCAGGTTTGAGTTTTTGTGGAGATTGATTTGAGGTTGATGTGGTAGTTGCCTGGATGTGGGGGAGATGGATTTTGATGGTGGTAAAATTATAGCTGAGCAGATTTTATTTTAAGTAGAGTTGTTGAAAAATGAATGTTGAATGGTAGGAAATAGGAATGAAACTTTGGACACAACCAAATTTCACATAAAAGTTGAAGTGTGAAAAAATGAGGCACACCTGATAATTCTTATAATCAACAACATTACATACAATTAGCAAAACAACTGATCATACTAAAATCCCCCAAAAAATGCACAAATGTCTTGAACGCATTTGAGTTCACTGGAATGAATTATTTTTACTCTCTGTCAACTGAAGTTAATGTAAAACTTATTCAAGAACACTAAAATGCCATTCAGAGTTAATTTATGAGTTTACCAAATGTTTAGTTTACAGGGAGTGCCATTAATCAACAAACTACCAGTATTTACTTAAAAACTGATCCCAAAAATCCCCAAAAATCTTCAAAAATACTCACTTTTCCCTGAAAACCCCTATCATATTTTGGCCCTGCATTCGAAGACCTCTCAGTGTAAGTCAACAAAGTGTACTGTTTCGTACTTTTCGTAACTTCTCTCGTAGTGGTAGTTTCCAATCTCTCCATACTACTAGTTAGCACCTGCGAACTCACTAAACGAGGTTGGGTCGATTTTGAGTTCGCGGTTGCATTTGAGTTCGCATTTTGTCTGGTGCTGGTTGCCGGTAAATTTGTAGAGGGGGAATCTGTGATAGGAGGGGATTTTTGGAAGTTGACAGTTGGAAAAAAATTTTTCGAAAAAAACATTTGAAAAAAAATCGTGAGTTTGATGGATTTTATTTCAGTTTATGGGCTTATTCAATTACGGATTTTACGGTATACACATTATTATGTCGTAATATGTATGTAAGATTTCCCCTAATTTAGTAATTGAATAGACAAAACGCCACAGAAAACATATGCTATGGCGCCATGTTTTTCGATTCCATCGAATGGCGCCAGCGCCATAACCATGGCGCCATTTGATCACTTCAATGTTTTATTTGATGCGAATGACAAAAATTGGCAGCATGTCACATGGTATGGGGCAGGAAATTGACCTATTACGCAAGATGGATTAGACGTAATTTTCATATCGATCATACTTTGTCAGATTTTATTTTTGTAAATACCGTATTTCTTCTAATAGAATGGCGGGTCTACAATAGAGGGGCGTCTCCAGTAGAAAGAAGGTACACTGCCTTTTTAAAGGTATTTTTTGTCTAAAACAATCAAAATTTTGTTCCAATGCAAACAATCAAAATTTTTTAAAAACCTAAATCTCATACCTAAATCACCCATTTGAGTTTATCGGAACGAGGATTCGTCAACTACAGTTGACCGGAAGTAAAGTGACACATTCCAGTAAACTCAAATGCATTCAAAGCTGATCTATGAGTTGACAAATTTTTGAAAATTTCATTTATAAACTAGTGTGCACTGCAGCGACCACCTGCCAAATAGAACTAAAAACACTCACTCAAGTGACACTTTTATCAAAAGATTTATCTATCTAAAACCTATGGAAATCTCTCCACCCTTTTCAAATGTCAACTTTTCTACGCATCTTCAAAAACTGATTGATAACATATTCGAAACGAGGGGAAATACATTAATCGGGGCGATATTCGGTGGCATTTAACGATAAAAATGCACATTTTTACAAGGGAACGTGTCCTTGTTGCATGCAGGTCAATCGACCTCTAATGTGTTTTCAAGGTGAATAGAGAGTAGTGATGGAAAAGCGCCAGAAAAAAATGGCGCCAGCGCCAGGCGCCAAGGGCGCCATGGCGCCATTTCAAATGAGGGCGTCAGGCGCCAGATGGCGCCAGAGATCACTGCTATGTCAAGGGCGTCAAGCGCCAATCCATCACTAATAGGGAGTATTTTGTAGTGATGGAATGGCGCCATGGCTCTGGCGCTGGCGCCATTTCTTAAACCACGCCGTTCTCGCTGCACAACCTAGTTTACTAATAACATTTGAAAAATTGAGTGAACTCATGAATCAGTCTTGAACGCATTTGAGTTCACTGGAATGATTTTTTCACTCTCCGTCAACTGTAGTTGACGGATACCTCATTCCAGTAAACTAAAATGCCATTCAAAATCAATTTATGAGCTGACTAAATTTTTAGTTTTCTGACAGTAAACTAGTGTGCGCAGCGCCAATATCTGGGCATATGGCGCCATTTTCTATTTTTTAAATCACTGGCGCTTGCCCATTACCAGAATACATCTTATTCTGTGCTCTGAGGATTTGAAATTGATTTCTTAAAGATGCATAGTTGACGTTTTCATTTGCAAAATGGTCACGAAATATTTAGGCAATGAGAAAAAAAAACCAGAAAAAGGATTTTCATAAAAAACTATTTTTGAGTTTATTTGAAATAGACGCGAATAGGTAGTCTTTTAAATTTTTTTGCAATCGTACGAAGAGCAGACATGCGAAATTTCCAACCATTATTCACAAGTTTCACATGAGAAATTGGCGTTGCGCACACTAGTTTACTGCCAGTAAACTGAAATTTAGTAAACTCATAAATCAACTTTGAATGGCATTTGAGTTTACTAGAATTAGATGTCCGTCAACTACAGTTGACGGACTGAAAAAATAACCCATTCCAGTAAACTCAAATGTGCTCAAGGTTGATTTATGAGTTGACAAATTTTTTTTGTTTCATTAGTAAAATAGTGTGTGCATCAATATTTTCGTCGCTGCGCAACCACTTGAAAGTCGTTTGACATTCCCAACGAAAATTCAATAGATAAAATACAAAACAAAGACAAAAATGTCACTGAACAATGCATTTTTGCACTTTGTTGTAAATTTCATGACTATTTTACGCATCAAACAACTAAGTACATATTTGTTTACATTGGAAATGTTTGTTCGCTACCGCAAATAGGTAAAAATATACTGCAATTTTAAAGATAATTGGGATACCAAATTGTGGATCATTTTTCTACTTTCATACTTACCTATATATAAATACCGTATTTTCTCGAATAATTCGCTATACCAACTATTATTTCGTCAGACATTCTTAAGCGGGAACAACTCAACGGGGGGATTATTCGAAGTGGGAAGTATTTTGTCGTCTAACTTTCTAAGCATTTCCATCAACTCATTTCACGAAATATGGTTTATTAACTACCGTATTTCGTCGAATTACCCCCGGGGGTTTATTTTTTCAGAGTGAAAATTTTGAGAGAAAAACGTGAAAAATGCAACGATAACCACCATTTATAAGTTTTTACAGCCTTATATAAGGATGTAGATGGTATAAACGATGTTCTAACGTAACACAGTAAGTGTTTTGAACGTCTGTTATGCATTTCCCGGACCACAAATTCATAGTGCCCAATTTGAGGGGGGGGGGGTATTTCGAGGGGGTATTTCGAGGAAATACGGCAGATAATAAACCATTTTTGTTCAAATTGGTGACAAGCAAATTTTTCACATGCTTAAAGGGGGGAGTAATCAACAGAAGGTAATTATTAAATGGGAAATAATTCAAGAAAATAAGGTACCGTATTTCCTCGAAATACCCCCCGCCCTCGTTTGACCCCCCCCTCTCGGGACCACTATGAAACAATCACCCCCCCCCCCTCGAAATACCCCCCCCCTCGTTTGACCCCCCCCTCTCGGGACCACTATGAAACAATCACCCCCCTCGAAATACCCCCCCTCATTCGACCCCCCCCCCTCTCGGGACCACTATGAAACAATCACCCCCCCCTCGAAATACCCCCCCCCCCCTCGTTTGACCCCCCCCTCTCGGGACCACTATGAAACAATCACCCCCCCTCGAAATACCCCCCCCCTAAATTGAGTGTAAAGGGAACGTACATGACAATAACTGTAGTTTGTGTTCTGTGTACTGCAGAACACACGTTAAAACAATGTCGGTGTCACGTTAGAACAGTGTACATACCATCTACATACTAATATTAGTCTACAGAACCTTATAAATGGCAGTTTTTGTTGCATTTTTCGACGTCTGCGTACGTTTCAGACGACAATTTCGTACTTGGTTTTCAAAAAATTTCTTGTGAAATAATAACCCCCCCTCCCCTCGAAATACCCCCCCCCCCCCCTCGTTTAACCCCCCCCTCTCGGGACCACTATGAAACAATCACCCCCCGGGGGGTATTTCGAGGAAATACGGTAATTGCATAATTCACGTTTGTGCGAAAATATTTAGAGCGTGGAATGGAATATGGAATCCCATGAAATATATTTTGTTTTACATGAACATGACAAACATTTTAGGTGGAATGTAGAATTTTGTGTTGCACACACATTGTATTTATTCAAATGTCAGTCATATTTATGTTTAGCGATATGAAAACTATATTTATCTGAAAAAACTACTTATCATAAAATGCCCAAGTATACGTTTTCATTATGTAATAAAAAAAAATGTTATTACCCAGTAATCGATCGAAAACTATGTTTTTAAAAACTGCCTGGAAATTGTGTATACACGACTAAAAGAAGATATATTTCGTAAATACTACCTAACTCTAACGATGGAAAACATTTTTTTGCACCTTTCGTAAAAAAATTCCCACTCCCAGGAAATAAAAACTCAAAGAATTCTATAAGTTTTTAAAAAGTTGGAAATTTAAACATGTAAAGACTTTTTTCGGTATTTTTGGTTGACAATGCATGAATGTCCAGAAACACAATTTAAAACATGACTTTCACATCCACATACATAAATTAAATTTTTTGTGGGTCTGGGTAAACAAAAATGTGAAAATTTGTCTGCGGCAACAGCTTGAAAGAAGGCCGCAAGACATAATGATATAAATACATAAAGTCGGCGGACATTTCACCCTACAAAATCGGAGAGTTAGAATTCGCTCGTGAATAGAGCGAACAACGAAACTTGTGTCCCACGCGGACGCTAGAAATTGAAAAAGAAAATCATATTAAAAGAAAAATGGACATTTCGCCGCGTGCGTGCGTGCCACGCCCTAGTTATCTACATTTTCAACGTTGCTCGTTGAAAGCGAAAGAATTTGACCGTTCAAACTATCGTTTTACCGTTCTAACTACCGTTTTTGTTTTTATTTTATTTTTCATTCGTTGGCTCTGTTCCAACAGAAGAGAACTTGGCAGCCGGCCAAAATTTCGAAATCCGCTATAAATATGAATAAAATAGGCTCACAATAGCTATATAACCATGTATGTAAACAAAATAGCGATTATGAAGGTGGAAATTGGCAAAGCGAAGCAAATTTTAACGATTTTTAGCTAACTTTGAGTTTTCACTCTCATGTGTATAATACGCAACTGGTAACTGGGATAAGGGCCAAGTTTTCATACGTGACCCGATCTATTCCAATGGTTAAAATATTGCGTCACAATTCCTAATGCCGTCATGCACTCTCCACTGGAGAGATTGACGCAAATGTTTGTAGGGCGATACGTCTGCCGACTTTACCCATAATTGACCACATAAAAACGAAAATACAAAATCTAGTGGAAAAATTAGAAAAATAGAAGTAATTTTAGGAAAAAAACACTTAAAAATTCAGACACTTTTTCCAGAGAATTTGCCATCGTTTTTCGTTACCTGTGTCACATGTTCAAAAACACTTGGCATAAAACAAAATGTGCAAACACAAAGACAAGAGTGTGTAAAAACCTTAACGGTTTTGTGTAAATACAAATGGGGCTTTGGGTTTTCCTCAATTTTCGACTGAGCGAAATTTTTATACGAGGATAAAAATAAATATGTAATTACATAAAAATGTATGCGCTACAAAATGATAGAAAAATATCACTAAAAATATCTGCAATCAATTAGTGCTTTTGAAAATAAGTTTGTTGTTTATTACTAGTGTATTCTGAAACATTTTTGAGGTCTAATGGATGTTTACCAAAGTAAAGGCTCAAATTACTACACTTGTTTAAGTAAACTACACCAGTGAAGTACATACATCAGTAAGTACCTTTGTGTGACGAATGATGAATGTACCCTTGTATTTATAACATGTACCTATGCTCGAATAATTCCCCTGAGGAATTATTTTTCATCGGTCTTCTTGGGGGGGGGGGGGCTATTCAAGGGGGTGGGGATATTTCGATGGGTGGGATTATTCAAAATAGAAATAAATATACATCCTTCACTCGTCTTACACGGGGAATTTTTCAAGGCGGGGGAATTATTCGAGCAAATACGGTACCTTTTATGTTACCTCAGCTCAAGTAACACTGCGTGATGATTTAATGAAGGATTCTATGAAGCAAATTCTATGATGCCTATAAAGCAAGCATTATGCAAATCACAGCAATTAGTAATTCATGCGCTGACTATGAAAATACAATTTGAAATAATTAAAAGTGTTATTATACTTGGCTGATCGCCAAGTATGCACCCAAAAGTATTTATGTCCTAGTCGATAATGCGCGAACAGGATACTTATGCACCTTTTTCACAAAAAAGTATTTTTTAAATAAAAAGGCGGAGTCGAATTTTTTTACAATTCCAAAAACATAAACACCCACTCACCATCATGCAAATATCTGTGCTTAATGTCCAATCTGTCCCTATCAGAATTCATTGCACCAGTGCTGATTTGCGCACGATTTTCCGGCAAAGTGTCTGAATCCAATAGTGAAACGGGACGGGAAAATTCTTCCAACGTTGTGGGCGGGGCGTCGCTGTAAACCTGCGAAAAAAAATGTAAAATTTGGAAAAATTAGAGAGAAAAATGTGGCGTGGTAAAATACACATAAATATGTATTTCCAAATGTCACTCTTGTCTTACGTGTAGTGGTGTAGAAAGGGAAAACACTTTGGCGGCAAGGGTTTACCTACAAAAAGCGCCAGATAAAAATGGCGTCCGACGATGGCAAAACCTATGGATAAGTGTCTAATTTTCAAGTGTTTTTCAAACACTTTTCGAATTTTCGATTTTTCCAAAAATAAATTCCGGATATTCGTTTGCCATCGTTACCAGTGCAAACAGTTCCCGTTCCCAGCGCCAAAAACGCTATGGGTTTTTTTCATGGACGTTGTGTCAAGCACCAAAATGGCGCCACAGAAAAATGGCGCCATGCGCCAGAGGCGCCATGGCGCTTTTACATCACTACTTGCGTGTTTTAGGTGAGTATTTATTCGTGGCTTACGTAATAAGTACACCTGCGACGTTGCACTACATTTGCGAAATGCTGAAATTCAATGAAATTTTGTTTATGTCCAGCTGGAAACAATTTTGTATTTTGACAAGTGACAAATAATTAGCGGGTAATAACGAGACAAGTAGGGTGAAAACATGTCGTAAATCCTCGAATAAGCCCCCCGGGGATCATTTTTTGATTTTTTCTGGGAGTTATTCGGGGAGGAGTTATATTTCGTCAGAATTTTCAGTACATTGCATGAATTATTTTTTGTTTTGATGGGGTCAAATAAGTTCTGTAAGTCATTAAATCGGACTTGCACAATTAGAGCAATGAACAATGGCTGCAAAAAAATTCATGTTTTTAAAGAACACGCAGGTACGTAGAAAGTGTTTTATACATGTAACATCCTTCCCACACATGAGAAGGGGGAGTTATTCGAGGGGGGGGGGGGTTCTTGAGTCGGCTAATATGGGGTGGTGTATTCGAGGGGGGTTGTTCCAGGGGGAGTTAATCGAGGATTTACGGTATTCATTCAATAGATTACGTAAAAATGTAGAAAAATGTCAATTTAAATTCTACACAGTTTTGACACTTGTCAAGGAACAGAATTGGCTCCTGTACTGTACGTGTTGACATATTTACAATATTTATTTAGGCATCTAGGATTGGTGGTAAAATATGCGCTATTGAAACTGAATTTGACAGATTTCTTCAACTTATGCAAATATGAATATCCTCCCATTGTACGCTGGCGTTTTATGAAATAGTTTTTTCTATTGCCGCTGCACACACTATTTCACTAATGAAATTTTAAAAATTTGGTCAACTCAAGATAACCTTGAACGCATTTGAGTTTACCGGAATGACTTATTTTTGCTATCTGTCAACTGTAGTTGACGAAAACCTAATTCCAATAAACTCGAATGTCACTCAAAGTTGATTTATGAGTTTACTAAGTTTTCAGTTTACTGGCAGTTAACTAGTGCGAGCGCGCAGCGCCAATGACTTCTTAATATCAGAGACAATAAAAATAGAATTTTTTACCTGTCCATATCTCTCAAATCGTCTCATACTTTTGTCCAGATCAATATCCATTTTTTGCTCCGTATCTCTCGAATTGGAATTATTTGAATTAGAAGTTTGGTCTAAATTGTCACAATTGCAATTTTCCGATGTTAAAGGCGCTTTTGTTTTATCATCTGACGTGAATGAATCTGCAAAAATGTGGGGGAAAATGTTTTGCATAGAAAGATAGTGCTGAAATGAGGCGAGTCGGGCAAAAACCTCGAGTCTCGAGTTTGGGCCATATTTTTCCGGTCGAGTCAGACGAGTCGAGTCGGTACCCTGTTTTACCCTCGAGTGACGATTCGAGTCAAGTCAAGTCGAGTTCGAGCCCTATAGGTATTGTTTGGCTCAAGACATACACTAGTTTTCAACCGAAATTTCGAAAACTCATAATTCAGCATTGAACGCATTTGAGTTTACCGGAATGAGTTATTTTGAATACAAATTAACTGTAGTTGACGGACACTTCATTCCGGTAAACTCAGATGTGAGCAAAATTGGTTCATGAGTTTTCGCAATTTCGGTTAAAAACTGGTGTGTGTCTTGAGCCAAACAATACCTATAGGGCTCGAACTCGACTGACTTGACTCGACTCGAATCGTGACTCGAGGGTAAAACAGGGTACCGACTCGACTCGTCTGACTCGACCGGAAAAATATGGCCCAAACTCGAGACTTGAGGTTTTTGCCCGACTCGACTCGAAATTGTGGCGAACTTCGAGTCAGGGTTTCCATTGAAAAATGTCTAGAAAATTCAATTTTGATATGAAATTTGAAACATATTTTTCAAAAATTTTGTGCGTGAGCGCGCATTTCCACACCACATGCATGATATATTGTGGATTGGCTTGGCATATGTATTGAATGGTGTTAAAACTCAAATTTCCTATTACCATACAATTCTACATAATGTGCATGTGCATGCTAGTTTAGCGCCAGATTTTGGTAAACTCATAAATCGGCTTTGATAAAACGCATTTGAGTTTACTGAAATGAGTTATTCTTAATCCCCATCAACTGCAGTTGACAGATACGTCATTCTGGTAAATTAAAATGTGTTCAAAGCTGATTTATGAGTTTTCTAAAATCTGGCAGTAAACTAGCATGTGCAGCGCCACATGTGAAACACACACACCACCTCAAATGCATGGCACAATGTTGGCACTGATCCAAAACATGTTGTAAAAGATGTTGATTTTCCATCCCTAGAATTTTATTTTTGCAACTTTATTTGTAGCAACATGAGTGATAAAAACTTATATTTTTGCTTTATCTTGATATTTGAATGAACTGTTGGCATTTAGACTTCATTAAGTGTGTGTGAAAACATTGGTAGAGAAAAAAGTATCAAAAATTACTGCAAGAGTTGTATCAAAAAGCAGAGTTGTGCAAATACTGGTATTTTTGGAAAATGTAAACGTAAACGTAAATACCTTTTCCAAATCAAAAGTATAAATACTAAAATGTAAGGTATTTTTAAAATACCAAGGAATACGTAAAAAAAACGTAAACGTAAAAGTGTTTACACACAGTATTTGCCATGGTGCTTTGGAAAATACCATTATTTTCACCTTTAGATGGGTCAATCGCTCCATCTGCACCACTTTCTGTTGTAAGTGTTGCCAAATCCAGCTACGCTGGTGATTCTGGGGGAGTCCCAGACCCTGTAAAATGCCTTGTAAAATGTCAAATGGCATGCAAAGTGTCTAAAGTCATGCAAAATGCCCTGGGCGATGGCAAATCTTTGCCATTTTGAAGGGCATTTTACAGGCGTTTTTACATTTGCATGAAATTTTACAGGGCATCCTACAGAGACTGGGATTGGCACCAGAGCTTGCACTCGCCCTGCCAGTTTCAAAATGTGTGCTACTCACAGTTGTTGCAAGTGGCGTCGTCGGAATTCATCACAAAAAAATTAATAATGCGGCGCCAGAGAAACAACAAGGTTTCTGTGTTCAGCATTTGAACACATTTATGAATATGTACCCAGTATTCAATGTGCAAGTGCAAGCGTGCGGTCACCTTTTCATACACCGCTTTTTTGTACATTTGTACGTTTATGCAAAAACATAAGAATATTGTTGGCTGCACGTGGTGCGGCTAGTGATGTTAAAGGCACCGGGAAAAATGGCACCGCACCGCACCGGCACCTTTGCCAACGCATGAAAAGAGCACCTGGCACCCTGGGGCACCGGCCAGAAAATGGCACCGCACCGCACCAGCACCGGTGCCTTTTGGAAAAAATGGCACCGGCACCGAAAGGCACCGGCGGGTTGCCGGTGCTAGCACCGAAAGGCACCGCACCGGGCTGGAATTTCTGAAGTAAATATCAGGCAGTTTCTCAGTGGTCTCACCTTTGGAAGTGCATATTACCATGAATTTTCAACCGATTTTGATGGTTGAGCACTTAAAATGATCAGAATGACGTGACAATCAATTTTTTGAAGCAATTACAATGATTACAAATGAAAGATAAAATATTTAATTCACTACAATGTCCATAGCCACTATTGTCTACTGATCGGAGTCGTTGCTGTACAGAGAATGGAACTATCTCTGTCATAAACTGACAACAAATTTTGAACAAAAAAGTAAGATAAATATAAAATATAAAAATGATTTAAAATTCAACAAAATTTTAGATTCGCTCATCAGATCACGTATCGGGTATAATGGATTTCACAGTAGTTATATTTATTTGATGGGAGGTTTACAAAATAGGCAAAAACGGTTGGGTAAATATATCGCTGTTTTTTGAAATATGAATAAGCACATACTATGGACAAAATTGCACAGCACATGAAGCCTTGGCCGGTGCCTTTCCCGGTGCCTTTTACTTTGGCTCTGGTGCTAGCACCTTTGGCACCGGCAAAAAAATGGCACCGCACCGCACCAGCACCGGTGCTATTCTGAAAAAAATGGCACCGGCACCGGCATGGCACCCCTGAAGATTGCAATGGCACCGCACCAGCACCGGTGCTGGTGCCCTTCGGTGCCCAGCACCGGGGCACCGGTGCCCCGGTGCCTTTACATCACTAGGTGCGGCCCATCTGAACATGTGCACGTGTGAACGATCACAAGTTTTTTTACGTTTTCCCCAGTACCCGGGTATTTTGGTCAGGAAAACGTAACAAAACGTAATGGTATTTTTGGAAAACGTATACGTAAACGTAAGTAAAAATACCTGAATAACCGGGTATTTCGGGTAAACGTAAATACGTTTTTCCAACTCTGTCAAAAAGTAACGGTTCCGACTCGACTCGAGATTTTTGCCCGACTCGACTCGACCTTTCACTGGCTCGCCCGACTCGACTCGCTGACTCAACCGGAAAAAAATTGGGGTTGCGACTCGAACTCGAGTTTGAAAAAAATCGAGTTTCGAGCCCTAAATACCTACCTATTTACATTCTTTATACCGTAAATAGACATTTTGATGATAACACGCGAGAAAATGTGAAAAAAACAGTTGTGAAAAATTCTTATCAATCTAAAACAGTTTACAGTTTTCTGTGCCAACACAACTTGTTATTTTTACACAGGCATAAACAGTATTCAAATAATGAAAACTTGCCGTAAAAAGTGGTTATTTCATGACAGCAATAACACACAAGCAAACACTTAATTCCGCAGTGTACATGCATTTTCAAAATCGGTATGTACCGTAAATATTCGAATTAACACGCTCCAAAAAAATATAAGAAAAATGAAAATACTATCACAAAAACCCTTGAAATTGCAGCAATCATGTGATAAATAATGAAAAATGTCCTGGAAATTCGACGGTGGAATGTACATACATACCGTAGTCCCTCGAATGTACTTCCCCAAAAATTCCTCCAACTCTAAGTGGGCGGGGCGAAAATAAACCCACTGCTCGAAAAAACCTTTCCACAAATGAGGCGTCCAATTCTAAAAGTCGACAAGTTCAAAATATGATAATTTCTAGTTAGGCCCGGAAACGTCATCTGGGGCTACGTCGGCACATTTTTCATAATTTTTCATAAATTTTTTTACCTCACATGCCCATATGGCATAGTGCCAAATTTGACATTTTTTGGGAAAAATGCAAAAAAAAATGTGCAAGAAGTCGACAAGTCCACTTAGTTTTGGGCTAAAAGTCGACAAGTCCATCCTCCGCATCCATTTTTATGGGGGAAAACGCAATAAATGTTATAAGTCCACTGTGGAAACCGATTTCTAAAAGTCAACAAGTCCATAAATTGCCCATAAGGCAGCGTCGTCGTTGCCAGGAACAAAAACGTTCTCGCGTGCAAGAAGTCGACAAGTCCATTTCCTTCCCCAAAACAGTTTTGCTATGACCGCATGGAATTTTATGGACACCCCATTTTTCACATATAGGTTGAGATTAGGGGCTGAAAATTTGACACTTTATTGTTAACATATGGAACTTTATGCCTAACATGAGAGAGCCAAATTGGACATGCACTATGGGCCTGGAATAAGGTCTTAAACTTAAAATGCGATCTACTCAAAATCGCATTTTGTGGACTTGTCGACTTTTAGAATTAGACGCCTCAATTGCATTGCCGCAAAATTGAACCCCGGGGCTATTACATGAAATACGGTATCTACGCACCCAATGTAAGAGCGTGCAGCTGTAATCTCATGCAAACTGCACGCTGCTTGATACTTTTGCATATCTACCTGCCAATCTGTCTACCTATTTTACCTATTTCGTTCACGCCGCATGTGCACGGTTATGTGACTATTTATTACAAAACATTTTTGCGCTTGGGTATGGGAATGGGACTGGGGTACCTAAATGAATACTTGTTTACTTGGTGGTATGTAAGGACGACAAATGGTGCATTTTTGGAATTTTTTAAAAAACGTTTGTCGTGATAGAATTTGTAAAACCGACGATCGCACAAAACCAAAACACACAACGCAAAAGAAAAATTATTTTACATTTTACTGTTTTGCACTGTTAGTGTTTTGACCAATGCAGAAATCTACCCTATTACGAATTTTGATGAGGTAAAAAGAAACCTTTTTTCCACAAAAAATGTATTAATTTTCTGGAAACTTATATTATTGAACAAAATTTATTTTCATCAAATTGAACATACATAATTTATCAAAAATATTTAATTTGTTCCCACTGTTTTCAGCATGTTATTCTGTGTACAGCTTGGCATGCGATATGAATATTATTTTACCGAACTTTTCTATCGCTTTTTACAACCATTTTAGCAAAATAGGATTTTACAGAACTTTATTATTTGGCTACCAAACGTGAAACAGTAAAACCATTTTGCAGGGTCCACATATATTTATTCTGATGATAAGAACTTTTATAAATATATATTAAATATATATGTATAAATATAAATTTATATAATATAATTTAGTCATATAGACCCATGAAAATCCTAGCACTTTCCTCTACCAAATAGATTGGTCACAAAATTCCTGATTTAAAGTGAAGACTGTGTCCTAATAAAGCTTATTTTTTATAATGAAAGCCAAGTGAGATTATTTCCAATGTGGAGTGCTAGGAGAGAAAATTAGTTCTTTAGAAAATACAAAGTAGCAATAAAAGTGTTGAGTTCAGTTGACTTAAATTGAAAATTGGTGGCATTACAAAATTTACAGGGTATGTTTTTAGGGTTTTCTTTTGAATGCAAACCTAAATTGGTCAAATCATAAACAGAATATGATGACATAATAACCTAAAATTGTCATGAAAGTAATCCAACATAACTGCAGCATAGAATTTTGAAAATCAGTGAACAACATACATATTTTACAAGTGAAATCATGCATTGCTGTTTACCCAGTTCATACATATCATTAATACATAGGTAAATATGTATGTGTGCCTAGGTAAATATATCTCACACAGTGACTCAACAAAGTCAAAATCAATAAATGCTGGTATGATATTTATCTGGCAATAATAGAAAGAGCACAGGTGAGTAAATGTTAGCTGGAACATGCACTGTGCATGTGCGCAACATACCGTATTTCTTCTAATAAAACGGCACCTCCAATAGAACGGCAGGTTTTGGCCTGTTTCTGCACTCACAAAAACAATAAAACGGCACCTCCAATAGAACGGCAGGTCACAAGGTGACGAAAATATAGAATGGCGCCCTTCTATTAGAAGAAATACAGTATACATAATACATACATGTACTTATATACATTGGATTTGACACACAGTTCCATGCAAATATGCAGGTGTATTGGGTAAGGTGTATTTGCAAACGAGTTTACACATGCAAAATGCAGTTTTCAGATTGTCGGGAAGCCTACAGGGAATCGAAAATTATTGTTTTGAATTGTTCACTCTTTTTTATGGGTAAAACTCAGTTGTGAGGAAACTTTTGTGCAATTTCTTCAGATTTCATGTAGGATGTTTCACGAATTTTCAAATCCCACTTGCATATGCAAACTAGTTCGCAGAAAAAGCTGACACCATTTTCATAATACTTATGGTAAGCTAAAATGGTAGAAAGTGAAAAAAACGCATCTAAATGTTGAGAATTAGGAAGTCAATTGACCAAAGCGTTTCACATGGGTTTTTTTCTTTGCAGTTGTATTCACAAATGGTGGAAAAGTAATTGGTCTAGACAGAATAGCTTAAAATTAAATTATTTATAGATAAACTTACTTACATCCAAGCAATGTTACAAAAAGTACATAAATGCAACATAACTTCTAAAAATGCCAAAAACTGACCAGTTTCAATATCACACACCGCCACAGAAGTAGATTCTGGTTGTTCATCAAAAGATATCTGTATCTCAGGCAAATCTGAATACCTCAAAACGTGCACACTCTGAACAGTTTCATTTTGCCCCAAAACTGGGGTATTTTTGAATTGATCCGAATCTGATGAAACTTCAGAAGTGTCCGCTGAACCTTCGATTTCTTTCTGACTTTTTGACAAGGCACAGTATTTTTCGTATGCGTCTCTGAGCGCTTTTGGAGGGGGTACAGTCCACGTGCTGAGGGGCACCTGTCAAGTTGACAAAAGTGATAAAAGTTGACACTAGTTGACAAAAAATTGGAAAATTGTGAATTAGCTTTGAAGGCATTTGAGTTTACATGAATGAGGTGTCTGTCAACTGCTGTTGAGATTTAAGAGATTTCAGATGGGTAGCTCATTTTGGTAAACTAAAATGCCTTCAAAGCTGATTCATAAATCTTCCAAATTTGTTTGATACAGCGTGGATCAACTCACACCGGAGATGTTCTGAAACTTGGTCCTGAATTGTCACAAAAGTGTCAAAATATGACACTTTCAAAAAGGGTAACAAATATTTGAAATACATTTAGAAAATGGTGCAAAATATGCGGGCCGTTTCCAAATGCCACCGTTACTGTGCTTAACTCAATTCTTGAACTTTTGAAATTAGCCATTTTCAGAAGTAGATACCTCAAACACAAATTGTACTTGCAACCGCACTTGAATTTGTTGTAAATTCTACACAATAAGTATTTTGCAAAAATCACATTTCCACAATGGTTAGAAAACATGTAAGTAATTTATCAGACTTCCAAAAAAGTACCCCCTCCAAAAAAGTACCCCCTCCAAAAAAGTACCCCCCTCCATAAAAGTACCCCCCCCTACAAAAAAAAACAACTCACATTACCAACCAATCCCAATCCAACCCCAATTTCTGCATCAGCCAGCCTTTCCTGCACCTCTAAATCACTGCAATTTACATCGGCATCTCTTTGAGTCTGCACCTGGAGCCAATTCCAGATACTGTCAAGTGACTTGTCAAGTGTCAAGTGTCGTGGAAACGGTTGGAAGGAATGGAAAATGAAAATGAAAAGTGTCAAAGTGCCAGTAAAATGATAAGAGAAAGTTTTACACAAGACATTTTACATAGCCTTTGACACTTTGTTGACTTTGAGGAGGTCATAAAAATGTCAAATTTTCTTCCATTTTATTCACTACTCGCTTGACATTTTCAATCACCTTTAACAGTATTCCTTTTGCATTCCACTTGTCACTTGCCACTTGACCTGTCACTTTCCAGTGTCCAAAATTGACACCTGGCTGCCCAACGCTAGCACCACAGTAGTGCCGGCGCTACTGCCCGTGCTGTAGCCGCCGGCGCTGTTCGGCGGCGAACTGGGCGCCAGTCTGAGTTGACTGGAATGGTTTTCAGTTGACGGATGGTCGGTTTCTGGTTGGTTCAGTTGTCTGGTGGTGGCGCCCCGATCGGTGATTGGTGTTGACGACTGGGGGTGGGGGGGGGGGGGTGTTGTGATTGTGTATGCGATGAAGGGGTGATTTTGAGAAAGTGTAATTAAAAAAGATGTCTCAGAATTAAAATGTGATTAAATCACCATGACCATGAGAAAAGCCAGAAAAATAAAAATATGGAAATACCTACGATATTTCTTTAGTTTGAGTGCTTATTCGGATCGCTGAAATATCTCTTGTAAAATCAAATCTAACATAGGTAATCAGCTTTTTCGCTTTGAATCGCAAAATTTGAAAACTCAAATCAATACGCGAAGCCCCAAAATCAGTATGCCGTTCTATTTGAATAAATACGGTAGAAAGTTCGTCGGGCGGCTACGCGCGCCTTACACTCAAATGGCGCTGCGCTTTTAGTTGACCAACGGTATAGTGAAAATTTAGTAAACTCATAAATCAGTATTGAAATCGTTTCAGTTTACCAGAATGAATTTTCTGTCAACTGCAGTTGACGGAGATTGAAAATAACTCACCCTAGTATACTCAAATTCCCTCAAAACGTTTTCTATGAGTTGACAAAATTGTCAAAATTTAATCAGTCAACTAGTGTGCACCGTCAACTCAATCCCCCCTCACCTGCAAACCCCCATCGTTGCCATCAATTTCCTCCGGTTGAGAGTCAGTACTCAGCGCGGAAGTGCGAACTAAGGCCGCAATACACGATTCTGATGTTTTGCGAACTGCCGGGGCGTTTTGGGAGGTGCTTGCAGTGCTCGTACTCGGCTGGGAGCAACTGTAAAAAGGGGTTGGGGGGTTTTAGGGGGTAACTTTTGGGTGGGGGGTTATTCGGGGGGTGGGGGTTGTGGTATTGATGGAAGTTGACTGGGGTGCGAGTGGCAGTCCCACACCCTGTAAAGTGTGAAGTGAAGTGTAAAATTTCATGCAATTTTTTTTTACAACTGTCAAATGTTTTGCAAAGTGTCAAAAGTTCTGCAATAAATATTTTTTTTATTTTTTTTATTGAAACTTTCCATCACATTTTACACTTTATATTACACTTAACGCAGGGTGGTGAAAAATCACACATCCTAGCACTATACTTTTGATTGAAAAAAGTCTTTTTTAAACCTGTGGTCACTTTCAAACTCTGTCATTTCTCTGTCATTCTGTTCTCCCTCAGAAGTTGACACGCTTTCTATCAAATTTTCTTGGATTTTCTCTTTTTCTATTTCAATTTCTTCAATTTCTCTAATCGTACTTAGATTAGACACTAAATTTATGGCTAGCATAGCTAATGTCGTTATTATTATAGTAGATATAGCTATTATAATCATGTATAGGGGGTACATTTTTGCAATGTTTGTTTTGAATTCAAATTGAAAAGAAAAAAATGCATTTTTATCGAGCATGTGAATAAATAATTTTTGCTTTGTGGCGCCGGGATTCATGGAGATGCATTTTGCAAAATGCTGCTATGCAGCGATTTATATGGATTTGAAATAAATTGATATTTAACTTTTTTATATATCTATATTTACCTACCTAGTTTTGAATATTGGACATTGAGCACTTATCCTATTAAATATAAAGAAAATTTTGATAAAAAATCATTCCTAAACAATTTAATTTCGATTGAGGTGCCAGCCAGATGCCAGAAGAATTTGTAAAATGTCATGTAAACGAGAAAAATGCCAGACAGGGAGCATGACAAGATTTTTTTATCACGCACTTGACATTTTACAGGCCACATAACGTGGAGCAGTCCCACACCCTGTAAAAGATCCAGGCGTCCCAAGAAAACTATGACATAAACAAGGATAAATTGAGCATGTATCGCTTCTATACTGATAAAAATGCATGTTTATTCTTTTTTTGAATTGATGTTATTCTTACGAATTCAATTCCACGGGGGAATGTATTAAGCAAACTTTGGGTATTTGCATACAAAACCACTAAAATGTGATAGCAAAACAGCCGTTTTATTCACTATGTCAACACAATTTAGTACTCATTTTTATTTCTCAGATACACTAGATATAGTTTAGAAACTCTATCTCTAAACGAGATATAAGTATAGATTTTACAAAAAATTGCAAGCTCTGTTTGTCGCACATACACGGTTATTAAAAATATATTAAATGAAATAGCTTGAATGTTTTGGGGGAGCTATTCCTTGAAAAAACGTTGTTCATATATTTACCTAGGTACGTTTTTACATAACAATTTACGTCCTAGAAACTAGAGAACATTGCATACATATTTACTTTGCTTGGACGCACAAAAATTCTGAACTTTTGGAGCATCATAAAAAAACGTGTTTTTGTCGTTTCGTTGCTATCAAGTCAAGAAAATACCTACTTATTTATTGCTGGGAAAAATGCGTTAAAATCACACAGACACGCTGTGAGAACAAAAAACTATTGGCACAAAGAATGCCTTATGTTTTATGTATATTCAGTTGACAATACTACCTACCGTATATCCTTGAATAAGACCCCAGGGGCGTTATTATTTCGTCAGAGGTTTTGGAGGGGGGAGTTATTCAAGGGGGGGTACTATTCAAGGGGGGGAGTTATTTTTTCCTCAGAACTTCCAGGAAAACTTTCACTTTATTCATTGTTTGTATGCATTCCGTCAACACATCTAATGCAGAAAATGACCAGTTCAACAAGAACAAAAACAACGTATCCGTCCTAAAATTCATGTTCATCGGCGTCTGAATCATTTAAATACACATTGTCGTTTTACCCAGAGGGGGGACTTATTCAAGAGGGGGGAGTTATTCAAGGGGGGGCGTTATATTTTCCTCACCTGGCCAACAGGGGGGTGTTATTCAAGGGGGGGTATTATTCAAGGGGGGGGGGTCTTATTCAAGGATATACGGTACCTATGTATTGTTTCTGCACACATTAGTTAACCAATGAAGTTTTGAAAATAAAATAAACTCATGAATCAGACTCGAATTCATTTGAGATGTTCTTTTCGTCAACTGCAGTTGACAAACATTCAATTCCAGTCAACTCAAATCCAATTCAAAGTTGAATTACGAGTTGACCAAATTTTTAGTTTCCTATCAGAAAACTACTGCGCGCAGCGCCATTCCATGTCTATTCTCGCCAATGCAATTCGAAATAATTCAAATAAGTGGGAGAATGTTTTCTGGTGTGCAATTTGATACTTTAACATAAATACCTGCAAAACACTGAAATGGGGGGCCGCCATATTTACACAGAGAACCCATGTAAAGTGCATAAATGTATTTGTGCACTTGTGCGATGGTTTCGCAAAGCTAAATATGGATGCCAGCTTGCACAGGTTTCACATATTTAGGTACCTAATTTGTCGGCTAAAGTGCCTATGTCTCTAATGCTAATTCCATTGCCTGTTTATGGCGGGATTATTGTTTATTGTGAGATAGGTATATTCCGCTGACCGCACGCTATGCACTTTTCTGAACGAAACACTCCAACGTGACGTCATCGTTTATAGAATGAGATTTATTCATGAGACAAAAAAATGATTCCAGGGACAATAAATTTATTGGCTGCACTCGAGGCTCCCAGTTTTTCTGTTTAAAATATAATAATTATCGGTTTTTGTTAAAGTGCATAGATACATAAGTTTCGCGTTGGTACGTTGGCGCGTAACACACAAGTATGTGCGGATACATACTGTGCGGTCAGCGGAGTATAGCTTCCCCAATACTGTACAACATCTAATGAAGGATGGGCAGGTACACTGATAGACACAAGTTTTGCACCAGGCGTATGCTCAGAACTGTGTGATTGTAAGCAACACTTCTGACTATAATCATGTGGTATATCAAGTGCTACTAGTGCGATAAATCAAGTTTGATAGATGGTATATAGCGGTAGCGCATTCACACAAGTCATACGCATGATATTCTTCAATGGGCCATACAGATGTTCATAGCGTGCTAGATGATGGATTAAATGCGCGTGCGGCTTTGTTGAGAACTTCAGATCAATAAAATAACAACAGACACCACGCAATTGAGATGCCTACTTCTGAAAGTCGATAAGTCCAAAAATGGTTTAAAAAAATTGCATTTGTAGTTTATTTTCCAATTCCCCGCCAGTGGACTTATCGACTTTCTTGGCATTTTTTCACAAAAAATACAGCAAAAGTGAACCTGTTGTCTTGGATTTTCAGCAGACCTATCAACTTCTTGCCCAATGTTTTTTGGCAAATGTGTCAACTTTTGCAAATGTGGCAAATTTTCAACTTAGACTTTTCAACCTCTAAAAGTGGAAGTCAACTGAAACATGCAAAAATTACCCACCTGACATCAAACACCTCCTCATTTGGGCACACTTCAAATTGTAAAATTTGCTCAGAGCTGGCACTTTTCCAACTTTTCCCCTGGTGCCCAATAGTCGCTAACAGGGTAGGGGAACTAGAATGTGCTGAACTGGACATACTTTGGTTGTCCGCTTGACTTGGTGATCTGGGGAGATTTGGGTAAATGTGGGATGGTTAAGATTGGTTCGATGTGATTTTTTTTAGGGTGCACAAACTAGTTTATTGATGACAATTTACAAAACTTATAAAGATGACTTGAATGGATAAGAGTTGACTGGAATGAGTGATTTTCACGTGGCAAATAATTCCAGTAAACTCAAATGTTATTCAAAGTTGGTTTATGAGTTTCCCTAATTTTTACCGTATTACCTCGAATTATCCCCCCCCCTTGAGTAACCCCCCCCCCCCTCGAATTAACCCCCCCTCAAAATGGGCTGGGGAAATAATAGACCCCCCTCGAAATACCCCCCCCCCCTTCGGAATGATGTACGTCATGTACATAATAAATATGTCATGTACGCGATGTACATGATGTATATTACTGTTAATTTGCATTGCAGCTACACATAGGGTAGTTTGTGTAACTATTACGTTTTTTATGTCCAAATATATCCTGTTTGGACACATTTATTACCTATTTTGGGTACACAAATGCCTACATTTTACTACGATCCATACGAAAATTTCTGACGAAATAATAAACCCCCCCCCCCTCGAATTAACCCCCCGTCAAATTTTGCTGGCGAAATAATAAACCCCCATGGGGGTATTTCGAGGTAATACGGTAGTTTACTGGCAGAAAACTAGTGTGTGCAGCGCCATCTCTCAAAAAAAATATAATAAAATTTCTCGGTGAAATCGCAGAACAAATATAAATATAAAAACCTTTAATTTTCCAATAATTGTAAACAAAAAAATTGCCAGAAATTTCATCAACACTACGCACAATCTCGCATCCAAACAAACAAAAACCGCACCTATAATGAACGGGAAACTCCCCTTCATCAGACTCCTCACACTCATCATCGCTCAAACCGGTCTCCCTAAAATTGGCACCCTTCCAAACCTTGGCACCCTTAATTTTGCGTCGATTATTGTGCGTCTGTTTTCTGGGCGTCTCTTCGCCAGTCTCGCTGGGCAACTGTTGCTCAGTGGCCGATGATATGTTACTGCTGGAGGTGGTAGTGGTGCTCGTGCCGGAGTAAAAGTCGGTGCACATGTTGGACGGTAGGTGGAGGGGGTTCGGCTGGGGGGGGGGGTATTTAGGTGTGTGTTCAGTGCGGTGGTTGTGTGAGAAAAAATTATTGTGTAAAATTATGAAGGGAATATTTTCATGGAAATAAACTGAGTGACTCTTCAGTCAAAAGTTCTGGGGAAAAAATTGTCCCTGATGCTCTCCAGAAATGCGTGATGTATTGGGAGAAATAAAATGGAGGCATTTAGTTTCAAAAAATCTGTAACTCCAAAAAGTGAATTTTGCATGTGGAGCTTTTAGTGTTGGATTATCCCACAAAATCCTTCAAAACGACAATCTAGGTACTTAAATCTCTAATTATAATATAATCTGTTCCCCCAGCAAAAAAGCCTGGAGAAAATATAATTAAATAAACCTGTTATCTTTTTATCATAAAAAATTGAAATCACCCTAAAATGAAAACACCTCCCCCTCCAACTAAAAAAAATACATAAAATCAAAAATATTCCCCCCCCCAACCTTCAACCCCCCATCCAGTCTCCCGGGTGCACTAGGTCTCCTACCCCCCAAATCCACCACAAACCCCTGCTGTGGGTTCAATGTCCTCTGATACAGGACTGAGCCATGCGCGAGGGGGGGTAGATGTTGTTGCGTGTAGGAGGCAGCCCCACCATTGTAGGACTTTGAGGCTACCATGTGGGATTTGCAGGGGGAGGGGGATCTGGGGGGGAAGATTTTTTGGAGTTCAGTGGGAAAAGCTTGAAAAAAGAAAAAATGTAATATATTTTTATTTTCTGATTTAAAAATATATATAATTATATCTCTCTGAAAAATTCTGGCTAATTTAAAGAAAAAATGGCAGATTTTTCACTCTTTTCTGTTGTTTTTAGTTGCACTATCCCAATAAATTGTGCAATATCAACCCCAAACTTCCCATTTCCCCCATTGTCCTGCACACACTACTTTATGCTGTGATTACAGCTCAGGCGTAAAATTGATTTTTGGGCGTAAAATTAATTACAGGTGAATGGATAAAGATATGGCATTGTAATTTCAGTCAAAGAAAGCACACATGCAGATGTTGCTTGTGTCCAAAGCTCATCAGTTTATTTTAATTGTACTAGATGTTATGAATTTTGGCACAATTTTTTTTAATTTTACGCCTTAATTTCACGCAACTTACAGCGCATAATTGAAAAAATTGTGCTAAAATTCATAACTTCCAGTACGATTCAAATAAACTGTTTAAAAAATGAGTTTTGGACACAAGAAACGTATGCATCGAAGCTTTCTTTGACTGAAATAACAATGTTGTATTTTTATCCATTCATCTGTAATTAATTTTATGCCCAAAATCAATTTTACGCCCGAGCAGTAATCGCATGATTACTAACAAAATTTGATAAATTCAGGAAACTTTTAAATAAGGATAAATGCATTTACTGGAATGAGTTTTTTTGATCTCTATCAACGATAGTTGACGGACACCTCATTCCGGAAAACTCAACATGCATTTCCAGTCTTAAAAATATAGTAAACTCACAAATCAGCCTTAAGCTACCGTATTACCTCTAATATAAGGTATACCTTATATTGTTTTCGTCAGTTTTTTTTGAGCCAAAAGTTATACCTTATATTAGAGCCTTATATTAGAGGGTACCTTCAATTATTTTAGCCAGATTTTCCAGAAATTTTACCAACAGTAAACAACGATACAATTCATTTTTTCAAATTGGAACGCACGAAATAGGTGGTACATGATAAATAAAAAAATGCGGAAGTCGACGAAGAGTTATCGCAGTGCCATTCGGCACCATGTTTGCCAACCGTTTTTATGATTTTGAGCGTTTTGGCATGCAGCCAGCGGTGCTTATATTAGAGGTATGCCTTATATTAGAGGGTACCTTTTATTTATTTCGTCGCGTTCAAAATAGCCAAAAGTTATACCTTATATTAGAGGGTACCTTATATTAGAGGGATGCCTTATATTGGAGGTAATACGGCAATTGTACTTTACTGGAATGAGTTGTCTGAAAAGAATTTTTTCTCAATCAACAGTAGTTGCCCGATGGAGGGGCAGGCCCGATACGCACATATGCCCGTTTTTTTCACTTGACACTTTTTCAAGTGATATTCAGATATGAGTAAAGTGAAAAAAAAGTTGCGCTATGACATTAGTGAACTTTTTTCACTTCACTCATATATGAAAATCACTTGAAAATGTGTCAAGTGAAAAAAACCGTGAAAAATAGCCATTTTTCACTGTTTTTCATTTGACACATTTTAAAGTGATTTTCAGTATCAGTATCAGTGCACGCCCGTTGATGGACACCTAATTCTAGTTAACTCATGTGCAATTCAAAGTTGCTTTATCAGTTTGCACATTTTTTAGTTTACTGACAGTAAACTAGTGTGCGCAACCCCTCAACCCCCCCCCCCCCAACCTTGTCTCATTCTCATTATTACTACTCATCAAATCATCAGTATCCTCCTCAGTAATAGTGTCCAAGTAGGGCGGCAGCCCTCCACCCTCCACGTTTGCATCCGATTCTATTGACGTGGGGGATAGGGCTGGAGGGGGTGATAGGGGCTGTGAGGGGGGGGGGGGGGGTATTTGAGGGGGGTATTTTGAGTGTGATCTTGGATGGAGATGCGCGGGCCGTATGCTATGCAGTTTTTGGAACGAAACACTGGATCATGACGTCATTATTAATGGAATAACAAGTGTTCCAATAAAGAAAAATTGAGTTCAGGCTGGAAAGGTATCTTGTTTGTTCGCAACTCCGCCTTTTTATTTTTTCAATTTTTGTTATTGTAAATAAAAGTACTGCGTTTGTGCTTTGGCGCGTAAGACATAAGTTTGTGCGGATGCATAAACCAAGTGTGCTGACCAAGAGTATAAAAAGTGAGAAAAGTGCTTATGCGGTAAAGATGGAATACCATATTTTCTCGAATCACCCCCAGGGGGTTTATTTTTTCAGAGTGAAAATTTTGAGAGAAAAACGTGAAAAAATGCAACAAAAACCACCATTTATCAGTTTTTACAGCCTTATATTAGGATGTAGATGGTATAAACGATGTTCTAACGTAACACAGTAATTGTTTTGAACGTCTGTTATGCATTTCCCGGACCACAAATCTATAGTGCCCATTTTGACGGGGGGGGGTATTTTGAGGGGGGTATTTCGAGGAAATACTATATGTCCTGGGTTTTGTAATTCTGTCAGCAAAATATGAGTGTGTGGATAAATAATTTGAGTGTGTTTAATTTGGTAGCCTTCGAATGGAGCCATTGTTATTCATATTTTTATTCAATATTAGCAGCTTCAAAAGGGGTAGGTAGAGCCGGTGTAAATCGCTTTATGGGGAATAAAATAATGCGGAAAAATGGGGGGGGGGGTGCCCCAAGAATACCACTGGAACTGTTTTATTTACGTTACATCACCCAAGCAAAAACGACTCACCATTTCCAGACAATCTCCACCGCTCTTTGAAACATTCAAGTTCATATGAGCATTTTCGTGCAGCAAAGTACCCCTGGGAGCACTCCCAGACACTGTAAAAAGCCTTGTAAAATGTCAAATGCCATGCAAAGTGTCAAAAGTCATGGAAAATGCCCTGCAAAATGGCAACCGAGTTGCCATTTTGCAGGGCATTTTCCATGACTTTTGACACTTTGCATGACATTTGACATTTTACAGGGCTCTTTACAGGGTCTGGGATTGGCACCTGGAAACTGATTTTCCTTCACTTTCTTCAGAATATTCCATAATGACGTCATCTAATGGATCCATAGTTATATTGGTCGAAACGATTTTCGATCTGGACAAAATCGCGTTGTCGTTGCAAGACAAAAGCGCCTTGACATTGTCTAGAGATAATTTTGAATTTTTTGCCGGTATTTCCTGATTTTCAGGGCCATTTTCGATCGATTTTGACGTGCTTGGTCCAGTTGACAGACCTGCAAATTGGGGTATTGTGCAAAAGGGAAGGAGTTATTGGCTCTACAGACAGTAAACACACATGACCCTGTGCCTATTGGCATGTAACCCGTTTGGCATGTAGACAACGGATCAAGGGTTTCCAAGGTTATGACCCTAGCGGGTGCTTGATAGATAACAAATCCCTCCTCCGGAGAGCTGAAAATGAGCTGAGCTAATAGCTGAAAATTATTCTGGGGGCTCGCTGGAGCGAAATATATACATATGATACATATATATACATATATATATATATACATATATATATATAAATATGTATATATATATATATATATGTGTGTGTATATATATATCAAAATTGAAAAAATGGAGCAAAATTTAGTGATCTTGAGTAAAGATGAGCAACGCTACCCCATGAGACTTCCACAACAGGTCTGATGCCAAGCGGGTTTACATGCCAAACGAGCCTACCTCTGTACACACTAGTTTGCAACCGAAACTTTTGGAAACTCATAAACAAGCTTGGAACGCATCTGAGTTTACCGGAATGATTTGGCTGTCAACTGCAGTTGAATGGCGATAAAAATATACATTTCTGTAAACTCAATTGCTGCCAAAACTGAATTATGTGTTTTCATAATTTACAAAAATTCAGTAGTAAACTAGTGATTGTGTGTAGCGTATTGAACGAAATACATCACCTAGAAATCATAACCTTATTGACAATCTTTACTCAAAAAGAAAACATCAGAGTAACTAATTTTTACATGTTAGCTAAAACGCTGTATTTCACATTGAGAAAAAATATATGCATACATCCGGACAATTTTTCATTGCCCAGATCCCATCACGAGCACATGCAATATTTTTTTGTTCGTTGGGGAGAAATAAATCATTAGCTAGTGCAATACACCTAGGTATTATATATTAAACGTTGACTCCACTTAGCATTTCAGTTTTAAAAGGAGGGGGGTGTATTCATGGGGGTGTATTCAAGGGGGGGGGGGTGATATTAGCGTAAAAATTTTCAAAAAAATTTAGTAAGGTATATTGATCCTTATTAGAAATCCATATATCCTAATAAAATTTCCACGATTCACGGAATGAAATCAGCAATATTTAGTAAACCTATCGGCTGTAGGCTACATGTTTTAACACAATGCATAAATTACACCATTTTTTAAAAACCCGTGACCGTGAGTGACATCATTCCCACCCATCAAAAAGGGGGGGTGTTATTCGAGAGGGGTCGTTCAAAGGGGTCCTTATTAAAGATTTTGGTTTACGGTATTTGTTGTTGCAGAGCGCGACGCTATAACATTTAAAATGTTGCTATAGCAAGAAAACGGATTAAATCTTGGTGCCACTTACTAATTTTTTAATCGGGAAATGTGTCTCTGTCTGAAAATCTTAACTTGCCAGACAAAAACTCCTGACAAAAACAGGGACACTGGGCCCAAATTCAATTAAATAGAACGATAGTCTCAGTTGAAAACGCCAGAAACAAAAAATGGCATTATTTCACTAGAATTACTCATGTGTTGGGGGGGCTTACATTTTAATTGAATCTAGCCCATACTGAAGCTACTTCTAGACTTTCCTAAATGCCCTGGAAAATGTTAAATGTCATGCAAAGTGTCCAAAGTCATGTAAAATGCCCTGAAAAATGAAAAATGTCATGCAATGTGTCAAAAGTGATGTAAAATGCCTGCCAAATGTCATGCAAACTGTCAAAAGTCATGTAAAATGCCTTAGAAATTGTCGAATGTCGCGCAAAGTGTCTAAATTCATTCAAAATGTTATGAAAAATGTCATGCAAAGTGACCGGTAAAAATTGAGAGAAATTTGACATTTGCCAAGGCATCTTACAATGTAATAGTCTGGGAGCTAAGTGAAAAAGTGAGAAGGAAAACGGCAAAAGCGAAGTGAAATGGCAAAAGCGAAGTGAATTGAGAAGTAATATGGCAAACGCGAAGTGAAATTACTTTTACCATTACTTACCATTTCACTTCGCATTTGCCATTTTACGTCTCACTTCTCAATATGCGGCACGGGCACCTTGGGGCGCTCCAAGACCCTGTAAAATTCCCTGTAAAATGTCGAATGTCATGCAAAGTGCAAAAGTCCTGTAACATGCCCTGTAAAATGAGACACGTTCCTTTGAAATTTTACAGGGCATTTTACATGACTTTTGACACTTTACTTGACATTTGACATTTTACAGGGCATTTTACGTGACATTTGACATTTTACAGGGTCTGGAACTGGCCCCAGGTGTCTTTCCCACCTCTACAAAACGACGCATGCGAAGTGATGTGGGTTAAGTTTAATTCGACTTTCATCGGAGCATGAAATGACGTGCCGCTTAAGCCGCTACAAAATCGGATGGAAACATTTTTACTGAAACAGGCGTGTGTATTGACAATTGAGTGTATTTAGGTATACTCGGCGGACATCACACTTGTATGAAAACCTACCATAACCCATCTGAATAATGAACTAAAAATTAGACATTGTTTTCATCATTATATTTCGTTTTTACTATGGAATAATCAATTGCGAAATTTATCACAAAATTTTATTCATCAAATTATGGTAGGTTTCCATACAAGGTGTCCGACGAGTACCGTATTTCCTCGAAATACCCCCCCCCCCTCTAAATACCCCCCCTCGAAATACCCCCCCCTCAAAATGGACACTATGAACTTATAAACCCCCCCTCGAAATACCCCCCCTCAAAATGGACACTATGAACTTATAAACCCCCCCCCCCCCAAAATACCCCCCCCCCAATTTAGTGTATAGAGAACGTAAATGACAAAGGCTGCGGTTTGTCATACGGGTAATGCAAAACACACGTTAAAAACGATGACTCTGTTATGTGAGAACAGTGATTATACGTCTATACACTTATACAAGTCTTTAGAGTCTTATAAATGGCGATTTTTGTTGCATTTTCGACGTCTGCGTACGTTTCAGACGACAATTTAGTACTTGGTTTTCAAAAAATTTCTGGCGAAATAATAAACCCACCCCCCTCGAAATACCCCCATCCTCGTTTAACCCCCCCTCAAAATTCTCACTCTGAAACAATAAACCCCCCGGGGGTATTTCGAGGAAATACGGTATATAGTGACATTGTATTCGTTCGCAGATTATGTGGTACGGCACACTAGTTGACGGCAGGAAATTTGGAAACTGATAATTCAGCTTTAAGTGCATTTGAGTTTACCAGAATGAATCATTTTCATTCTCCGTCAACTATAGTTGACGGTCTCTTCATTCCAGTAAACTCAAATGTCTTCAAGGTTGATTTATCAGTTTCCGACATTTCCTCCGTCAACTGGTGTGCGTAGGGCTTATTAAATGGAACGCACTTTAAATAAAGTATTCGCTAAATACACGGCGTATAAATAACTTTGCTACAATGAAAAACCTCAAATCTACAAAAAAACACGGCCATCTGTTAGCATTTTATATTGATGGGATTTTCTGAAGTGTTTGCACAACACTAGATATTTATTGTGTTGTGTTTTTATTCCTAAAATGTCCCAGTTTCAATTGTGATGGATTTTTTTTGGCTCAATAAATAGTTGGAACAAAGTAAAAATGCAAAACTTTTGAGCGCTGAATGATAAATGGATATCACCGTTGACTAAATAAATAATATAGTGATTTATATGCGAAATTATTATCATGAAGTTATAAGCTATAGTTTCCTACTTTTAGAAAAATCCATAAAAATTCATAGTGGTTGTGCCGCATGGAACTGACCTCATGAATAGCGTATACCGTATATCTTCGAATAAAGCCCCCCCCCCTCGAAATACTCCCAGCTCTGAGTGAACTGTGGAAGGTACCCCTCGAAATACACCCCTTTAAAAATTATGGTGAGCACATAAATAAATGATGAAATGAATGTTGTGAAGTGTTTGCCATTTTACAGGGTCTATTTCAGGATCTGGGACTGCCCCCTGAGTAGTAGGATATTGTGATAAGTTGGTTATGCACTTTCATAAAAAAATTTACAAATTAGGATCCCCTTTAAATTCTAATAAATTTAGCTGGCGAACAAATAAACACTTTGGGACCTGGTGGCAATCCCAAGCCCTGTAAAAGTGTAAAGTAAAGTGTCAAATGTAAAGTCAAACGTAAAGTAAACTGTCAAATGTAAAGTCAAATGCAAAGTAAAGTGTCAATTGTCATTGTCATTGTTCAGTAATAAAATCTTTTCTTTTTTGTTTTGATTGACACTTTACTTTGCATTTGACTTTACATTTGACACTTTACTTTACACTTTACAGGGCTTGGGACTGCCCCCTGGGAGTATTTTGAGAATTTACGGTGGTCGTTTATGCCACACAAAATCTCATTTGAATAAAATACTTTCCATTTTGAACTCGTTTCACGATGGTTGATTTCATTATCAAGACTTCGCCAAAAATTATTCTACCGCAAAAATATTTGACACCATTTTTTACGGTCATGAACATATATTTAAATATTAAAATTTAGAGAGAAAAAACTGAGCGCATTTTATCACTGAAAAAATAGTCTATTTATTTTCAAGTGGGGGCAAACTTCACGCACACGTGCACATTTCTTAGTTTATACATAATCTAAAAGATTTCTCAAGGGAATAATGCGTACTTCATTTTAGGTCCACTGGAGTAGAAAAATGTCAACAGAAACTTTTTGACTATGTTAAAATCGATCTGTTTTAGCCTAGTGAAACGATGGCAAAAAATTGAAAGTTGCAAAGAAATTTCAAAAGTTTCAATTTCTGATGGATAAAAATACCTATATTTGTAGCCGCATAACAACAAGGTGTGAATGTTTCTGCGGCAACAGCTTGGATGGCCGCAAAACATAAAGATGTAGGTATACTCGGCGGACCGCAAAGTATGCACCCAAAATTACTTATGTCTTTGTCGATAACACATGAGCTGGATATGTATGCACTTTCGCAAAAAGAAAAATATTTAAAAAAAGAAAAAGGCGGAGTCGCGTACAGACGAGGAATATTTTTCCCAGAATGTTTTTCATTTTTTGCTGGAATTATTTCAATTTTATTAATGATGACGTCATGATAGAGTGTTTCCTTCAGAAAAATGCAGAGCATGCGGTCCGCCGAGTATATTAAAATTGACCATATAAATTCGAAAATACAATAAATAAATGGAAAAAATGTGAGAAGTACCTATTCGGAAGTATTTGATGTTGCGTAAAAGTATTTTTGGAAATATATGTTATTCGAAAAGTTATCCGTCAGAGAAAGTGAGCTGAAATTGACATAACTTTTTCAGAGTGTTTGCCATTGTAAACCTAGTCAACCAGAAGTTAAGATTGTAAAAACTATTTTAAAAATATTGTTAAAGATTTTTCAAAGTAAACATAAATGTAAAGTGTTTATTTTTTCTCACCCAGAACCCCAAGTAAAATTTTTTACTTTTACTCATGAGTAAATGTTCGTAAAATACTTTTTCACCGGAAAACGTAAAAGTGTATATTTTTGAGATATTGTTCCCCAATTTTCATCTAAAATCACTAATTTTCATACTGTTTGCCTATTTATAATGTTATAAATGCGCTATGAATAATTGTAAAAACATTATTGCCGACGAAAGGGTACTTTTTATCGCAATACCCGGTACAAAAAATACACTTTCACAACTCTAAAACAGCGCGAAATTCAATAAAATACCTAAATAGCTGCACCGCGTGTCGTACATGCGTGGAAAAATCGGATAAAAAGGATAAAATCCCGCCTGGGGCAAAATTGTTGCCCGGAAAAAATGGATGTGACAAAATAAGGGTGAAAAACTTTTGTGACTTTCAGGCAGATAAATTTCGTGCACGGATTGATATAATAATATGTAATATCACTAAAAATTCAGTCAATGTTTCTTTCGGAAAATCAGTGAAAATACGATTATTCCACGAAAACCGTGATTTGTCAAATGTCAATTTGAAAAACTGTCAATTTTCGTTCGACATTTTGACGGAGAATTTCTCGGAAAAAATCTTGTATTTGATGGTTCACATATCCCTCATGTTCCATCATGTACCCTATCAATCCTAATAAATTTGTCGCAAATTTCACTAATAATAAATTCAAGGTAAACTTATCTAAGATGACATAATTTACAATATTATAAATACGGGCTAAGAAATGCTTCACTATCACGTCAAAAATTGGTGTGCGAAACACGTGAAGTGTCGTGAAGTTACTTCACGCAGCCGCGCAGTGTCAGCATGGATACAGTTCACAACGCCTCTAGATGCTTCACGATGCTTCACAAATCATGCAAAGTGCCTATGCTGCGAGTGTTCGTGAAGTGCACTTGATGGATTTTGACATCGTGATGATAGGTGAAGCGTGTGGAAGACACTTCACCTCAAATCTCGTGAAGCGCGTGAATGTGGCTGTACGAAGGCTTCTTCCGGTCCATGTCCACTAACGATGGCAAACCTCCCAGAAAAAAGTATTTAAATTTTTAAGTGTTTTTTCTAAAATGAATTTTCGAATTTTCGAATTTTTTCCCAAATTAATTTTCGAATTTCGAATTTAATTTTCGAATTTTCGAATTTTCGAATCTTTTTTGGCAATTTTCGAATTTTTTTAGAAAAACATTGAATTTGAAGCTTAAAACACGGTATTTGGACTGTTCTCATGTTTTGAGCCCCTTTTAACCTTAATTTCACTGTAAGTGAAGCATGACATGACAGTTTCACTTCACTTTAACATGACAAATGGTAGAAACATTTATGTGGATCAGTTAGCACCATTTTCGCTGGGGCAGAATGCCTTCCAAAACACGTTTGTGCGACTGCCCCTCGGAAGACCCGCGAGCGATTTTTTTGATGGACCGTAGTCTCTATCCGCGGAAGTAGAGCGCCGCGGTTCTAATTGTTTGGGCGGCTCCCTGCATTCCTAAATAGATGTCATAAATAGATCCGCTGCCGCCGCGGATGCCATTTCAATGTTTTTTAATGTTTTTTTTCGTTACATTAGACTATTTCAGACCCACCGCATATCAATTGTTGCTTTATTTAGTACGCTGAACTTAAGATAGCTTTTTGTCACCTTGAATTCCCTGAAAAATTCGAAAACTATTTCCGAATCTTAGAATTTTCGAATTTTCGAATTTTTTCAAAAAAAAATCGATTTTTAAGTGTTTTTTCCAGGGGTGGAATAAAAATTCGAAAATTATGAAAAAATTCGAAAATTCGAAAATATTTTCGAATTTTCGAATCTTTTTTTGCCATCGTTAATGTCCACACACTTCACAAACATATTTTTTCCAGTGTACCTGGGTACCCTGTTTCCTTGAAATACCCCCTCGAAATACCCCCCTCAAAATGGACACTATAAATTTATAACCCCCCTCGAAATACCCCCTCGTTTAACCCCCTCTAAATTCTCACTCTGAAAAAATAACCCCCCTGGGGGTATTTCGAGCAAATACCGTATATGCATTGTGATTTTGTATGCGCTTCGAATGGCATGAATTTCGGCCACCAAAAGTACCGATTTTCGATGATTTAAAGGCAGCGGCGCGCCCAATTAAATGTGATTAAAAAGTCAATAATAATAATAATAAATACCTATAAAAATTGATATGTATGCGGTCGCTGTGGTATACAGTATTCCCGCGAAATAGCCCCAGGGGGTTTATTTTTGATGAGTGCAAATTTTGAGGGGGTAATTCGAGGGGAGTTATTCTTTCGCCAGAATTTTTTTGAAGCCAGTATTTAGGTATTAGGTAAGGTACGCAGAGGTAGAAAAATGCAATAATAAGCAACATGTAGAAGCGGCTATAGACTTATATTTACAAGTAAAATATAATACCGTATTTCCTCGAATTACCCCCGGGGGGTTTATGTTTTCAGAATGAAAATTTTGAGGTAAAAACGTGAAAAATTCAACAAAACCATCATTTAAAAGTTTTTAAAGCCTTATATAAGGATGTAGATGGTAAATATAATCGATGTTCTAACGTAACGCAGTAAGTGTTTTGAACGTCTGTTATGCATTTCCCGGACCACAAATTCATATTGCCCATTTTGAGTGGGGGTATTTCGAGGAAATACGGTATGTAAATTGCATAAGCCCTGCCCTAACGTAATTAACTCAGTGATTGTTTTTAACGTGTGTTCTACATTACACAAATCTCAAAGTGCAGTTTTTGCCAATTTCGGGTGGGGGGTATTTTTGGGGGGTATTTCGAGGGGGTATTCCTTAGAAATACGGTACCCTGCCTTCCCACACGTATCATATATCATTGGATTGAAATGAAAAGCTCACGCAATGCATGCATCGCGTTGATTGCACACGGTCATGTATTTTCATTTGTATTTATATTGAGCAGACTGTATGATTTTCACAGACTGTTACCGTAATTTGATGAATAAAGTGACATGGTAATTTTTGGTTAAAATAGCGAATGGCTCTGCGCACACTAGTTTTCACACGAAATTTCGAAAACTCATACATGAGCTTTGTACGTGTTTGAGTTTTCCACAATGAGTCATTTTTAATCTCCGTCAACTGTAGTTGACGGCCACCTCATTGTAGAAAACTCAAATGCGTTCTAAGCTGATATGTGAGTTTTCGAAATTTCGTGTGAAAACTAGTGTGCGCAGGCACAATAGTGAAGGAATGTATTGTGAGGATAAATTTGTGTATGATTTCGCCATTATTCAGATGGGTTACGGTAGATTTCAATGCGCAGTTCATTTGTTCGTGTATATACTGTTCATTTTCCGCTAGCTAATCAAGCAAAGCCATGTTAAGCGATGGGAAAATGCCAACACTATTTTGGCGTCATTTTTGACTAAAAAAGCCTAGCGCCAATTCTTGGATGGGTAATTTTTGGCGTGAGCGCCAACGCCATGGCGCTGGTTAAACTCTAAAAACTGTCAGAAGCATTGAACAAATCTTTTTGGAGATTTAGATATTAAAAGTAGAAGAAAATATCGAGAAAATTTTTTTTCATGGTTTTTTATTATTTTTCATACCAGAGAGATTTATTTTATTGATTTTGATACCATATATATATTTATATACCGTATTTCCTCGAAATACCCCCCCCCCTTGAAATACCCCCCCCCTCGTTTGACCCCCCCCTCTCGAGACCACTATGAAACAATCACCCCCCCCCTCGAAATACCCCCCCCCCAAATTGAGTGTAAAGGGAACGTACATGACAATAACTGTAGTTTGTGTTCAGTGTACTGCAGAACACACGTTAAAACACTGTCGGTGTCACGTTAGAACAGTGTACATACCATCTACATACTAATATTAGTCTACAGAACCTTATAAATGGCGGTTTTTGTTGCATTTTTCGACGTCTGCGTACGTTTCAGACGACAATTTCGTACTTGGTTTTCAAAAATTTTCTTGTGAAACAATCACCCCCCCCCCCTCGAAATACCCCCCCCCTCGTTTAACCCCCCCCCTCTCGGGACCACTATGAAACAATCACCCCCCGGGGGGTATTTCGAGGAAATACGGTATGCTTTATTTTCGATTTCAGGCATTTTTGAGAAGCTTAAAAATATCAGAAAATATATTTTTCAATGCTCACATGGCGCTCGAGTTTGAATAAGCCACAAGGAACCGCACGGCATTCATCATTTGCTTACAAAGTTGTGAAAATGTATTTACTTTTACCCTCTCTTTTGTATACTTTTTGAAAGTTTCTGAGTACCGTATTTCCTCGAAATACCCCCCCCCCTCAAAATGGGCACTATGAATTTGTGGTCCGGGAAATGCATAACAGACGTTCAAAACACTTACTGTGTTATGTTAGAACATCGTTTATACCATCTACCGTATTTCCTCGAAATACCCCCGGGGGGTTTATTGTTTCAGAGTGAGAATTTTGAGGGGGGGTTAAACGAGGGGGGGTATTTCGAGGGGGGGTATTTCGAGGGGGGGGGGGGGTTTATTATTTCGCCAGAAATTTTTTGAAATCCCAGTACTACAATGTCGTCTGAAACGTACGCAGACGTCGAAAAATGCAACAAAAATCGCCATTTATAAGACTCTAAAGACATTTATAAGTGTGTAGACGTACAAACACTGTTCTCACATAACAGAGTCATCGTTTTTAACGCGTGTTCTGCATTGTCGGCATGACAAACCGCAGCCTTTCCCATTTATGTTCTCTATACACTAAATTTGGGGGGGGGGTATTTCGAGGGGGGGGGGGTTTATAAGCTCATAGTGTCCATTTTGAGGGGGGGTATTTCGAGGGGGGGGGTATTTCGAGGGGGGGGTATTTCGAGGAAATACGGTACATCCTTATATAAGGCTGTAAAAATTTATAAATGGTGGTTATTGTTGCATTTTTCACGTTTTTCTCTCAAAATTTTCACTCTGAAAAATAAACCCACCGGGGGTAATTCGAGGAAATGCAGTATGCTTTAATAGTATTTGCTTGGATAACCCCACTATGGAAAAATTTTTTATAAAAGCTTTTTTCTCCTTTAAAAAAGTTTCTCCTTTAAGTATTTTAATCATAAAATGATTGAACTTTCATAAAGAAAAAATTTCAAAATACTTCTTTTTCCATTTTTAGGGAAAAGTAATTATACGTTTTCACAGGTTAAAACATTGACGTTTTCTGTATTTCAGCAGTGAGTAAATTTTGAATACTTTTTTATAAAAATACTTTTACTAAAAAGTACTTTTAACAACTCTGCTCCCATGCACCTTCATTTATTTCAACGTGTTTACATAGTTTCCGTCTTATCAAACTGCATGCAGATGTATGAAAATCGCGAATGCATGCATTCTACCGTAAACACTTGAATGCATTTGCTGCATACACTAACTAGTTCACCAATGAAATTTTCAAAATTTAGTGAACTCAAATCATAAATCAGACATAACTCATTACTCAAGCATCATTTGAGTTTACTGGAATGAGTTACTTTTACTCTCCGTCAACTGTAGTTGACGAACATCCATTTCCAGTAAACTCAAATGCCATTCAAAGTTGATTTATGAGTTTACAAAATTTCAGTTGACTGAGAGTAAACTGGTTTACGCAGCGCCAATAACTCCCCGTTGAATGATTTTAGCAACAAATAACTTTTTCTTGAATAACCTTTTATATATTTTTCATATCCATCCCGCCGGAAGGAAACCCCATTAAAAAGAACTATTGCATACTTTAACTATGTATGCCTAAGTGAACCTAATTTAGAATTTTATGTTCATCGCAAATAGCATTGTAAATAGGGTAATTTCGAGACAATAAAATTAAATCTACCGTATGTCCTCGAATAGGTCACCCACTTTGATGGGTAGGAAAGGAGTCACACGTCTCAGATTTAATTGAATACCGTATATCCTCGAATAAGACCCCCTAGAATAACTCCCCCCTCACAACTTCTGACGAAAAAAATACCCCCCCCCTTGAATAATTCCCCCCTCTGGGTGAAAAATATGCTACACAATTGATCGATGAAAATACAAAAGATTGTTAACGTAAGAATGGCAGCGACAGCAGATACATAATGTGTTCGCAGTGTATACACACCTTTTAGTTGTTGCAGAACTGTTAAATACCTGGATTACATGAGTTGTAAGTATGCATTCATACAATGAACCAAGTCCAAGTTTTCTGAGGAAAAAATAACTCCCCCCCCCCCCTTGAATAACTCCCCCTCAAAAATGCTGACGAAAAATAAACTCCCCTGGGGACTTATTCGAGGATATACGGTATCTCTGGAAATACTGGTATAAATATAAATATAAAATCACTATATATTTTTAATTTTCTGATTTAAAAAAAATTGATCTCTCAGAAGTTTTTAAATGCTAATCGTGAGTCACGGAACTTGAACTACCGCGGAATAAAAATGCAATTTAATGTTCACAGTGTATTGTTATGCAACATAAACCTACAGTGTTCGTGACAGAAGAGAATAGATTTCCAAGGTCAAAAATGTATTTACGATGCGTTTGAAATCGAATGATGCTTAAGAGTAATGCGCAATAAATATGGAAATATTGTGCCTACCGAAATTTCGACAAAATTGGGAAAACTCGAAATCAGATTTTAATACATTTGGGTTTACCGGAATGAGTTATTTTTAATTAACATCACTGGTATTCACATTATTTCTGGTAAACTCAAATGCATTCAACGCTGGTTGACAGTTATACAAATTTTGTCGAAATTTCGGTAGAAAAGAGGGAGGTGCACTGATACGCACATCTGCCTGATACGCACATTTGCCCGTTTTTCACTTGACACTTTTTCAAGTGATTTTCAGATATGAGTAAAGTGAAAAAAGTTGCGCAATGACATTAGTGAACTTTTTTCACTTCACTCATATCTGAAAATCACTTGAAAAAGTGTCAAGTGAAAAAAACGGGCAAATGTGCGTATCGGGCAGATGTGCGTATCAGGCCTGCCCCGAAAAGAGATGTGTGTAGGGCCATTTTATTGCCTTTCGAGAATGAAATCGTCAGAATGACAAAAAAAAACGAAAAATTCACAAACCTAATGGTCTTTTGGAGCTGCTAATTGGCACCGAAACTGTCTGAATTTGCATAGGCTGTTTATATACCCCGCTTATACTTGGAACATTGCCAATCATTGTTGGTTTCTGTGCACCACTTTTTACAGAAGGGCCTGTGCGGTTTCCACTGGTCTTTATATGGTATATTGAATTGAATTTTACAATTCTTACAATATAATTTTACACGGGCCACTTTCAAGGCTGCATTACAGCGCTTCTTTAATTAATTAGTTATGAATTTCCCGGTAACAGTTTTAATTTTACATTATTATTTTACGTCAATTATTTTGCGTTATATGATGTTTTACCATAATTTTAATACGCTTGAGATAATAAAAAATTATTTTGCGTGATGATTTTACGTAATAGGCTTGAGCTGTAATACGGGCTCAATACACGCGCTTTCACAAAAAAAATATTAAAAAAAGAAAAACACGGATTCGAGCACGTTCAACATTTTGTGCCTGAACTGAATGAAATCATCTTTGAAAAAGTTTTAATATGATGGCCTCATTTGAAGTGTTTCCTTCATAAAACTGCATAGCGTGCAGCCCACAGACTATATTTACCGTATTTCCTCGAAATACCCCCCGGGGGGTGATTGTTTCATAGTGCTCCCGAGGGGGGGGGGGGGTAAACGAGGGGGGGGGGGTATTTCGAGGGGAGGGGGGTTTTGTTTCGCCAGAAATTTTTTGAAACCCTAGAACAAAATCGTTGTTTGTGATGTGCGCTGGGGTAGAAAAATGCATCAATAACTGACATGTAAAGACTCCTGTAGACTAATATTAGTACGTAGATGGTATAAACCCTGTTCTAACGTGATTCCGACATTGTTTTAACGTGTGTTCTGCACTACGCAGAACACAAACTGCAGTATTTGTCATGTACGTTCTCTTTACACTCAATCTGGGGGGGGGTATTTCGAGGGGGTGTGATTGTTTCATAGTGGTCTCGAGAGGGGGGGGGGTCAAACGAGGGGTGGTATTTCGAGGAAATACGGTAAACGTCTTTTTTAATTAGAAATAATTAAATGCAACAAAACGCACCTCGAGTATCCGCACTATTTCTGCCATTTCTATTTTCATTCAACAGAAACCTCCAAGCCAATAAAACGGTGAGTAAAGTAGAAAGCGCCAATGATAACAATTGCTCAAAAGGCTTCTCATGGTTTAGAATTATTGCTTCTTTCGTTCTGGGGTCGTGTAGTTTTCGAACTAGCGATAGTTTTGGGGTAACTGGTTGGATAGATTCTGAAAAATAATTGTAAAAAAATGAATGTTGGTGAGGGGTTACTGTTTTTTTTGTTGTTGTGAATTTAGATTGGCTAAGTGCCAATTCCGCCATATTGTTACTTCTCCACTTGGCACCGGGCCAATTGGCAGGGTGACAAGTAGGGTTCAAACGGGATCCCGATCCCGATCCCGGATCCTGTGAAATTCCGGGATTAAGCAATCCCGATCCCGATCCCGAATATTTTCAAATCCCGATCCCGAAAATCTCCCAAGTCCGGGATCCCGATCCCGGAAAAATTAGTGGAAATTATAAAAAGTGAAAAAATGACATTTTCTGGCATCCAACAGTGTTTTGAGTCCTTTATGAACAACTGTGAATGCCAGAACATTGGCCAAAATGTCTATCCCAAGACCCCAATCCCGATCCCGAAAAAATGCCAATCCCGATCCCAATCCCAATTCCGTGACCCCAATCCCGGCCAATCCCGATCCCGATCCCGATCCCGAAATCTCAAAAAACCAATCCCGATCCATCCCGATCCCGAAAAGTCAATCCCGTTTGAACCCTAGTGCCAAGTGGATAATAAAAAATTTATGAATAACAAATTAAAAGTAAAACATAGAGAATGAGGAGTGAGACGTGACATGGCAATTAAAACGTGTTGAGACATATGGCAAGTGCCGAGAGAACGCTAAAAACGTTATTTTTTGCTTGGCATTTCACTTCTCAATTTTCAATTTTTTCTAAATTTAAGCTTTTTCTATCTGGCAAATGATCACTTTACACAATATTTACAAATTGCTTCATAATTGGCATTTCTATTTACATTTACATTCCGAGAAAGTAAACACATATTTACATTGATCGCAATCTTGAAAATGCGGTTTGGTTTACATTTTGATGTTTGTTCAGAAATGCAAACTGGCACATTGCCAAATCAAATAGTAAATACTATTTCAGCATTGTCGCTGCTCACACCAGTTTACTAACGAAGATTTTGAAAATTTTGTCAACTCATATATCAGTTCACCAGTATGTTATTTTCAATCTCGATCAAATGTAGTTGACGGACACCTCATTCTGGTAAACTCAAATGCCTTCAAAACTGATATGAGTTTATTAAATTTCTAGTCTAGACTGGGAGAAGTGATGTGAAAAGCGCCAGAACTTAAGCGCCAAGCGCCAATGGCGCCAGAGCAAAGTGGCGCTAAGCGCCAGCGCATGGAATTTTGTTCCTGGCGCTGGTCAAAAATAGCGCCAAGCGCCAAAAGCGCCATGATGGCGCTTTTCATGGGCATGGCGCCAATGGCGCCAGAGCAAAATGGCGCCAAGCGCCATAAGCGCCATGGCGCTTTTTTGTTTGGCGCTAGCGCCATGGCGTTTTTCCATCACTAGCTGGGAGTAAACTAGTGTGCGTAGCACCACTGAAAAACAACAACAAATTTTACGCACCTTGTGGAAGCGGCGTGTCATTTTCAGCCCTCATATCGTCCAGTTCAAAATCATCAAAATCTTGAAAATTTGGATAATTATTTGCATCGGGTAGACTGCAGGAACTTTGAGCACTAAGTGCCGTGTGCCAACTTTCGCAATCACTTGAGGATAGATATCTGAGTTAAAAAGTGTGAGTAAAATACCGTAAATCGTCAGTTTTACGTCAACCGTAAAGGCCATGGGGGAGTTAATTTTTTCGTCAGAATGTTTTGAAGGGGGAGTTAATCGAGGGGGGACTAATTCGAGGATTTACGGTAAATATACCTGAATAGATATGGGTAAATGGGGGTACACTAGGGTGTCAAACAAAATTTTTTACGGAAAACGGAAACGGAAACGGAAAAAAAATTTCAGCGGCCGGAAAACGGAACGGAAAACGGAAAAAAATTTGCACTTGGCGGAAAACGGAAACGGAAACGGAAAAAAAAATTCAGTGACCGGAAAACGGAAAAAATGGGCCGGAAAAACGGAAACGGAAAATTGGAATTTGCATGGAAATGGAAAAATTTGCTGAAATTTTGCCAAAAAAAAACGATCAAATTCGCTGAAATTTTGCTGGAAACAGAATTTTTTACATAATTGACAATCTGCATGACTGTTTACCAGTTCGGCTGGAACATAAAAGAGAAAGTTGAGCCAGAAAAGGGTAAAATGAGGCGGAAAGCAGAAAATTGAGGCGGAAAATGGAAAAAAGGCAGAAAAACTGGAAATTGAGCCGGAAAACGGAAAAAAACCCAGAAAAACTGAAAATTTCACCGGAAAACGGAAAATGAGCCGGAAAAATGGAAACGGAAAAAAAGGTGGCCGGAAAACGGAACGGAAAACAGAAAAAAAAGTTTAGCAGCCGGAAAACGGAACGGAAAACGGAAAAAATTTGCCTGCGGAAAACGGAAACGGAAAACGGAAAACGGAAATTTGACACCCTAGGGTACACACGCTAAACTGCAAACTGTGTGCTGGTAAACTCATAAATCGGCTTTGAATGCATGTGAGTTCACCGAAATGATGTATCTGTCAACTGCAGTTGATGAGGATCAAGAATAACTCATTCCAGTAAACTCAAATGTGTGCACACGCTCAACTGCAAACTGTGTGCTGGTAAACTTCATAAATCGGCTTTGAATGCATGTGAGTTCACCAAAATGATGTATCTGTCAACTGCAGTTGATGAGGATCAAGAATAACTCATTCCAGTAAACTCAAATGTGTTCAAAGTCGATTTATGAGTTTACCAGCACACAGTTTGCAGTTGAGCGTGTGCACACGCAATAGAAACATATGGAACATAAAAGAGAAAGTTGAGCCAGAAAAGGGTAAAATGAGGCGGAAAGCAGAAAATTGAGGCGGAAAATGGAAAAAAGGCAGAAAAACTGGAAATTGAGCCGGAAAACGGAGAAAAAAAAACAGAAAAACTGAAAATTTCACCGGAAAACGGAAAATGAGCCGGAAAAATGGAAACGGAAAAAAAGGTGGCCGGAAAACGGAACGGAAAACAGAAAAAAAAGTTTAGCAGCCGGAAAACGGAACGGAAAACGGAAAAAATTTGACTGCGGAAAACGGAAACGGAAAACGGAAAACGGAAATTTGACACCCTAGGGTACACACGCTAAACTGCAAACTGTGTGCTGGTAAACTCATAAATCGGCTTTGAATGCATGTGAGTTCACCGAAATGATGTATCTGTCAACTGCAGTTGATGAGGATCAAGAATAACTCATTCCAGTAAACTCAAATGTGTTCAAAGTCGATTTATGAGTTTACCAGCACACAGTTTGCAGTTGAGCGTGTGCACACGCAATAGAAACATATTTATGATTGTAAATATGAATTTTAGTTGGCCAAATTGTTGAAACGTGTAGTTTTTGAACAAGTAATTAAGGTAAGGTAAACACTTAAGGTAACCAGGTTACAATTTCAAGTAATTTGTTTTATCCATGAAATGCCAAAATGTAATGAGTTTCGCATTAATTTATATTACCGTATTACCTCCAATATAAGGCACCCCTCTAATATAAGGTACCTTCTAATATAAGGTATAACTTTTGGCTATTTTGAACGCGACGAAATCAATATAAGGTACCCTCTAATATAAGGCATACCTCTAATATAAGGCACAGCTGGCTGCGTGCCAAAACGCGCAAAATCATAAAAACGGTCGCCAAACATAGCGGAAAATGATGAAAATGGTGCGGAAGGGCACTGCGATAACTCTTCGTCGACTTCTGCCATTTTGTAGTGATACTGTACCACCTATTTCGTACATTCCAATTTGAAAAGAATGAATTGTATCGTTGTTCACTGTTGGTAAAATTTCTTTAAAATCTGGTGAAAATAATTGAAGGTACCCTCTAATAAAAGGCACCCTCTAATATAAGGCATAACTTTTGGCTCGAAAAAACTGACGAAAACAATATAAGGTATACCTTATATTAGAGGTAATACGGTAATTAGGTTATTTCAACTTATACTATTCATAGATCACGGGACCGTGTTAAAACTAATTTTAGCTTTAATGCTCAAAGAGTTCAAAAAGATACAATACAATATTTTCAATCCAATCCATTAGATAAGTTCAACTTTCTAATTGACATCCAAAAAGTGCCTCAAAATTTTTTTTAAATTACTCTCACCTGTCACTATTAGGTCCATTTGTCACAACATTTGTCACAGTGTGATAACTCGATTGTGAAGTTATGCTGCTGCAGCGAGATTTTGACATGTTTGGTGACAACAATCCATTGCCACTGTTTGGTGATGCCTGAAATGAGTGTTTGGAAAAATGGTATACACCGCTGACCGCATGCTATGCATTTTTTTGAACGAAACACTCCATCATGTTCATGGCGTCATAGATAACAAAATCAAATGGTGCATAAATACCTAAAATTAGGGGTTTTTTTGCGATAGGGAACGTGTGTTTGTGTGTGTGTGATCTCTACTGACTCTAAAGTACAATACTCCGCACCGCAGATGACAGAGTATGCGTCCGCAAATACTTATGTCTTAAAGCGCCAATGCACTAAATGGATACTTATGCACACACTTGCAAAAAAAGTAAAATTTCAAAAAGAAAAAAGCCTTCTCGACTCTGCTTTTTGCTTGTTAATTTTTATCTCTTTTTGTGAAAGTGAGTACATAAGTATCCCTCTGGTGCGTTGGCGCTTGAAGACAGAAGTATATGTGGTTGCATACTCCGCTGTGTCCGCGGAGTACAAACTAGGCAAATAAAACCCCCAAAAAGATACAAATCGTCATTAAAAAACAATTTTCAAACTCACAATAACCTTCTTCTCTCCATCATTGGCACTCATTTCCTGACACATTTCATAATCAGATGCACTTGTAACCACTCTGAGAGCCAAATCAATTTCATCAACTTTTGGCGGTAATTTTGAATCCACTTTTGAGGTTGTAGCCACACTCGTTTCTAATGAATCTGACCCGTTAACTTTTGCGCCAATGAATGAGGAATATCGGGTTTTGGAGACTGTTTTATTATTTTCACTTTTGATTGAGTTTCCTTTACTGGAATCAGCTTGCATATTTGCTATAAAAATTTAGTTAGGTTTAAGTGTGATTAAATGATTTATAATTAGTATTTTTAGAATATTTAATAAATTTTCCTGCAATAAAAAGTGATTTAAATATTCATTTTTATTTTTCAATCAGATGTAGATTTCCAAGCATTTCTGGACTTCTGAAGTCACGATGTTTGTCATTCTTGTGCAAACAAAGCTGAATGGCTTTACTCGTTTCCACTTGTCACACAGCCAAATTGAGACAAATCACAAACATGACCTCTATTTGTTGTTGTGTGTAAATATTTGTCACATTTCTTGCGTAAATCTCTGCGGGCACTCACAGACAATGTAAAATGTCCTGTAAAATGTGAAATGTTTAAAGTGTAAAAGTAATGTAAAATGCCCTGTAAATGTCAAAATTATGTTACTTTTTACCAGACATTTGAAATTTTTCATGACTTTTGACACTTTGCTTGAGATTTGAAGTTTTACCGGCAATTTTACAGTGTCTTGGCAATTTTACAGTTTTACATTTGCACCTGCAACTTTACTGAAGCGTCACCTTACAAATGCCGCTTCAGTCTCAGATTTTAATTTTTTATTGCATCGATATTTCACATTAAAAAAATCAAATTCCATTCGAATGACAAGTTTTTTCGCATGGCAAACCTTAAGTGCAATTTGTGGACATTTACACTTCGGCTTTGTTATGGATGAATGGAGATTCCCTGTGCAAATAGCGGAAAAATGAAATGAGCCTTTTCAAAAGCGTAAAAGTACTTCATGTCTGGAAAAAAACGACACCAGAAAAGGCTGAATTTTTACAAAAAAAAAGAATGACTGTACTTGAATGTCGCAAAAGGAAAAAAGTTTACTTTTGTTGGGGCAGATCATGTTTTTCATGATTAATTTTGAACCATGTTGGCAACCAAAAATATGCAAAACTGGGATTTTGGTAAACTCATCAATCGGCTTTGAATGCATTTGAGTTTACCAGAATGACGTGTCTGTCAACTGCAGTTTAAGATTTTAATAACTCATTGTGATCGACTGAAATATGTACACTGAAAGTTAATTTATGAGTACCCAATTGAGTTCACTTACTTCTGTGAGTATATTCGGAGAGTTAATGCCACGGCACACACTAGTTTACTAACGGAAAAGTACGAATTTGGTAAACTCATTTTTTTAGCTTATGCACGCATCTGAGCTTACCGGAATGGGTTATTTTTAATCTCCATCAACTGTAGTTGAGGAACAGCTCATTTCGGTAAACTCAGATGTACTCAGAAGCTGAAAAATGAGTTTACCAAATTCCTAGTTTACCATTGTGGCCACACAAGCTGGTTTTCAATGTTCCTTTTTGAAAACTCTTCTGGGCGACGCGTCGCTGTACGCTTTTCAATAGTGTGCAATTTGCAATTTTATTTTTCAAATAGTGATAGCATATGTGAATATTGGTTTCAGCAAGTCACATTTGCCATTCAAAGTTCACATTTGCAGAACATTTTTGAAAACTGTACGGCGACGCGTCGCCTCTGTAGCGGTGACGCGTTGCCAACATAATACTCTGAAGACAATTTTGAAAACTTAAAATTGAATAATGTAGTTTTCAAAAATGTACATTACAGTTTTCAAATTTGCATAACATTTGTGAAAAGTTTTGTGGACGTTGATGTAGAGCGATGTACGTCGCTGTACGTGCCAGTTTTCAATATCTGTGCAACATATGTGAAAATGTGTCGCTGTACACACAAAAAGTAGCAAAATCATCGCCAGGCATCGCTAGTTTATGGATTTTCGCCAACTTACTCCAAAATCCTTTAAAAAAACACTGGATGGATGGGTTAATGTAAAATTAAGAGTGTACATGCAGTATTTTATGCTGCATGTACTGATGGGGTCGTAGAAAACTTGGGATTCATATAAAATAAAATAAATTTTGTTTTTAAAAACGTCACTGTGGCGTGTGTACCATGCAATCGTTAGTCATGATCTTGCATTAAAATATATATATATATATATATATATAATTTTTCATTTCATTAGTTGATAAATATTTGTGAAAGTGATTTATACATGCAGTTAGGTTGGCACTCTGTACAATGGGCTAAATGAAATTTCAGATGCAAATCACAGGGATGAAATTCGAGATGCCATCACAGAGAAACTGAACGACTGGTTTTGATGTGCTCATGGCAGACTTAGATACTGCTCAATTGCCAGTCATTGGTGAATTAATCCAGTATGACCAACTGCTTGCACAATCTTTAGGTCAATACCAGCATCAACACTCCAAGGTGACCAAACAACTAAACAGTATCTGGCTAGCTGCCAAACCTGATTTTATGCATATAACATATGTCTTATTTTGTGCACTTTCACCTTGCATCACATTTACTAAGCTGAGTTTTCCTGAGCACTGCTTGGCTCAGCTGGACTGGAGTTTTTGGAGTTTTTGCTGCAGGCTGGAGTGTTGTAATGGTCTCCACTGGGTGCTTGGCAGTTAATTTATATTCTTTGCACTGACACTTGGAAGTTGTGCACATACAGTAAATAATTTTGAAAAAATCTCTGGAAACATAAAAAGACTATGTGATTTTTCCAAGCCTTTTTTGCATCTTTACATTTCTTTTACAAGACTTTCACTCAATTCCTCAATTTCATGGATAGATCCAGATAACTTTTGAGTTTTCAAAAAGGTTCATGTTTATGTTAAATTTCATGACAGATCGTAATATTAAATGAAAACATTTCTGAAAACAATACAATAAAATTGTTTTTATTTTTTGTGCTAGGGTATTGAATGTGACATCGCCTCAGTCAGTGTTCACTTGTTGTTCATTTTTTTGGCTTTCATTTACATACAAATTCAGCTGTTTGAATTGCACTTGTGATTTTTTAAAAAATTATAAAGTGGATTGTATAAAAATATCATTACTTGTTTTGCAGAAATGTTATTGAATTCAGTTTGTTTTTGTTTGATGTGAAAAAATAAGGGCTTGTTACTGTGATAATGTGATAATTACAGATACAGGGATGTAATTTTAAAAAATTATTTAATGTTTTGAGCATCACAACAATTTCTCCATCATCTTTGAACTTCTATTGCGAAACATGGTATTAAATGAAAGAGAAAAAAAACTGAACATATATCTGATACGGATATCATATACAATGTAAAACCAAATTTTTTCAAAATATTTATAGTTATAAAACAAATTAATTTTTTTAAATATGTATAACAGCACTAAAAATATACAATACAGTCCCAAAAATCAAGCATAATTTTCTGCATCACATGCCGCTTACAGCTTGTCCTACAAATTTGTACTTATTTGACAAAAAAATATTTTGTCTGCCGCATTTTACCAAAGTTTTCAAATATGTGTTCTTCCGGAGGAAAACTAGAAAAAAAACAAAGATGGCGGCCGTTTGGCTCATTACACAGACTGTTTAAATGAATTTGAAAACAAAATAATGGGTTTTCACAGAGGGAACCTTGAAAACCAGCTTGTGTGGGGCCAATAGTAAACTAGTGTGTGCAGCACCAATACATTCCATACAACTCAGTCCAGTAACCTAATTCAAGATTGATTTATAGGTTTACCAAATTCCTGAATTTCATTATTTAACTGGTGTGCGCAGCGACATTCCAAAAAGAACAGATATCAAATACATTTTGAGTTAGTTTGCCATCAATACTGACCGCAAAGACATAAAAAAAGACGACATAAATTTATACGACGTGTTAGTAAATTTCTATCAGATGATTTTTTCAAAATGTTGTATTAAAAAACTTCTTTTATTAAAATGTCATTGGAATGGTTGTTCAAAAATGTTATTTTATCCACCCGATTTTCAAATTCTACATTTCTCTGTTTTTACAAGTTTTGTTTTATAAATGATAACAAAATGTAAAAAGCTTGATTTAAAAAAATTTATCTGCACATTTAAACAATAGCAGTGAAAATAGTATTAAAAATAACAATTAAAGGAAATTCACACATTATATGTAGTCAAGAACAAGATATATTTTGCGAAAAAGAACAGGAAATTCTCAATTAAACAATCATTTAACCTGTCAAGAAAGTACTTTATCTGATGGTTTGAACCATTTATAAAACATATGCCACCAAAAATGGCAATGAACATTTCTCAAAAATGGACGAGTTTTGCATCGTATAACTGGTGCTTTTCCCATTTGAGCTCAACGGTCATTTCAGATTAGTCTCATGAGATTTTAACATGATAAATAGCGCACCTTAATTTGGATTGAAAACGGAGATGTATGATTTACCATATTTACTTGAATTTAACCCCCCCCCCATGATTTTGGCCACCTCACATAAATTTTACCTCACATAAGTTTATACATTTTATTTAGAGCGCAACATAATGAAAGTGATTGAAAATTTACATTTTTATGCAGACTGTTATGCTGTCTTAGAGCTTTTAGAGTGCCATGAGATAATTATTATAAGCCTTTGGCACCAGGAAATATAGTTAAAGCATTATTATAGAGTGCGAAATAAACTTTTATCTGGCATGCTTCTTATGAGGCATTTAATTACTTTGTTTTGACTTCTCACTTCATTTAATCAACTTTTTACAAATCATTTTTCAATTGGTATGAAATGAAATGTTTATTATGAATGAATGAAGTGTTCAGTCCTGTAAAATGCATTATGTCATGCATTTTACAAGTTTTGACATTTTGCATGACATTTAACATTCCCCAGTGCATTTTACATTACATTTGACACTTTGAATGTGCATTCTACATTTTACACAACTTTTGACACTTTGACATTTTACATGACATTTTAAATGATTTTTGATACTTCAAATCAGGGGTCTCCTAGGGGGGGGGGGGCTGGGGGGGGGGGCTGCCCCCCCCCAAATCGGCCAGCTATCTATCTATCCCGGAGGCCGCTCAGCTATCTATCTATCCCGAGGCAAAATTTTTGGCTACTACCCCAAAAGACCCCCCCCCCCAAATCGCTCAGCTATCTATCTATCTGGAGTGGTTTTTGAGAAATTTTGCCCCAATTTTCGCTCAAAATCACTAATGTTCGCACCTTTTTATAGTTTTTAACCTTCAAAATCGTGCTTTCCGGCTATATACATGGTTATATACCTATTTTTAGCCATTTTATACCTACTTTTGGCTACTTTTAACTGATTATTAGCAATTTTTTCCCCTTTCTGTCTTCTGAACCTTGAAAAAGCCTATATATTGTGCCCCCGCCAGCCCCCCCCCCAAGCCCCCCCCCAGCCCTCCCCAGAAAAATTTTCCAGCTATCTATCCTTCCGGAGGAGCGATTTGCTATCTATCCAGCCCCCGCGAGGGCCAAAATCCTGGAGACCCCTGCTTCAAATGACATTTTACATTTTACATGACTTTTGACACTTTGCATGACATTTGACATTTTGCACTACATTTTATGTGACTTTTTACATTTGTCATTTTACATAGCATTTTACATGACTTTTGACACTTCAAATGACATTTTACATTCTACACAGTCTGGTAGCCCCCAGGGCGCCATTCCAATCACTAATGAATACAAGAACGCCTAAATACGCTGGAAGGCAAGAGGAAATGGAATGAAAATGGAATTCAGACGGGCGCGCTGACACAAAGAAAGTTGTTGAAAAGCTGAATGCTCCATGCATAAAAGCTCCGAGGTGCTAAGCAAAGGAAATGCCTAATGCATATGGCCGATTTTCTGTTTGTTTTGTAAATGTACAGGCAGCAGGGTCTTTATAAACTTTTCTTAAAAAGTTTTGTGAGAAAGTTTTGTGGGTTTTAAAGAAAGTATTTATTTATTTCATGGAATTGATCAACACAGATTGGAGCTGCACACACAAGTTTACTGACGGTAAACTAAAAATTTAGTAAACTCATAAACCAACTTTGAATGGCATCTGAGTTGACAGGAATTGGGTGTTCATTGACTACAGTTGACGGAGATTAAAAATTACTCATTCCAGTAAACTCGAATGCCATTCAAAATTGGTTTATGAGTTGACATAATTTTTTATTTCATTAAATACACCTCATTCTCAACTCACACACTTTATCACATTTTTCACCCATTTTATATGTATAAGGTTTACAATAGCGCTGTGAACACACCGGAATCTGTCTGTGCAATAAATGCTGTCATGTAATGTCATTAAAAAATTAATATAAAACTTAAAAACTTATAATAATAGCTACAACACTTGCAATGATTGGGTCTGAATTCAAAAAAACTAATTAATAACAAACTAAAATTGACGTAATAAATGTGGTGACGAAAATAACAAACCTCCTTGTGGTATTTCGATGAAATACGATATGTTCAAATGAAACATGTGTGAATAATCTGGTCAAAAATAAAACGGCAACCTGCAATACAACGACACGTAAAAACTTTGACCAAAAAAATATAACGGCGTTCTTCTATTAGAGGGAATACGGTATAGTCGTGAATAGAAATCCATTTTCACTCACGTAGGAACTGCATAAATCGGTTTGAGCTAATTAGCTAGGTGCCTCATCAAAAGTGACAATCTGAACAGAATGCTATCACTTTTATAATGTGTATGAATCCAGAAATCCAGAGGCATGTGAATGTGAAATAAAAACGAAAAATATAGTCTACATGCCTCGATAAGTACATAATTATTTATAGGTACATAAGTATCCATCTACTAGTACCCTATTAAAGTCATTATTTCTCGGACGCGCCACATGTTACATACTAGTCCATGATGATGATTGCGTTACTTTTGCATGCATCCATGCTTACGGACTCACATTTACCTCACTCGTGTATATATCTACCGTATACCTTCGATTAGTGCCCCTGGGGGATTTTTTTTTGTGGTTGGAGCTTTTTTGAGGGAGGAAATATTCAGAGGGGGCTATTTGAGTGGAGGAATAATTTTTCATCATGGTTTCCATGCGCATATTTATCTACCGTATTTTCTCGAGTAGTTCCCGCCTTAAATAATGCCACTTTCCCCCTTGAATAATTCCCCCTGTTAGACGAGCGAGGAAAAAAATCGGTCAGATAATTTTCACTTAAGGCGTGAATATAATAAATTTGATGTGTCCAATTTTAATTACATAAATGGTATTATTTTGTAAATAAAGTATATTTCGTGAAATTCGTTGATAGAAACATGCTTGAGAATATTGACAACAAGACAATCACTTCCCTTCAATAATCACTTATTTGATAGTGGGCTTTTCCAGGGGGGGGGCTATTCCAGGGAGGGGCACTAATTGAGGGAATACGGTACTCAGCTTGTATACTCACATCCACATATACACACAGCTAGCTCACTAGCATTCGCAACTTGTCAAGTACAAGTAAAGTATTCCACAAGTACATAAGTACCCATGTTAACATAGCCGAGCGCGTACGCAAATACAGGGTGCTGCAATTTAGACGCCCCTCTAGATTTCGAATAACTTGTCACTGGGTAGTCGGATTAACGTCAAAGTCAAATAAAAACGCACAAAAACCAGTGCAAAAATTTTATTATGAAGGAGTGATGTGCACCGACTCACAAAATGCAACAAATGATCACCCAATGTAACCACCACTCTTATGAAAAGCCAACTGCAACCGATCTGAGTTTCATCTGCAGCTTCTGTTTTGTCAATGTGTATTTATTGGTAGTAAAGCGTAGTTATAGGTGGTAGTAAAGCGACAATTCTTGGTGTTTGCGTGAATAACTTGAAAACGAGTAAAGCTATCGCAGCCATATTTTCAGGGATCCTTTCCTATTTAGTTCTCAATGTCGACCTAAAATTTGACGTGAATCCGACCACCCAGTGACAAGTTATTCGAAATCTAGAGGAAGCGTCTAAATTGCCCCACCCTGTAAATACATACACAGCTACTTGATGAGGGGGAGGGGGGGGGGGCTTTGGCAGATTGCACATGCGATGCAAAAATGATTGGAAGTGTGCGGCGCATTTCAGTGTGCCGACATCTGGGCGTGATATATGTGAAGCGCGCCGGTGGCTATTCTCGCCTGGGGGCCATCTCGAACACTGGAAAATGGAGTTGACGGGGAAATCATTACGGTGAACTCGAATGCGTTCTATGTGGAGTTATGAGTTTCCAGAGTTTCGGTTGAAAACTGGTGTGTGAAGAGCCAATAGCTCCCAAATTCGCAGGTTTGTCAACTGGACCGAGCACATGAAAATTGAGTGAAATTTTCCCTGAAAATCAGGAATTACCGACAAAAAATTCCAAATTATCTCTAGAACATGTCAAGAAGCTTTTGTCTTGCAACAACAGCGCGGTTTTGTCAAAATCAAAAATCGTAAGGCGCGCGTAAGGCGCTTGACTTTTTAGTTCGCGCTGAAATTATGCGCAGTTCGCGAAAAATTTTAGCGCGAACTCGCGTTTGGGGGCCTAACGTTCCAATTGAATTTGGTCCCTGGGAACCGATTCCATTCGACGGGCTGCGGATAAATAAATAGGTAGGTAGATAAATCGAAAGATAAGAAATTGATAAGATGAGTGTGAATTTTTTTTAGCTGATGTAATTTATTCATGCACTTCTAAAAGTCAATGTGTCTAAAATTTAGAAAATTGAGTTAAGCACTGAAAAGACCACTAGAATTTGTCGTGCCCTTTACTCACTTTGTAACTTATACTTTGCCATTTCCAAAATGAGACACAATTCCATATCACTTTTAGGTCCTTTCTCTCAAATTCGTAATCCCAGTTGCCATCACTAGTGAAGTGCAAATTTGCTCACAACATGATAAAATGGTCATGTTCAAAATGGTCAGAGCCAGGTCTGGCTTTTTCTGTGCTACCTAAATATTTATATGTGATCGCACTGTGAGATTTCACACATTTGCCACTTTTTATAAGCAGATTGGATGTCACATCAAGAAAAATAGTAAACAGATTTTCTCCACTGCGCCTAGTTGATTCACAGATGAGTCGTTAAAATACTGGTATTTTTGCAACGTAAGCGTAAATACACTTTCCAAATTTTGAGTACCGTATTTCCTCGAAATAACCCCAGGGGGTTTATTTTTTCAGCGTGGAAATTTTGAGGGGGGTATTTAGAGGGGTTGGGGGTTTATTCGAGGGGGGGGGGCTTATTCGAGGGGGGGGTCATTATTTCGCCACAAAATTTTCGAGACGGATCGTAGTAAAGAATGCTCTATTTCATGCCCCAAACTGGTAATAAATGCAGCGAACGAGGTTATACTTGGACGTATCAACGTGTATCGCTACACGAACCAGTCTATGTGTACCAGCGATGCAAATCAGTCCCAATTTATACATAATGTATATCGTATATGTGATGTACCTTCCCCAGCTCGAGGGGGGGGGGTTAATTCAAGGGGGGTATTTTGAGGAAATACGGTATTTATACAAAAACTTGGTTGAATGTAAATATTTTAAAAAGGGTCTATATATCCCAAGCTCACTCAATACCTGGGGGTATTTTGAGGGGAGGGGTTAATTCAAGGAGAGGAAATATGGTATGTCCCTATTTTCAGTGCATAACTGCTGACAGTTATTTTTTACATGACTCTGTTTTACACTTCCTCAAAAGGCTAAAACAGGGCCGTGTGCAAATTTTTTTACACTTTCTCAGTACACGGGTATTTTTTCCAGGGAAGCATAACAAAGTGTAAGGGTATTTTATGAAAGCCTAAGCATAAGCATAAATGGTAAATACCAAAATACCTGGGTATTTTGGGTAAGCGTAAATACACTTTCCCAACTCTGGCTTTTCATATACCTAGGTAGGTAAAATGTCAATCTGTTATATAGAAATATATGTCTATAAAACTCTTATACAGGGCTATAATTTACATTCACCATAAATAACACCACTATACAATTTCAAAGTTCCGCCTGTCAACAAGAAGTAATCCATTCATTGAAAAGCCCTAATAAAATGTACACAGTATGCAATACTCTAGTAAACATTTACGTATCCCACGAAACGTATCTTATCCCATCAAATAATGCCAGAAGTCACAAAAGTGACACATGCACATGCGCAGCGCTGGGGGCAGTCCCAGACCCTGTAAACTGTCAAATGTCATGATGCATGTCAATAGTTGTGTAAAATGCCCTGGAATATGGCAAAAGTAAAGATGTTAGACATTTTTCAGGGAATTTTACATGACTTTAGACACTTTACATGACTTTAGACACTTTACATGACTTTAGACACTTTTGTTACATTTAACATTTTACAGGGAATTTGACATGGCTTTAGACACTTTGCATTAATTACATTTGACATTTCCAGGGCATTTTACATTGTCTTTAGACACTTTGCAAAAAGTGCAAAAGTGCAAGTGTAAAGTGCAAAAAAAGTGCCGATTGGGATGGGATTCGAACCCACGCGGGCATTGCCCATTGGATTAGCAGTCCAACGCCTTAACCACTCGGCCACCCAATCATGAATTCTGAGGGGCCTTAATTTTGCCCGTCTTTCTGTTGTTTACACTGCCTGATATTTTACATTTCCCAGCGCATTTTACATGACATTAGACACTTTGCATGACATTTGAAACTTGCCAGCGCATTGTATTTACATGACTTTAGACACTTTGCATGACCTTTAACATTTCCCAGGGCATTTACATTCCTTTAGACACTGCATCACATTTTACATTTCCCAGGACATTTGACATGACATTTCACACTTTACATGACACTTGACATTTACCAAACTGTGACATCGGCACCTGCGCCGCGCGGCACAACACGAGCATTGCGACTGCTGTAACGAGCGGCCGCCGCGGCCGCACCTTATGCATGCGAAAGACAAGTCGCTCCTCTCTGACGAGGCCGCGTCATCTTAAGTGATGTAAAAGGGGGTTGGCGCTTGGTGCTAGCGTCAGGCTTGTTGTTGTTGGCGCCATGGAACAATGGCACCAACGTCAAAAGCGCCGTGGCGCCATAGCAAGGCGGCAGGGTAGGTAGAAAATAGAAATTATGTTGGAAGGGTGGTAAAGCACGAAAATGAAGAACAATTTAAAGAGAAGCAGGGCGGAGAGCGAGAACTTTCAAAGCGATGAAATATTGATATTTAATTTATAATTTATTTTCTGATATTTATTCAAATGTTACTCAAGTTTCATTAAAAAAAACGAAACATTAGAAACATTTCATGTTCAAATGAAAAAAATTCGGCGGAAAAAAAGGTGGAAAATACCTAGAACGCCAGCCCCCAATAGAACGGCAGATTCCAGCTTCCAATATAACGGCAGAAAGTTGACAAAAATAGTTAAATTAGAAGGGCACTCTTCTATTAGAACAAATACGGTATAAATTTTCGGCCCACCCTGGGCGCAATTGCATCACAAATCAAAAGCTTTATTTCGCAGATTTCACTCTGCAAATATAGAATCTAAATGGAGATATACGAGCATATCAAACAGTCATTTTATGTATCAGTTGAGTATATAAAATGCGATATAATTAGACGCCGCGGGGTCGCTTTTAATGACGCACAAATTGTCATGTCTACTTGTAATTAGCGACTTTCGAACGAAAAGTGACTTTTGAGTGACTACCGTATTTGATTGAATAGGTAAGTCCCTTCTTGAATAATCGCCCTCTTGAATAAATCCCTCATGAATAAGACATTCATTGAACAATACACCCATCTTAAATAATTCCCCCTCTTCAATAATCCCTCATGTGAAATGTGTGGTGAAAAAAATGACCCCCTCGAATATAGCCCCTTTTAGGCATATAGGTATCCTAAATCCTCGAATAAGACCCCAGGGGAGTTATTTTTTCCTCAGACGTTTTGGAGGGCGTAGTTATTCAAGGGGGGAGTTATTCGAGGGGAAGTTATTTTTTCCTCATAAAACTTGGACTTCATTCATTGTATGGGTGCAGTCTGTAAACTCATATAATTCAGGTATATAACGTTCCAACAACAACAAAAAGATGTATACACTGCATACACATCATGTATCTGCTGTCGCTGCTGTATGATAATATTCTTTTGTATTTTTGTATTGTATAGTTTTCATCCGGAGGGGAAAGTTATTCAAGAGGGGGGAGTTATTCGAGGGGGGTCTTTTTTGAGGATTTGCGGTACTTGAAAATTTTGATGAAATAATAATTCCCCCTTGAATCCCTTCGAATAAAACCCCCGTCAAAAATGTTAAAAAACGCACACGAGGGTTAATCAAGGTAATAGGGTAATGCCACCGTAGTTGTAATTTAGCGCGGTCAATGTGACAGCTGTACAAGTACCGTATTTCCTCGAAATACCCCCCCCCCCCCCCTTGAAATACCCCCCCCCCTCGTTTGACCCCCCCCCCCTCTCGAGACCACTATGAAACAATCACCCCCCCCCTCGAAATACCCCCCCCCCAAATTGAGTGTAAAGGGAACGTACATGACAATAACTGTAGTTTGTGTTCAGTGTACTGCAGAACACACGTTAAAACAATGTCGGTGTCACGTGAGAACAGTGTACATACCATCTACATACTAATATTAGTCTACAGAACCTTATAAATGGCGGTTTTTGTTGCACTTTTCGACGTCTGCGTACGTTTCAGACGACAATTTCGTACTTGGTTTTCAAAAATTTTCTTGTGAAACAATAACCCCCCCCCCCTCGAAATACCCCCCCCCTCGTTTAACCCCCCCCCCCCCTCTCTCGGGACCACTATGAAACAATCACCCCCCGGGGGGTATTTCGAGGAAATACGGTATCAAACTAAAACATGGATACCATATTTCTTCTGATAGAACAGCATACCTCCAATAGAACGGCACCTCCGATAGACTGGCAGGTAGAAAGTACGTTGCAAGAGTGTTGTTTACACATTTAGTTTTGTTTGAATTGATGCTCTGATATTAAAATGTTGCTCATGTTTCATAAAAAAACAACATGTTCAAATGAAAAAATCTGTGGAAAATATTCGTGAAAATAATAGAATGGCACCTCCAATAAAACGGCAGGTAAAAAGGTGACGAAAAAATAGAACGGCGCTCTTATATTAGACGAAATGCGTTAAATGCAAAATGGCAGCAGTTAACACATATTTATAAATAATTTACGTCAATAAAAGTGAATGTTCGAACGCACATCAAACGAAAGATAAAATGTCAGAGACCGAACGAAATCTAAAGCTCAAAAATCATTGATTTAAATGACGTAGAATAAAATCAAAGGAAAAAAATGTCCAAGCCCAATTTCTAGGGCTTCCGCTTGTCAAATGCACATGCAAAATGCACACGCACCAACGCATGCAGCTGTCGCCGGTAGCGATTGAAAGGCGCCAGGTGCCAGTCCCAGACCATGTAAAAAAACCCTGAAAACTAGTGTCAACTTCCTTGTAAAATATTCAATGTCATGTAAAAGACACTGTAAAATGTCAAATATCATGTAAAATGTACTTGTATAATGTCAAATGTATGCAAAGTATCAAAAGTCATTTAAAATTGCCTGTAAAATGTCATTTCACATGCATAGTGAAAATATAAGATGGCGTGCAAAGTATAAAATGTAAAATGCAAAATGTAAAATATACCACAATGTACGTTTGCCATTTTTCAGGGCATTTTACATGACTTTTGACACTTTGCATGACATTGGACATTTTATAGGGTTTTTACATGAATTTTGACATTTTACAGGTAATTTTACATAGAATTTGACATTTAACGGGAATTTGACATATTACAGGGAATTTGACATTTTATAGGGAATTTGACATTTTACAGGGAATTTGACATTTGACAGAATTTGACATTTGACAGGTAATTTGACATTCTACAAGGAATTTGACATTCTACAAGGAATTTGACATTCTACAAGGAATTTGACATTCTACAAGGAATTTAACATTCTACAAGGAATTTGACATTTTACAAGGAATTTGACATTTTACAGGGACAGGGACCGTCCACAGGTAGGCGCCATGGCGCCATTCCATCACTACCAACGAGCGCGTTTTGTGCACCGCACGCAAATTAGCTTATTTATTTTGTTTGTGACTGACTGCAAAACACCTGCCTATTTACCACATAATCCGCATTGGAATACGCATGTATAATAATGATGAATGGTACATTGACTGTGAATTATTGATTGTAAATATTTACTTGTGGTTGTTTTGAAAGCGTGAGGGAATTTATTTAGGAAATTTTCGTCGACAAAAAGTGTGCCATATTTGTTCAGCAGTAATACGAAGTGTGATGCGCAGTGAAGTGTCGTGAAGTGTCTTCAAGCAGGTTCGTGTAGATGATTCACTGCCGCTCTAGATGGTTTGTGATGCTTCACAAATCATGCAAAGTATGCATGTTGAGAGTGTCTGTGAAGTGTGCTCACAAATTTTTGCCTACATGTTGAAAGTTAAAGCATGTGGAAGACACTTCACCCCAAATCCCCAAAGCGTGTGGAAGCACATGGAAGCGTGTGGAAGCATGCATAAGCATGTGGAAGCATGCTGAAGCATGTGGAAGCATGTGGAAGCATGCAGAAGCATGTGGAAGCATGTGAAAGCGTGTTGAAGCACGTGGAAGCATGTGGAAGCATGTGGAAACATGTGAAAGCATGTTGAAGCATGTGGAAATGTGTGGAAGCATGTGGAAACATGTGAAAGCGTGTGGGAGCATGTGGAAGCATGTGGAAGCATGTGGAAGCCACTCCGGCACAAATCACATGAAGTGTGTGAAAAGTATATAAAATACACTTCGCCCCTAATGTGAAACATGTGAATTTTTGTGGAAGTGTCTTCACAGAGGCTGAGGTCACACACATTCAGAAGTTGCCAGTCTATTTCCACACATTTCACAAATGTATTGTCTTCACTGATGTCAAATTGATTGATTTAACTCCAAAACTTACAAACGAGAAATCAGGAATGTTGAGTCGAGTCAAAAGTCACAGTCAAACCGAAGTCAAAAGTGTCAAATGACATTGTCAAGCAAACTGTCAAGAAAAAAGTTTTCTTTTACTTACCGTTTGCCACTTTACACGGCATTTGACACTTTACATGACACTTTGCAGGTTGTGGTACTGCTCTATGGTTATTTTTAAGTACAGTAAAAAGAATCACCAACAACAATTTATAGTACCCATGTTTATACAATCTCTGCCACAATACAAAAAAAACTACAGCCCAGCTACAATAAAAATAATCAAGTAGAATAGAACAACACAATAGAACAGCAGGGAAAGATTGATTTCATGCAAAATTGCACCCAAGGGCCATTTCTGCTTTGTGAGTGGGGGGAATGATGCTTTGCTACTGAATGCAAGCTGTTTGAGATAATAACTATGCAAAAGTGTGCCAATATTACAATAAATTGGATGGGCTTTCTGAGCTGGGCTGTGGGTTTTTTTTCTGGGATGGATGGGTGATTGTTGGTGGGGTTTCGAAAATGGGTATTTTTGGGTATTATTCATTTTTTAGGCAATACCTCAAACATAAAATACCTAAAGAATAAATCTTCTTGGAAAACCTTGAAAAAAATGAATGAATAGTATTTTTTTTATTTTGGGGAGATTTACTGGTATTTTTATTATCTAAGAAAATCGCTTTAAAAAAATATAATTAAATATCTCTTGAAAATCCCAGAAAAAAATTACCTATCGGTATATTAAATTTTTTCATTATATTTTCTGATATATTAAACATATAACTAACCCGAGATTTTTGAAGTGCTAATTGTGGACAGATATGAGCTTTCTAGATCTGGCAATTTTGCATAATGGACTGGAAGTTGGTTCAGAAAAATGCACAGAGCCACTGAAAGTTGGGTTGATCTGTACATTTTAAAAATGAAAATTTATACACTTGTAAAAAATGTGCCTAAAAATGCTGATGCTAAAGCGGGAATTAGAGCTCAGCGTCGATTCGACGTGAAATGATGACGTGAAATGATAAAAATTGAATTTTTCAATTCGCTCTAGTTGTGGCTGATAACACTCAGTATTGGACACGATTAAGGTATTGATTCATATATTATCCTTAGAAAATTGTAGACCCGTAGCATGATCCACACTCGTGTAATTAATTTCACGACGTCATTTCACGTCATCATTTCACGTCGAATCGACGCTGAGCTCTAATTCCGGCCTAATGAAATGAAGTGCCTAAAATAAAAAAGCACAGCTTTGTTCATATGGAATCATTCCTTTCAAACATTCCAGGGGAAACTTAAAAGCACCATAACTCAAAGAACAAATGAAAAATAATACGCAGACCATCCCAAAGTCAATATAAGAAAAAATGAAATAAAAAACATCTCACACAAAAAAACACAGAGCCAACCCGCCAATCAGCAAATATAAGGAAACAGGGACTGAAATATTACCCTTCCGAAGGTCAAAAATCACTTCAAAAATGTGCTATTTTCACCTTCACGGAAACGAAAAATTTGTCACCTGCCTTACATGGAATATTTACATAGATAAAATACATGCATTTCATGATATCGCATGTGATGCCCTTGTAAAAGTGCGGTAACCTTTGAGCAGATTGTTAACACCACGTCTCACACTTTTCATTGGCGCTAAGTACACTAGTTTGCTGCCGGTAAACTAACAATTTTGGAAACTTATAAATCGACTTTAAATGGCATTTGAGTTTACTGGAATATGGGGTTTGTCAACTGCAGTTGACGGAGAGTTGAAATAAGTCATTCTAGTGAACTCAAATGCGTTGACGGTGGATTTATGAGTTTACTAATCTTTGTACATTTCATTAATGAACTAGTGTGTGCATCGACATTAAATGTTCTTAGATTTTGAGGGAAAGTTGTGTTGAAAGTACAATTTACGGAGAGATGGAGAAAAAATCAGTTTATGTTTCAGTTAGGGTGGCTTTAAGTAAATTTATTATACTCGGCGGACATTACACTTAGTATGGAAACGTACCAAAACCCATCTGAATAATGAGCCAAAAATTATACAGTTTTTTCATCATAATATGTAAATTCGTTTTTACAATGAAAAAATTCAGTAATTGGGAAATTTATCAAAAAAATTTACTCATTAAATCATGGTAGGATTCTACGCATACTTTGCGGTCCGCGAAATATACCTGAATTGAATATATAGGTAAATATATTGTCTCCCACAGAGCAGAATATTAGGTTCAGCGCGGGCACAAATCTTTCATTTGCATACATCACACTAATAATATACCGTATTACCTCGAAATACCCCCATGGGGGTTTATTATTTCGCCAGCAAAATTTGAGGGGGGGTTAATTCGAGGGGGGGGTTTATTCGAGGGGGGGTTTTATTTTTTCGCCAGAAAATTTTGTGAAATTCATACTAAAGATCACGCTTTTTCCTACACAAAAACGGTAATAAATGTGAGAAAATAGGTTATATTGGGGCTATCGATGTACATCTGTACACAAATGAGCGTATAAGTGTAGCTGCGATGCAAATAAGTAGTATTAAATACATAATGTACATTGCATACATGATGTACATCATTCCGGAGGGGGGGTATTTCGAGGGGGGGGTTTATTATTTCCCCAGCCCATTTTGAGGGGGGGTTAATTCGAGGGGGGGGTTAATTCAAGGGGGGGGGGGATAATTCGAGGTAATACGGTACATATTTACCTAATATTTGAATGTATGCCAGTGGGAACTGACAGAATTGTATGGATTAACTACATTCATTGCCAAACATGTGTTGCATAAATATATTTATTCGGAGCGAATGTTCATGCATTGGGATCAGATAAACAAATAAATGTGCCTGTATTATTTCAGGGGGGGGGGGCGTTTACCCTAACATGCAGGATGTCATGTAAAATGTCATATAAATGTGAAATGCCCTGTAAATAAAACAACTTTATGAATTGAAATAACTCAAATAACCTGACATTTTACATGATTTTTTGCTTGACTTTGCACACTTTACATTACATTCTACAGGGTCTGCCTGAGATCAGAGTTGCGAAAGTGTATTTACACTTACCCGACATACCAATGTAAATGGGTATTTATATTTACATTTACACTTACACTTTCATAAAATACCCATACACTTTTTTAACACTTTCCTGGGCAAAATACTCGGGTACAGAAAGTGTATTTTTTCTTTCAGATGGCCCTGTTTTATGCTTTTGAGAAAGCTTGACATAGGGTCATGTACAAAAAATGCATTGAATGTAGGAAATATGGCATAAGTACAAACTAGTCTTTGATCTACAACCTTTGATAAGTACTCATGGTATTCTACAGTTTCATCATACTTTTGTAAGAAGGACAAGATCAATGGAAATTCACCAGCTGGACACAAAGTCAACTTTTGCGTTGACATTTGCTGCATGTCCATTCCTGCATTTAAACAGTGTGTATCACATTGCTTAATCAGTAAAATATCAACACTGAAAAAGTGCCATAATTAGGGAACTTCATGCCACTGCTACAGTATTTGTTACAGTCTGAAATGTTTCATAACATGTGAAATAATGCATTAAATTGATAAATAAATTGATCTAAAGGTGAGAACAGCGGTGTTTTCTAAACAACTATTTAACAGGTATTTTAACAACTCTGCCTGAGATTGCCCACAGGTGGAATGTCGGTATATTGTCAAATGAGTGCCAAACATCACTCTGGCCATCGTAAACATTTATCGATTTGATTTATTTGTTTTTGTGGGTGGACAGTGGTCAAAATTAGTAAACCATGTTAAACTCAATGGCATGTACCATTAATTGTTTGGCATTTTTGTAATACAGTATAAGTAGTATAATACCGATATGTTTCAACAGTTTCCATGTTCAATGCCATGGACACGATCTATTATATCAGTAAATACAAAAATACAAAAGACTTTTATTGTGAAGGATAAGCAACCATAAAGTGAAATATGAATGCATACAATTCACATTGAAATGCTTGTGGGAATTGATTGTGTGAGCTTCCCAATGATTATTTAATATAGAAAATTATAGCAATTCAATGTAACAGTCTCTAATTTGTTTTCTCAAGACACTTATAAACATTTATCTATATATATCTTTTTAACACCATAAAAAAGTCAACTAGAAATTACCAAAATTGCTTGAACATTTTGTTACCAAAATGATATTTATAACAAAGTCCTTAGTGTGGTTTTCAATGTTTCTTTTACCTGTAATAAATGCTGAACTACCTATGCCTCCCAAAACCTCTAGCGATTTGGGTACATACACGCATATCGATTTTGGCATGCTTCCAAAGGTTACACTTTCATATATTTACATCTTCATACCATGAAACCTCGAATGTGTTTACCTTGAACAACCCCCTATTCTGTTTGTCTGAGTAAAGAAAATAACTGTTCCACTTTTGAAAGCTCATTTATTTTTGACACTTCGAATGACATTTGGTATTTACACAGCTTTACAATTATTTACATGACTTTTTATACTTTGAATGACATTTGACATTTTTCACGACATTTGAGATGCGGGAATAGATCATTTACCACTCATCTATCATTTTCCGATATTTTACAAGACTTAATTCACTAGCTTTACAATTTCTCCAGGCAAGGGTCGTTGAAAAGGAAGATTTAATCCAGAAATCCATAGATTATTTGTTGAACGATGTGGACAATTGCTTCAAGAATCAACACGCCATTATGGGTCCAGGGGCGGGATTTTATTAGCTCAACACGTTTTATATCGGGAAAACTGATTTATTGTAAAGTTGATTTGTTGTTTACTGTGCAGATGTACCACATTGAGCATTAAAAATAAAAGAAAATGTCAAAAATGTTACATTTTTATGCTCTCTTGGTAGAAAAAAACACTTAAAAATCAAAATACATTTTCCGGAGAGTTTGCGATTGTAAGTTCGGGTGTCGAAAGTAAAAAAGTAAAAAAAGTGTCGTGCTAATTAAATTACGCCCCAGGATCTGAAAGATTGTGCACAAATCAATATGGCAAAATGATTCCCAATGGCGTAACGATGATTGCCGAAAGGAAAGGTGGCATTAGGGAGGAGCATTTTTTCCACGTAAACGTGGTGGATACGGATTGCGACAGGAATGATGAGGTTAAAATTAGTATAAATATTTACTTGAAATACTCCCCCCTTGAATAACCCCCCCCCCCCCCCGTTGAAATACGCCCTGTCATGTAAATATAATGGACATCATGTACTTTCATAGTTACATACACAAAACCGGTAATAAACGAGAGAAAATAGGGTATATTGTGACATATACGTATATCCTCGAAATACCACCCCCATCGAAATACCCCCCCCCCCCTCGAAATACCCCCCCCCTCAAAATGGACTGTTGGGTTTGAGGGTTGAGTGGTTTTGGTTGGTTAGTATTCATAGTGTTCTCACAATGGCTGCAATCACATTGATTGCCATTCCTTCACATTCCTTTACATCACTATCTGTGATACTACTTCCACATCTGATCAAATCACAGCTATATTTGATCAGATGTGGAAGTAGTATCACAGATAGTGATGTAAAGGCACCGGGGCACCGGTGCCCCGGTGCTGGGCACCGAAAGGCACCAGCACCGGTGCTGGTGCGGTGCCATTGCAATCTTCAGGGGTGCCATGCCGGTGCCGGTGCCATTTTTTTCAGAATAGCACCGGTGCTGGTGCAGTGTGGTGCCATTTTTTTGCCGGTGCCAAAGGTGCTAGCACCAGGGCCAAAGTAAAAGGCACTGGGAAAGGCACCGGCCAAGGCTTCATGTGCTGTGCAATTTTGTCCATAGTATGTGCTTATTCATATTTAAAAAAACAGCGATATACACTACCGTGCAGAATAGTTGAGACTTTTTGTGCTGCGTGATTAATGTTGCCAGAATTTCGGGATGGTTGATATGCAAAACATTTGGATACTATACATGGGTACCCTGGGGGGTTGACTACACATGCCCAGAATGACTGCCCCTCAAGTTCAAATCTGCGTATATTCCTAGTGTACAAACATATCAACTCAGTTTGTTCATGTTTCAGAATAGTTGAGACTTTTCTTGTCTTGGGCAGTAGCCACCCAGTATCTCACTTTAAAGTCTATATCCACCTCCTATGTTCATTTTTTAACAAAATTTTCACCATGGCAACTGCTTGCCTGGATCGCTGAGCTCTGTGTGCAGCAAGAAACATTCTAAGCATGAACAGCTATTGGCAATGCATATATGGAAATGTGGCATTTATTAATTTTTGCTGCAGTTTTGCATCCATTGCCAGCAACTCTGAAATGGTGGTAGGCATACTACTGAGTGGGGCTATTAGGTGTGTAAATTTGAGGTTTTGGCCTTGCTCTATTTAGGAGAAAAGTTGGCCCAACTGTGAATGAGTAATGTGCAATTTTTTTGGATGGAATGAAGATGGAAGTTTGTAAGTGCTATGACTTTTGATTGGAAAGAGATATTGAAAAAACGTTTTTGTCATATTAATTCTCTCTGTCTGAAGTATGTTATAGACTGTTCACTAACAAAATTTTCATGCTGCAAACCTCAGTAAAATAAGCATACAATATTTAGACATCATTGAAAACTTTGAAGTGCCATAACTTTTGATTGGAAAGAGATATTGAACTCATTTCTGTTTTAAATGAACACTCGTTGTGTAAAGTATATGATAGAATGTTCAAAAAAATTATTTTTTCATTTTCAAAAACTGGGTCAAATTGACATACGGAATTTAGACATCACTAAACCGACCACAAAAATAGAATCTGCAGGTTGTCCTGATCATTTGAAGTGTTGAATGATTAAAATCAGCCCAGAAATGGTTGAGTTATTAAGCTTCCAAGACACTCATCCAGATTGCCCATTTTTTGTATATTTATTGACCATCTTTTTATAAACCCCCCTCATCTCGGGCCTGGGGGTTTATTTGAGCAAACAAAAAATTTTCGTTGTAGCCTGTGGGCACTGGTTCTGCTGTGTGCCCAGTGGATGGGTGAGCAGGTGCCAATGAAGAGCTTGGTAGGTCAGCACAGCCATTCAGCAATGATGCAGCCATCTCCTTTGCATTGAATACGCTTTAGGTCATCCACCATGTTGGGTTTGAGGGTTGAGTGGTTTTGGTTGGTTAGTACTTCATGGTGTTCTCACAATGGCTGCAATCACACAGCTATATTTGATCAGATGTGGAAGTTGTATCACACCAGACCAGTAGTGCAAACCAGAGTTGTTAGAATTACTGAACTTTTTTAAAAATGTAAATGTAAGTATATTATTGTTACTCACCAGAAAGTATAGAAAATGTAAAATACTTTTTTGAGGAAATTTTTGAGGATTTTTTGAGGAAATACGGTAAATGGAACATACCGTATTCCCTCGAAATACCCAAGGGGTTTATTTTTGCAGAGTGCATACTTTGAGGGGGTAGCTAGGTAAGTAAAGTTTTCAAAGGGTGATCAGTGTGTATAATCGGTGGACTGCATGCTAGGCATTGTTCTGAAAGAGACACTCCATCATAACGTCACTGTAAGTCATCTTTGATTAAGATAAAAATAGTTGAAAAAAGGCAAAAATGATTTCATACATGTAATATTCGTTGGTTTTACCCGACTACGCCATTTTATTTTTAATATATTTTACTTTTTTGGACATAAGTATCTTGCTGGCACATTATCGACTAATACATAAGTAATTTTTGCACATACTTTGCAGTATACAAATATATGCAAATATTTATTAGAATATCTAGTCAAACAAAACCCAACTTAACAGGCATCCAGAAACTGTGTGAAAAAGCAAGATGGCCTCTCAATGAATTGCGCTTTAGAAGTATCCAATTATTTCCTATATAGTCCTAGAACACGCCAAAGAAAGACTTATGGCTTTCATTACAACATTCTAAAATGTGAAATGCAAGATTCTGGCAGTGGGGGTTCAACAAATTTGGGTGATGGCAACCCCAAAATGGGATACTTTTTTGTGGTTCCAAGCAATGATGCCGCAGTTTTTGGGAAAATTAAGGAAGCTATTAGAATTCATGATGGTGGGGTGGTTCCGGTTCCTTTTTGATTGGGGAATTGTTTGTGGGGTATACTCTGCTGACCACATGCTATGCATTTTTCCGATAGAAACATGATAGATTCCATCATGACGTCATCATTAATAAAGTAACAATTGTTCCAAAAAAGTTCAGGTGCAAAACACGCGTTACTTATACGCGACTCCGCCTTTTTTATGTTTAAAATATTTTTCTTTTTGTGAAAGTGTGTGCATAAGTATGGCGTCGACGCGAAGGACATAAGTATGTGCGGATGAATATTGTATTGCCAGCGGGGTATATTCGCGATTGGTATTTACCTACCTATGTGGAAATGTGATAGCAAACATGTAAATACATCTGTGATGTGCTTCGCAATCGCAGTGATTTTGACGATGTGTACATTTCAATCTTTGATTTAAAAATCGCATTGTTGTATGAAGATGGTGAATAAAACCAGCGAATTTTCATAAACAATTATTGCAACACACAACAACCGAAGTGTTCATAGTGTTCCTGTATCTTGGGGGTATTTTGTAACTTTATTTTTCACTTGAATTGAAAATAACCGAGCTTTTTGAAAAAGTTTGTGATTGTGAAGTTAGACGTGAAAGTTCTTTAAGTAGGTTCAAATCGCAATAAACTACAGGACATTCGGACAACTTTTAATTTAAAACTTTGACTGCAGAAACTTGACATATTAACGTCACATATCACTCCACCTTTAACTTTCTACACATTTATTTACCATAACTGCTGAATTTAGAATACTTCACATATCTTTCACACAGATTCCTTGTTCTGAACATTGTGGGGTTGCATCTTAGCTCATTTTCCATTTGACTACAAGTACATTGGTTCTCACAATTAGCCTGGGAATTAAATTCTAGTGAATTAGATGTCCATTTTTTATTTAAAAAAACTAATGTCGGTTGGCTGGCTTCATAATTTTTTTTAATATAAAAACTGCCAAAATACAAAACTCAACACAAAAAATCAGACCTGATAATAAAATCCATCCCTCAAACACGGGTCTCTTTCCATCTCCGAATAAACCGTCACATAGCCCCCGTTACGTTGGCGGTAACGACCTGTACCTGAACCCAAATTCAATAAGAAGGTAGGGCGTACGTAGGGCGCCCGACTAAGGCGTTTTATTTCATTTTCCATTTCTGTTTCCAGTTTTCGGAAACAAAACATGTTTCCGTTTTCCGATTTGGGTGGAAAAAATTATTGGCAATCAACACTAAATTAACACGATATGCGCCCTACATTCCAATTACAATTTGGATCCTGTACCTGTAGGGTAGCCTCTGGCATGTGAAATTGGCACGCGATAATTGACCAAGTCTTCCTGGTAGGGTAATAGCATTTCCCTCACTTCTCTTTCATAATTTTCAAAGCCTGATCAATGGTATTTTTCGTTCGTTTTTCGTGTGTGTTTTTTGGCTGCATGCCAAGTGTAATTTGAAAGCACTTACCATATCCGATGTCGCAAGTGAACGCACAAACGTTGCTTTGATAGTGTTCGCAAGCGGTGTCCAGTGTGAAGAAACCTAGTGATGTAAAAGCGCCATGGCGCTGGCGCCCGGCTGGCGCTAGAACCAAAAAAAACGTGTCGTGGAGCTTTTGGCGTTATCTCTGCACGTCGCCAGTGGGGTATGGCGCCAGGAACAAAACGACTAACGTTGGCGTTTTGCGGCATATCGCTCTGGTTGGGGGCAGTCCTCAACATGAAAAATCCCTGTAAAGTGTAAAAGATCCTGTAAAATGCCATGTGTATCCAAATCTTTTTGTATCATATCCAAATCTTACGTTTTTGTATCAAAATCTAAGATTTGGATACAAAAGCATAAGATTTGGATCCAATACAATACAATTAGGATACAATACAATACCATTTGGATACATATGCCACTTCACAGGGTGTTTTACATGACATTTAACATTTTACAGGTCCTTTTGCAGGGTGTTTTGTAGGGTCTGGGAGAGAGCACTTGGCCCCATTGACACTTGGCTTGAGTTGAGGTTGGTAAAGCGCCATGGCGCTTTTGCCACTTGGCGCCAAGCCAAAGTCATGGTGCTTTTTACATCACTACAGAAACCTCTGTGTTCTTCACAAACAAATCGCATTTTCGTACAGCCAGGATCGAAGTTCCTAAACGGGGACACTTTCTCATGAAAAATTTTCTTCTCAGATTTAAGTCAATTTACGTACGTGTTTCCAAAAACGTCCACTATGCAACGTGTTGCGGCAGAATAATATGTGATAGAAAGTAAAACGATGCAAATTTGAATGGCCGCCATTTTGTGCTGTTTTTTCTATTCTTTCAGTTCAGACTAACTTGGTAATAAAGAATTGTAAAAAATGAACAAAAATATAAGGTATTTAATGCTTCATTTTGACAGGAAACAAGGGCTATAAAATGGCGCAGTGCACAATAATTGTAAAAACTGATTAAATTCATTACGAGTTATGAATGAAATTGACAGGATGAATTATTAGCATTCTGTTGATAACCATGTTTACAGCAAATAAAAATTCTGGTTGCGAAAAACCCAAAACGACAAAAAAATGTACACAACCCTTCACTTTTACAACCAAGTAACTTTTACAACCAATCCCCAAATTCAATTAGAACGTAAGGCGCATAATAAAATGCGGGCGCCTTACACGCGCCTTACGTTCTAATTAAATCCGGCCCCAGGTAATGAAATCAATAATCGAGTGGATCGATCACATTCTCGTAGGGGCCAATTTCACTGACTCCCCCAGTGCCCAAATGAATCAGTCCATCGTTGGGGTCATACCAGGGGGCAGTCCCGCACCGTGTAAAGTGTAGATTTAAGTGTCAAGTGTTATTTAAAACAACAATTGGAATAAAACAGATTAGAAATTTTTTTGAACTTTTGCAAATTTGCAAGACATTTGATAAATTTGTATTTATGACGATTGTTTAGTTTGTTATACATTTACACGATATTTGACACTTTACATTCCACTTCACAGGTTGCGGAACTGCCACCAGCCTTGATTTATACCCATACCTCCCATACCCCCGCGGGCGTACCCATTTCCGTACCCACCATCATAGCTACCAAAGCCACCATATCTGTTGTATCCACCGTCCCCGCGACCATAGTGATGGCAAAGAGAAATTTAAAGTAAAAAAATTATTTTATTTTTTTGTAAATTTTTATTTTTATTTGTTTTCATTATTATTTGTGTACGAGAAAAACACCTACCTAATATACATTTTTTCCAGCAAAATGCAAAAATTCATAAACTCGGCAGTTTGAAAGGTATTTTTGGATTTTTTTGTTGTTTTTGGTTGAAAATTAAAAGCACAAATCTAAAATTCATTGACATCTGTCATGTTCAAAGCGACAAATCAAAAATGTGCATGCTGTGATAGATTGGAAGGCTGAAAAACATCAAAACCCATCCAAAATTGAACTGAACTATTGTGAAAATTCTAATTTCTAGTGGAAAACGACTTGAAAATTTGAAAATTCGAAAAGTTACACCACAAAAACACTTAAAAACTCAAATCTTTTTTTTCCACAAACTTTGCCATCACTACACCATATCCCGAGTAAGGCGCATACCTAGAGCCCATTTCGCACAATTCTCGGGTGCGGAAAATGCGCGTCATTCCGTTGCACTCTAACTGATCAGAGTGTATGCACCTGCCGTACTGATCGACCTGCGTGAAGCGCAGTGAAGAATTTATGTGTGAATGTGAAGCGTCGTGAAGTAGTTGGTTCTAGGGTTGGTATTTACAAAATTTTTGGGTTCAGGCGTCGGGTATCGGGTTCAAAAATGCCCAAATTTTTAAAATTGTACATTTTCAAAGCTCTTTCACACCCAGGTTTTATCAAAAAGCAAAGCGTAATTAACATAAAATCAGAAAATTTTTAATATTGATCTCTCTCATTCCCACAAATATATGAATTTGACAATTTTTAATTTGAGTAGGTAGGTAATTTAAATCACCGGATAGTAGCCATGGCAAGTTGCCACCATTCCACGGTTGATGTACGGTTCCCCGCCATATCCCGAGTACCCACCTGCGCGTGAGTATTTGTTGGGTACCCTGGATGGTACGGAAAGCTTCTACACACACTAGTAACGATGGCAAAAAAGATTCGAAAATTCGAAAAGGTTTTTGAATTTTCGAATTTTTCCGGAATTTTCGAATTTTTATTTCACCCCTAGAAAAAACACTTAAAAATCGATTTATTTTTCAAAAAATTTGAAAATTCGAAAATTCGAAAATACTTTTCGAATTTTTCAGGCAATTCAAGGCAACAAAACGCACTTTTAAGTTCAACGTACTAAATACAACAACAATTGATACGCGGTGCTTATGAAAAAGCGAAACAAAACAGAAAAAAACGTCCAAAAACATTTAAATGTAAACTGCCCTGTAAAATGTGAAATGTCAAGCAAAGTGTCAAAAGTTATGAAAATGCCCTGGAAAAATGGCTAACATATTTGCAATTTTCCACAGCATTTCCACAACTTTAGACACTTTGCATAACATTTGACATTTCACAGGGCATTTTACAGGAACTGCACATAGGAACTGCACATATTTATAAGTAAAAGAGATGTGGTCAAAGATATACTCTAGCGACATAACACTTTACAATGATATCTACCATATCCCATCTGAATAAAAGAACAAACATAAAAATTTTTTCATCATATTAATCAAATTGCTTTGATAAATATGAGAAATTTTTTTTTTATGTTTGTTCTTTGATTCAGATGGGTTATGGTATATTTCATTGTAGGAGTAATGTGGCTGGAGTATAAGAGTGGTTTTGAGTATTGGTTTGAGAAGTACCCGTATTTTGTCAAGTTAGCACTGTATGCACTGAGTACGCTCAGTGTGCTATACTCGGGCAACATTACAGCCTACATTTTTCTGGAGGTAACACTCCATCATGACATCATAACTGCAGTCAGCAGTGAACTGAACTGGCTGACTGAACCGGTTTGGAGTCAGGATGAAATGGAGTGGAGTGGTGAATCAGTTCACAAGTTTTCAGTTGGCTGTCTGCCAGCCAAAGATATAAATCATATCTATTTGTAGATTATCACGTCTGCCAAGTATAGCCACTTCCAAAACAGTCCAAATTCCGTGTTTAAAGCTTCAGATTCAATATTTTTCCAAAAAAAATTTGAAAATTATTTGAAAAAATTCGAAAAATAACCAAAAAAATTTGAAAATTGCCAAAAAAGATTTGAAAATTCGAAAATTCAAAAATTAAATTCGAAATTTGAAAATTTATTTCAGGAAAAATTCAAAAATTCGAAAATTCATTTAGGAAAAAACACTTAAAAATTTAAATACTTTTTTTTGGAGGGTTTGCCATCATTACACACTAGTTATCTACCGAAACAGTAATAATAAAGATTGAAAACTCATAAATCAGCTTTGAATGCATTTGAGTCTACTGGAATGAGGTCTTTGTCAACTACTGCTGTTATGCTGCGATTACAGCTCGGGCGTAAAATGGATGGGCGTAAAATAGATTTTTAGGCGTAAAATTAATTACAGGTGAATGGATAAAGATATGGCGTTGTAATTTCAGTCAAAGAAAGCGCACATGCAGATGTTGCTTGTGTCCAAAACTCATCAGTTTATTTTAATTGTACTAGAAGTTATGAATTTTGCGCTAATTTTTTAATTTTATGCCCTAATTTTACGCCAGGTTCAGCGCATAATTGGAAAAATTGTGCTAACATTTATAACTCCCAGTACAATTAAAATAAACTGATGAGCTTTGGACACAAGAAACGTCTGCATCTAAGCTTTATTTGACTGGAATAACAATGTCGTATCTTTATCCATTCACCTGTAATTAATGTTACGCCCAAAACTAATTTTACGCCCGGTGAATTTTACGCCTGAGCTGTAATCGCAGTATTAGAGATCAAAAATGACTCGTTACGATAAACTAAATGCGTTCAAAGTAGATGTTTTCAGTTTTCCTAATTTAATGAAATTCCGTTAATTACCGTATTTCCTTAAATACACCCCCTCGAACACCCCCCCTCAAATACACCCCCACCGTATTTCCTCAAATACACCCCCTTCAAAATGACCACTATGAATTAATAGATCCCCCCTCGAAATAACCCCTCTCCCTCAAATTGAGTGTAAACAGAACGTAGACGACAAGAGCTGCGGTTTTTATCCAGGCAATTCAGAACCCGTTGAAACAGTGACTGTGTTACTTTAGAACAGTGTTTGTACCATCTACCGTATTGCCTCGAAATACCCCCCACCCCCTCCCCCTCGAAATAGCCCCCCCTCGTTTGCCCCCCCCCCTCTCGAGACCACCATGAAACAATCACCCCCCTCCCCTCGAAATACTCCCCCCAGATTGAGTGTAAAGAGAACGTACATGACAAATGCTCCAGTTTGTGTTCTGCGTAGTGCAGAACACACGTTAAAACAATGTCGGAATCACGTGAGAGCAGTGTTTATACCATCTACGTACTAATATTAGTATACAGGAGTCTATACATGTCAGTTATTGATGCATTTTTCTACCCCAGCGCACATCACAAACAACGATTCTGTACTACCATTTTAAAAATATCTGGCGAAATAATAAAGCCCCCCCCTCGAAATACACCCCCTCCTCGAAATACACCCCCCCTCTCGGGAGCACTAAGAAACAATCACCCCCAAGGTGGTATTTCGAGGAAATACGGTACATATTTACGGTACTTACGGTAGTGGCAGTTATTGATGCATATTTCCACGGCTGCGTACATTACAAACAACAAATTAGTACTGTTTTTTCAAAAAAATTCTGGCGAAATAATAAACCCCGCTCGAATACCCCCCCCCCCCCGTTAACCCCCCCCCCCTCAAAACGTTCACTCTGAAAAAAAATAACTCTGGGGGGGGGTAATTCGAGGAAATACGGTATTGTGTGTAGGGACAAAAATAAATTTATATTATAATTAAACACTACCATATCTTTTTCCATAGTGTCCGTGGCCGTGCACATCTGTCGTTAAAAAGCCACAACACCAATGAAAATGACATTTAAAAGTTCCATTTTTCTATTTTCTCGATTTTGTGAAAGTTCAAACAGAAACCTATTTAAAATAGATTTCCACGTGAAAAGCGACCGTTAATAGAAATGGTACGTAAATCATCGAATCATTTTTATCTGTTGTTTATTTGAACGCTGAAAAGAAAAGGCTGAAAAAAGATGGGCCGTAAAAATAGAAGATTCATCGTTTGGTTGTTAAAAAGAATGGGGTCTTAAAGTTTGATGTGAATCAGTGCCAATGAATGCGGTGATAAAACAGAAGGTTTCTATTTACCGTATTTGCTCGAATAATCCCCCTGGGCGATTATCATTTCGCCAGACTTTTTGATGAGGGGGGGGGGGGCGTTTCGAGGTGGGGAAATATTATTTCATCAAAATTTTTAAGCATGTTTCTATTAACTGATGTCATGAAATATGCTTTATTCACTAAATAACGTGTAATTTAGTTTGCAATAACGTCAAATTGGATGCAAAAACTTTATCATATGCCTAAAGGGGGGATTAGTTGAGGGGGGGGGGGGTCATTTTATCCTCACTGGTCTAAGAAGTGGGGGAATTATTCAAGGGAGGAATTATTCAACGTGGAGGGATAATTCAAGTATATACGGTATCTCTGTATTCCAATTTCGCGCGTCCGTTTTTTTGTTCAAATTTGGACATCATGAAGTCTGTCTGATGGTGATATGATGATTGTAAAAGTGACTTAGGAGATTCATGCTGTAACCTAATACCAGTTTCAAGCTGAATGAAACCTGAATTAATTCTGGTGATAAGTGGTCAAGTGACAAGGAAAGTGTTAAGTAATGAGTGAAATGATAAAATGCAAGTCAAGTGGGAAGTGCAGAAATTTGTAAATAAAAACACTTAATAAATTTTTTTGTCAATAAAAGCACAACACAGTTATAGATATGTTTAGCTCCTTGTGATGTGACTAGTGATGGAAAAGCGCCAGAAAAACGGCGCCAAGCGCCAGTGGCGCCATGGCGCTGTTCGGAAACAGGGCGCCACAGGAAAAATGCGCCAAGCGCCAAAGGACGCCCTTTGGCGCCCTCAAATAGCACCAGCGCCATGGCGCCGTTCCAGCACTAGATCTGACTTGACTAGTGATGTAAAAGCGCCACGGCACTAGAACCTGGAGCTAAAACCAACGCAGAATGTATCTTGGCACTTTTGGTGCTTGGTGCAATTTGGTGAAATTTAAAACACTTTCTA